>CAUJNA010000324.1:1096010-1203510 GCA_963377175.1 Effrenium voratum | reverse complement strand
GAAGAGGTCTTGCTCCAAAACCATCCACTTTTCAGAGCGCTCCTACTAAGACGGACATGGACACTTGCAGACCTCGCTATGCCCAAAACTTTCCCAGATCCCTAGTGACCATGATACATTTGTTTGCTCGTTGATTTTGCACGCAACAACAAAACAAAAGGGCTGGGTTGTACTCAATCGGCCCAAGGAGGTGTTGCATTGCGGCGAACAAATCCTTGCTCTGGGCTGGGGCTCAACAAGATCTTGACAAAGCCCATCCTTGCTCAGCACTTGCCAGCCTCAACCCACTTCCCAACCACAGGCGTGTTTCCTCTAATGTTTACTTCTGGATGACTTAAAAGCAACGCAATCAGGGGCGGCTCCCTTTGCGGCAGTAGTTCTGTCTAGTATGGCCCTTGCTGAAATTCCGAAAGTAACAAGTGCATCGGAAAGGACTGACAAGGGCTAAGCGCCACAAATCACCTGGGATGAGGAATCCCAGAGTCAAACACCTTAATCATAGGAGAGGTTGCAGACCAATCAGCCCGTACCTCGAGCGGCCACAGGAAAAAGGCGCGCCCAATTTTGTCAATTGATTCTGCAGTGAGTTCACTTCTCCAAAAACAGATGAGAAAGGGAAGCCACTCCGCATGGAGGGCTGGTGGTCGAACTATCCGAATGTAAAGGGAACCCCCTCAAAAAGAATCCGTTGGGACGCCCAGGAAACAAACAGCAACAACTAGCTGAGAAAGGGAAGCCATTCCGAATGCAAAGGGAACTCCCTCAACAATTCTGTCAGGAAACTCCCTCACAATGCATCCACATTCAGCAAAAAAACACAACCAGGTCCTCGAGTAGAGAGGTTAGAATAAGGGTACCCTTTTTTCTGGAGTCTATTTTAGTAGGGGAACCCTCCCAACCAAAAAAGGGGTGAGAAAGGGCACCTAGCTGGGGGACGTAGCAACAACAACCTGATCCATGCGCGTAAAACCCAAGCGCCGGGCCCAATCCAAGCCCGGGCAGGCCATTGGAAGTGCTTCATTGCCTCGGGTCGGGTGAGCGGGACAAAAAAACACGACTGTGGGTTTGGGGGGGGGTGTCTGGAAAGACAGAACAACCACGAGGACACCAAGGGGTTTGGGCTTGGGGGGGGGTTCTGGAAAGAGAAAAACACAACAACGAGAACACCAACATGTTCTTCCCCAACAGCTGAAAGCCTTGGGGTCTCAGCCCAGATAGGCTCCGGGGTGGTCCGGGCGGACCTGAGGTAAGGTTCTACGAGGGTTCCACCACGGTTCCACGAGGGCTCCACCAGGTTCTGCGAGGGCTGTGGGGTGGTGCGAGCACTTAAAAAGAGCACCGCATGCTGTTGGGGATATCACCTGAGCTTATTTCTTGGGGGGGTCCGGAAAGACAAAAGACAACGACGAGGACCTGGCCCCCCATGGCCATGCTTTTTTAAAAGTGATCTCCTCTGGGCCATGCAATTGGGGTTCCGGGAAAGGGGGGGTGGTAGGCAATGAGGAACCAGTTGGTTGGTCGCCAAAAGCGTAAACAACCGAGCCGCCTGGTCCAATCATCCATTTGCTTGAGTCCCCTGGTAAAAAATGCAAATATTTTCAGTAGTGATAGATTCCCTTTAAAACCAACAGGGGAAAGCAAGACATATTCTTAACCACATGGAAGCTTTGAGACACACCCAAATGGCCGTGTCCTTAGGGGGAACCAATGTGTTTGACCATTGGGGTTCCCTTTCCGTCTGAGCTTCTCCAACAAAGAGGCACCGAATTTGTGTCTTCTATCCATCGCTTTCTGGGACAATGGCGCCCAGCTGTGCGGAAAACAGGGGACCTCCCACAGCCCTCAAATTCAAAAATCATTCGAAGATTTAACCAAACGGATGTTTTCTTAACCAAATGGAACTTGTTCTTAACCAAATGGAAGTTTCCTCAACCAAATGGAAGTTTTGAGACACACCAAAAAAACATCGGTTTCACAACACGAGCCATAGGCTGGGGAAAAAAATAACTGGGCTGCCAGACGTAGAGGCCGATGAGGGTGCCAGTACGACCCAAACCAGCCTGCGGTCACGCGGGCTAAAAGTGGATGGCTAGTCACAGGCGATTCCATGGAAGTTCCCAGTTGGCCCTTAAGGACCCAGAAATACAAGGCTGGATCCTCAGCAGAGAGGCTAAAATAAGGGTACACTTGCTTTTTTCTTTTTTTCTGTGGTCTATTTTAGTAGGGGAACCCTCCTCAAAAAAAAAAGGCAAAAGCGCACTACTGGGGGACCTAGACTAAGGTGATCACCTTTGTGGGCCGGCCAAGGGGAAACCAAAAGTTGGGGGCCATGACTAAACATGGACCAAAAAGGGGAAACCAAAAGGTGAAAAGGTTGATTGCTTCTGGCTGCTAGTCTGAGGGAGTGTAATGAGCAGATCATGAACTTGGACTTGGTAAACGCAGCAACATGAATTAGTTTGCTGTTTCAAGATAAATGCCCCCCCAAGTAGGGTTTCTGTGCTGTTGGGCGATCCCTTTGTCCAAAACAGGCGATCAGTAAGCGCGAACGAATCCAGGCCTTGCCCGGGGAAACCAACAGGGATTCAGTGCTGGAGGTCTGCTGAATTACACCGGAAGACGTGTGCTTGCACTTTGGTGCATTCTGGTCGCTCGCAACTTCTGCCAAAAGCACATGGGCCACGCGACCAGGATTCATGCGCTAAGGTGTTCTTCGGGAAACACATCACGTCAAATGTCAAGACGCACCTTCGTTTTGACTCTCGCTCAATGACTCAGGTCTTGGTTCCATCGATGCGCAATTTGTGCACAGCACATCAAAGCACCAGAGCATGATAATCGTAATGGATTAACAACCCCTGGTTGATGAACAAGGGTATAACACACTTTTGTGACCTGATTATCCAGACATGTTGACCCATAGAGAGAACCCGGATCAACTTTTGGTCGGAATTGCGCCAAGTTAGGGACATACCCTGCCCAAAATGGAACCTCGCTTCGAGGTTCCATGTTACTGGGTCCCGAAACGCCACCAGATTTAGACGGATTCGGATCCAAATCAGCTGGCCCAATGAATGATCACCCCGAATTAAAACAAACCTGGTGGACTTGTTGTCCCTTTTTGTTGGCACTTTTGGGGGGGGGAACACCCCCCGGAAAATGGGACGAGTTGATTCTAAGGTTTGCTCTGAGGTTGTAGGCCGGAACACCTGAATTTGGGCTCGAGGCCAGCTGAATTGGGAGCCCAGAAAAGTCACCCAAAAAGGAGACTCCTCTATTGATGATGATGTATGTGGGTGTTTATCAAAATGGCGGACTCCGTTTGGGTTGGTGATCTCCCCTATTTTGAGAAACAGACATGTTAATCTAACAACTCAGCAAATCGGGGGCAGCAAACCCCAGCAACCCCTTGAAATGCTATTCGCACCTATCGGCGAATCGGGATTGTGGTTTCGGCCACCCATCGAGCACAAGAATTTCCCTCGGTGAGGACGCATGTTTGCCTAGTTCCTTGTATGTCCCTTGAGTATCACCCCAAGGAGACCACTGTTGAAACAGACTTCCCACACGTTGCTTTGAGGCCCCCAAAAAAACACAGGGAAGCATAAAGGCAACAAACAACCTCGCCCAAAAAGAGAATTCCAAGGACATGGTCGGCGCTCGGAACCTCGAGGGGCTCTTTATTCAGGTTTGGTACGGATGAACGCATTGTTTAAACAAGACTGCGACGTAGATAAAGGCAAGCAATAAACCAATAAAATAGGACACTTCTTATTCCTGAGTAGTTCTAAGATATGATGCGCAATTCTAATCCCTATAAAATTCCTCATGTTGTTTTTTGTCCATCAGGGTTCAAGTGATAGCATACCCCGAACAGCCCCTCCTTTCCATAGCCTGCAATCCCCATAGATCCCCTTGGAGACCGGGCCAAAGCCTTGCTTCAAGATGTTTCATCAAACCATTGCGGTCTAGACAACCTCCTTTTTGGTGATGCTTGAGCCTATCTCTTTCCCTGAAGGGTGCAGTTCAAAGCAGTCTAACACAAAGGCACTCCCATTAAGGTGTGTGTGTGACAAAATCGGGATTGGCCCCCGGAAAAAAAAGGAGAATTGTTACTGGAAAAAAAAATCAACAAAGAGTTTTACTGGCTGCTTCCCTTTTAACTCGGCCCCCAAAATCCCGGTGCTCCGGTCCAACTTTGCTTCGCCCTGGGCCTTCCGACCGAGCCCGATGTTTGGCCTTGCAGTGCACCGCCACCGCGGTGGGCTCCGTTTCCACCACGTGGAGGAACTTGGAGATGATCTGACCGGGCAACTCACGTGGTTCAAAACATCTCTACTCTTGGTATGGTAGCAAAAAACTTTGCTTTTTGCAGACCCCCAGTAAAAATGAACAGAACCAAAAGATTAAAAAACTAAAAAACATGCCAAGAACAGTGAAGAAAGGGTTGGTCTGCAGAAAGTTCTGCGGGAAATTCCAGCTGATGACATTCTTTTTTGGTGAAGGGTCGACGTTCTACCCAAAAAAGAACATGGGTATTTGGAATGTTTTCTTGGTCACGGGTTGACATGATACCAACTAAGCGGCGGGTGTTCGGGAGCCATCAACCCAACCCTTTGAGCGGTGAAGTGGCTCGCGACCCGAAGGGAAGTTAGAAACACATCTGTTTGATGTCATTGTACAGGAAGCCCACCAAACAGAAAGGGAACCGGCACCTTTTCCTTGGAGGCTTTAAAGGGAAACTGAAAGGACAACCAACATTTTGGAGGGGTCCCCGAACAAAACTCACCTAGATATGGCAAACAAACACAAAACCGCCGAAATCTTCAAACTCATCTCGGCCAATCCAATTTTCCAAGCCTCCCTATGAAAGAAGCCCCTTCTGCATAAGTCTCCGGGCAAGAAGACTTGGACACTGAGAGTTTGCCCCAAGCAAAGACGCTGTTCCTGCCTGTGCGTACATTTTAAGACCATTCCGCAACGATCAATCTTCACTGCCAAGCAAGACTGCTCTCACTCAGGAGAAAGTGCTGCATCGAGTGCTTTGTCACAGTGGATTAAAGTAGTATCAAAAACTGGCACTGGCACATTCCCGCTGTTCAAGAGCATGCCAACTTCTGTGCAACCCAGAATCATGCAGTCAGCACCACGTTCAACCAAGTGCCTTGCAATACCTTCATACGCTTCACGGCTCTCGTTCAGCACGACTCCTTTGCAGAGCTCTTCGAAAATGATGCGATGAGTCTCAAGACGGTCAACAGGCTCTGGAATCAAGGGATTGAGTCCCTGATCGACAAGCTTGCTGATATAAAAATCCTGTTCCATGGTGTAAGCAGTGGCCATCAGCCCTGGACTACGAAAGCCTGCTGCGAGGATCGCGTCGCTCGTGGCGTCTGCGATGTGAATAAACGGAAGGGATGTTGAGTCGGTGATATGCTTGGCCACCTTATGCATGGTGTTTGTGGCCAAGATGAGAAGCTCAGCTCCACCCGCTTCCAAGCCACATGCTGCCTTGGCAAGAATGGCCCCAGCCTTCTGCCAATCACCCTGCTTTTGCAACTGCTCTATCACTGCAAAGTCAACGGAGCGAATTAGGCAGTCAGCTGAATGCAATCCTCCCAATCGTTGCCGAGCTTGTTCATTCAATCGCTGGTAGTACAGATTGGTTGAGCTTGATGACATGCCTCCCAAGATGCCAATCACGCGCATGGACTTTTGAAGGCAAGGGCACATTGCGGGACGCAATGAATAGGAAAGCTGCAGAAACGATAACTCAATTATACGTTTGGCTTCCTCAAACATCAACATCTTCTTTGGCACATGAGGGGTACTCTGCCTGTCGAACGCTGAAAATGATCAAGTCAAAGGCAGTGTATCACAAAATTGACATAGACATGAGAGATACACCACAAATCATAGTGAAATCCGCTGACTTTGAGCAAAGTGTGCTGCCGGAGCATCCTTTTGGTCACAACTGTTTCATGCGACTCCTTTTTAGCACACAAGTCATGGGCAGATTAAGCATTGGCAAACCTGCCCCTGGAACCAAGCGCCTATGCACGATGTCTTTTGCGCCATGTTGCGTGCCGAGTCTTGTCTGCCATGCTCTTTCCTTTTCTCCCTCAATCTCCCTTAAGCCCTGTTCGGGGGGGGGGGGGAATGCTTGAGATTTCTCATTGGCACAGCGTCTGCGATGGTGCTGAACACATCACGTAGTCATCGAATGGATCCTTGAGCTCGACGTAAACCATCGAGCTCTTGGCTTTCAGGCTTCCGAGGGCAAACAAAAATGAATGCCCTTTCGCACTCCTTTGAAACAATGGTTGAATCCTTCCAGGATTCTTTCGGATGGAATTCGTCCATCCACAGTATCATCGGCAGATTGCAAGATGGCTCCAGTCTGAAACATGCTGGACATCGCATGCATTTGGATCACATGAACCAGCAATTCTACGTTCGCCATGCGTTTGGGATGCGATCTACGAGAGCTTCGCGCTCGAAGAAGCGCAGCCATCCTCGGATTGCCTTGCTTTCCACGAGCCACTTCTCCAGGCGAGTAGGGATTTGCCTTATCTTAGTTGGACATAAAGAGAAGAATGATGGTGGTAGGAGTAGGTAAGAGTACTACAGCATTTGTGTCAAAAAGGGAATGTGGACCCTGTTGCACTATTGACTCATTGACCCCTCTTTGGTAGCCAGCGGCTCAACAGTTTTCCAGCAGCTGTTCCCTTATCTAGATCACCGGTACCCTTCGCCTCAAAAAAGTTGACAACCCCCATTTTACCTCTGCTGATCAACTAGAGGGAAGCAAAGTTGGATTTGGGAAACTCTTTGTGGGTCTCAGCTGAACAAAGGGCCCAGAAACAAAAAAAAAGACAAGCCTTTGGGGCCATGACTCAAAATGGACCAACCGGGGGAAACCGAAGGTCAAAAGGTAAGAAAGGACCCCTTTTTTGAATCAACACAACTGATTCGCCCAGACCTGCAGATGGATCGGAAACAGTTCTGGCGATGCCGGAGACGAAGCAAACGAAGCAAAGTCCGTGAAACAAGTGCAGGGATGCGACAGCACAGCCAACCCCCCGCTTGGATATATCAGCTTTCTAACCGGCCAATAGGAACTTCTTCAAAGCCGGTACAGTGACCCCTGACTCAGTCGATGATAATTAAATCTTCACGACCAACATGGAAACTGAAGTCAAATTCTCAGAAGGAGGCTCCAGCAATAATCAAGCAAATGGAAGTTCAAATCCAATCGTAAAGGGAAGCTCGGACAACACTAAGCAATTGAACTGGACCTCAAGATATTGATCTAGGCTTCGATTGTTCTGGTAGACCCCGGACATTTCCCTTTTGGTGTTGAACAAGGAAACCCTGAGTAGAGTCTGGCCCAAATATAGAATGTACATATGTTTGCTTCGTTGAAAAGTATCCTAAGTCTTCTACCCCAGAGAACAACAGAACAATACATTTCATTTGTTGGGTTGCCCTGCGCGATAAACACGAAGTTGACCACGTAGAAACGCACAGCAGCTGTGGCGAGGTGCTGTCAAACACAGTGCAGTGGAAGATCGCCCCAGGATGTAATAGTGCTGTGTCTTCTTGTAGACCCCCCCCAAAGAAAGAAAACAAAAACAAAACAAAAACAAAAAACAGTCGTGGTTGTCCTTTTGGTTTCCCTTGAAAGCACCACACAGAAAGGCGGACCATCTCACACAGACATACCATGCACATATTTATAAACACGGACATCAACATGCATTTAACTGAGTTTGTATTTTACGGGCCTAGCTCATCAGAATGGGGTGGGGGTTCCAGAATAGGAGAAAGCTCGCAAGTATTTCTTTACCCTCCAACTAACTTGGGGCTCCCTGCAAGGAGATTCATCTTCCAGGTTCCCTCCCACAGGTGCCTTCTGTTAGTGGGAGGAAAGGGTATACCCCTGAAGTAATAGGCCTCTCTGGCAGGTCCGTGGTTTGCTCGGAAAGAAATCCTTCCATTTGCTTAAGCCGCCTGGAAGCAAATCATTTCCAGTAGTGATAGAGTTCCCTTTAACACCAACAGGGAAATCAAAACACATTCTTAAGCAAATACAAGAATGCCAGGCCTCTCTGTCTGGGCAGCTGCCATCCAAGAAGTACAAATCCACATGCTTCAAGCCGTGGTCTACGAAGCGCCGCCGGTCGTACCTGCAATGGGGACGGCCCGAATTAGGATTCGAAAAAACTGTCTGAGTGAATTGGCCAACAACCAGCGCCCCGCAAGAACTGTTTTTGGACAGTGCTTGGGAGTTTGGACATGGGACAAAAACAATTGCTTGGGGGGGTGGGGTGCTGGAGACAGTCTGCATTCTTTGTGGTCTTCCCAAGATGGTCTTCAAAGTGACATCTTCCCTTTCAACAAGGACAAAGCGACTTCAATTGACGCGTTCCGGTTGCCTTGAACCAGCAAAACCCCCAAATGAATACACGCCCCCAGAGGCACGAAACAAGCCTGTTGCTGGGTCCAAAGTGAAAGCCTCAAAGGACTCAGTCTTGCCTTGTGCAAATGCGGCTTGTGCGAAGTAAAGACATTGGTACCCTCAAAAACAAAACAAACACGCTTTTGCCGAATTTTGGGACCTGCTCGCCACTGCAAACATAGGAAACATATAGTGGTACCATCTGGCGACCTGCTGTAGTGAGTATCCTGCACTGTGTCAAACATTTAGTGATTCCGCATGTCCTTCCCAAATGGACCATGAAATGCTGGACATTCTGACCGCGAGATCCATTTCGCACCGCCTTGAAACCAGGGTTGCAACCATTCATTCTCAAGGGAACCATCATTCCAGGGTTTGTGAGGTGCAGGATTCTGTCCATCCACAGTATTTCGGCCGCTGTCCACTTCTTCAAGCAGCGCACTGCTTCTTGTTCAGCCGCACGACCAGGCCGATGCCCGCGTCGCGGAAGATGGGCACATAGTCCTGGAGCAGAAACGCAACCATCGTTCTTCTCCAAAACAGGTGCAGAGTTAATCGAGGATTGCGTTCTCCAGTTTTTCTCTCTCTTTTTTGGTGGGGGGGAGCAAAATGCAGTTTTTCCGCAGCATTTCACTTTACATCCCTGGCCTTTCCAAAACCGTCCCTTTGCTCTGTGTTTCTGGTGCGTGGAAGGAAGGACCCCTTGAAAATAAGGGAGTTACCTAGACAGAGCTTGTCGAAACACGTTTTCTTTTTGGGATCCTCTTAAACAAGCGAAAAGGGGCCCTTCAAAAACACGCGTGCGCACGTTTGATTAACTTGACGATGGTTGTCGCGTCTTACCCATGGGCGGTGCGTGGTTGAGCGTTCAGCCCCTGAAGAAAAACACACACGCCATGGGTGATGGAAACCGACCCGACAGCACAAGCGGGAATTCTAGTTTCTAAACAAGTGATCAATATCTGCCGTTCTTCTGGTTCCTGAATTTGTGCCCACTCATTCTCAGCCAATCACATTGGCGTTTACAACCACGGTCAAGAATCTTTCCTTGGGTCATGGTCATGGATGTGGTTGTCGAAATTCCATATGATCATCCTGCCTACCCAAGTACATGCGTATCTTGATCATGGCAAATATGGGATTGCTCATCGGCGCGCCTGTTGCCAGTCGTCAAACGCGCCGACAAACAGTGACATTCAAGCAGGAAAGAGTCAGCTTCCATTTGTTCAAGCCCAAAAACATGTCCAGTTGCGACTTAGCAGACGGGGGACTTTATGTGGCAAGCCAAGGAACAGCGCGGCCCACGGACTGCGGCCAAAGGCAGACAAGGCTGGAGTGCGCGCCGCGAATTCCCCCGCCCGTTTCGGTCCTCTGGAGTGAAGGCCGGGAACCTTAGTGGCCAAGTTGAAAGGGCTCGGAAAGTTTCTCTTTTTATGCATTCTCTTTTTTGCTCTCTCTTTCCCCTCTGATCTTTCTCTTTCTTGCTCTCTCCCCGCGCGTGCCACGAAATCCAACTTCAGTACGCTCAAACTACGGACCCTGCCATGGAAACAGCCCCCCCCTTTCTCATCTCTTCTTTCTCTGTCTCTTTCTCCTTCTTTTTCTCAAACCCCCGCAAAGGGTTGCACCTCTTGAACAATTCGCAAATACGATTTGCCCAACCGTCCATTTGCCCCACTTCCAATCCGTTGGGGGGTTATTGCTGTCAGAAGTTGTGACGCCTAAGATTCTTTAGGGATGCCTGAAGCTTCGCGAAGTTTTCAGGCTTTGAATTCTAAACTGTGCAGTACGTTCTGGGAGACTGAGCAGGCTTAACTGTGACTCCCCATTTGATTGTACAGTCTTCCTGTTGAGGCCCTCAATCTGTGTGGGGGCGGGGGCTGTTTTGGGAGGGCCTTTCCTATCACTCCTCATAAATTGTCTTGGCCCCTCACAACACACAGCCACATGGCCGTGGCTCCAACAAGATGTTCCAAAATGATTGACACCATGGTTTTCACGGAAGCAAAGACTAAAACCTGCCTTCTCGTAACCCTAGCTCTGGAAAACGGTCCAAGTATAAGCCTGTACTTAAAAGAAATGGACCCCACCTGGCTCCATTTAAAAAGAAAAAGCCACAGCTCCACATCTCGAGGCACCCCCGCACGTTGGCTCCCGCGGCTCCCGCCGGACCTCCGCCCCGCCGGACCTCCGCCCCATCCGCCGGACCTCCGCCCCGTCCGCCGATCGGCTGAGGCTCCGCGCCCGTCGGCGTCGGTGGAGGTTGGGCTGGGCCCGGCGAAGGCCAGGAACTTGTCCGGCACGATCCAATTCATATCCCCGTTCTCCACCTGCGTGGGAATGGAAGCAGCGAAGCGAGGAGCAGCGGGGCAGCGAAGCGACGCAGAAAGCGGGAAAAAAGCGGAGAAAAAAAAACAAGTCATCCATGGGGAGGCGCATGGGAGGGGCAGTGAAGAGGAAAAAACAAAACACTTTTAACAAGTTGATCTGGGGGGGGGGCGACGAGAAGAGAAAAACAACACAACTTCACCAGTTTCTCCATGTGGGGGGGGGGGCAGCGGAAAAACCTAACTTTTAACCAGCTGATCCATGGGGCGGGGGAAGCGAAGAGAAAAACCCAATGCACCAGCTTATCCATGAAGATCCCTTCATGTTTGGGCCAGATTCATGTGAAGACTCAAAGAATTAAAAAGGCGGCACTGGGATTGCCCCTGACCCTCCAACTACGCGGTCTTTGATTGTCAGGTCGGAAAGCCTCAGCTCTTGCAGATCCCCATCTCAATTCCCAAGTCGATGCGGCAAATCGGTTCCGGACTCGGAGGCCGAAAAAGGACTTGGCACTTTTTGCGTAACCCAAGTTGTAGCAACCGACTGGCGGCTGCTGTTTCAATGAAAAGGCAGGGGCAACCCAAGGCTCAACAAAGCACGTCTCAGTGTCCGAATCAAATCAAATTCAGCCACACGGGCGTGTCTTTGTTTAGGGGGCCTTTGCAAAATGTGTCTTTCCTGTTGCTTTCCCTTGAAAGCCACCCAAAAAAAAGGGTACCAAACATACACCCACACCCTGCAGTATTTCTCCCAGCCAGCCCTCCGAGACAAAGCTTCAGAGCGTACCAACCACTTTTTAAATCTGCAGCACCCCCCACACGCGCTGCACACCCGTCACAAGATGCAGAGACACGGATGCAAAGCGCAACGCGAATAGGAACGAACACCAAAACCTCCTGACCAAATCGGCCTGTTGACTGGATAGGGTTAGACTTCTTTTTGTTCCGAATCGCCTCAGGGCTTCGAACTTCTTGGCATAGCATCTTGAAAAGGGGGAAATGCTAACGGCCCCCCCCGCTTTTCCGCCCGAGTCGAAAGCGGGAGCCATACCCTGGAAGACATGGGAACACCCTTGCTGATGAACAGAAAACCATGCGCTGTTCAAGAGGGGGGCGGGTCCCAGTTTTGCTTTTCAGCCCAATGGTTCTGTATTGTAAGGCTGTTCTCACACATGGAGTCGGAACCAAGCAAAGCGCACGGGTTGTCAATATGGCGGATTCTATTCAGCCGTGTTTCCTTCTGTGGTTTTAACACTGAGATACAAGTCAAAGATAGTCGTCCATTTGCTTAAGTCCCCTGGAAAGAAACAATAAACAAACACACACACACACACACACATATATATATATATATCCAGCCATGATAGATTAAACCCAACAGGGAACATATTGCTAATAAAAACACACACACACACACACACCCCTGGGGGAAAAAAAAACTACAACACATATAATATGTCCAGCCGTAATAGATTCCCTTTAAACCCAACAGGCATTGAAACAACAACAAAAAACACACACACACACACCAAACAACAACAACCGCATAAGCAAGAACGGAAGTGTTCAGGGTTGCTCCGAAGACCCTTTTGCCCAACTTGCCAAAAATCTCGACGCATCTCGCCCGGTTTCTTTGCCTAACGAGTTGTGGCCTGATAGATTTGATTTGGAACACATGAAGTTTAACCTGTTCCCCAGCCTCCTGGATTTGGAACACATGAAGTATTTGGAACCCCCACATGATTCAATCCTTCCCTAGTGGTCATCGGAAAGGAAGAAACCCGGAATCTTGAGTCAGGCGCTTCTGATTTTGTGTTGGGTCCCCATGCGCTTTTTTCTGACCCCAAAGTAGCCACCTTAGGTGCTACACTTGGGAAAAACCTTGAGTCAGGTGAGTCCTTAGCGTTTCGCATCCGGTGTCCAAAGGCTTGTGACTATGTACAAAGCCCACCATCCCATCATGCGCGCTTAAATCTGCACTCCGCGCCCGGAAGCGGCAAGTCGCTCCGTGGAGACTTAACTCTGCCAACTGTAAAGAAATGGCATGCCCAGTGGATCCATGTACTTGAATATAGTAGGTAGCCCAGGGCTTGCCACCCCTTCAAAAAACCAAAAGTAGCTTACCTACTGACTAGAACGGGTTCACTGGGATGAATAGTCAAATTGGACTTCCTGGTGTGCTGCCAATCGATGATTCGATGTCGCCTGACTTCATAAACGGACAATGTGATTTTTATGTGAAATTGGACCGCCTGCACTTGGCTTGTTCTGGGTGATTGTTGTGAGGCCCCAGGTCCGTCCTGTAGCAATGGACTGCCCATGATTCTGGGAGTCGCTCAAATGCATTCCACCAACAGGCAAATCCGCAAATTTGTTGGGGACCGATCTAAGTGGAATTTCATACCAAGCCAATCTCAAATATATATATATATATATATATCACCACCAGAAACCGATAGGCGACTACCCACTGACACCAACCAAAACCCCTTGCAGCCCAAGGTAATTCGGAGCGGGGGCTCGAACCTCAAATTAAATGCCGAGTCAATTCATCTTGGTTGACGTTGGAAGGGGAGCAACATTTTCCTCTTAGCAGTCAAGCGGGGATTTCCCACTAAACCACAATAAGCAATAATGTAACATGTTTCCCAACAACAACCATGGCATCCTCCTTTGGCCACAGATCCACGAGCCTCTAGATCTGGAAAGCTTTCTTGTTGGAAAGACACCAAAAGAACCCCGAAGAGGGCCTTTTCCTTCTGACTGTGGTTGTTGCTTTGGGGGGCTCGTATGCGCGGATCCTCTTGAACACCAAAGACCAGTCATGGTTGTTCACACTTTGGTCAGCCCCATGCAATCTTCTGACAGTGTCCAGAGATAAAAGGGACACCCCTTTTCGGCTGGCTTGCTTTTTAGGGAGTCCACGTGCGGGAAATCAACCAACAAAAGCCGAACCACAAATTGAAAAGTCCGACCCTTAAGGGAACCCTCACCTGAAACGAACACAAAACCCGGCCGCGAGGGGACTCTTCTGGCTGCTTGTCCTTCGCTTTGGCCACGGAGAGCTTGCCCGGACTCGCTCAGATTCCTCTCACCCGACACGTCCACCGGCATGCGTCAACCAGGGATTTGTCTCCCCAAACGCGCTTCGGTAAAAATCTCCCGATTTGTGTACGATCCATTCGAGAGGGCCATGGAACAACTTCTTGATGTACCATGTCCGTATCTTCGCGATTTTCACCATCGCTCAACTGCTTGGCAAACCATGTTGGCCGTTTACATATTTGCCAAAAGGGGTCCAACTTGATTTGTCGCAGATCTAAGATGACTGAACGAAGACTATAGGCACTTTACCCAAAATGCGACACGCTCCCGTTGAGCACTTGAATTGAACTCTATCTATACCGCTGATTGCAGGAGAACAAAGGTCATTCCGTGGCTGGCGTCCACTTACCACAAGTTCAACTGTCTGCTTTAGCTAGAATAAGGGTACCCTTTTTCTGTAGTCTATTTTAGTAGAGGGAACCCTCCGCCAAGAAAGGGTAAAAGGGCACTACTGCGGGACCTAGGCATATATGGGGAAGTGTCTCAACATGGTGAAATTCCGCTTGGTTGGTGATCGAAATGAAGTCAGCAGGAAACAAACCCATTGTGGCCGAACTGCCTGTTTCCGGCCCAAAATTCCTCCCCCGTTTGCAAAGCAACCACGTGGCGAGGGAGATTCGGCTTTTGCCCTCGCCATGGCATCAGAGCCATGGTTGCCAGCCTTGGCGAGGCGGGCAACCGGCAGTGGGGCCGCAAAAAGTTGCGGGAGAAAAAAACACGGGGGGGGGGGGGGAAAGGAACAAACAAGTGGAGAAAACAACAAAAAAAACACCCACACACACACAAAAAAAAGGTGGGGGCCCCCAGGTACTTCCCCGACTGACAGATTACCAGTATTCTTTGTGTTTTGGTCAGTTCCTCACACATTGCCCACAACCGGAAGTGGACAGCTGGCGTTTCAATGGGAATGCAGTCTTCCAAAACCCTCCCTCTTGCTGTCATGTTTTTTGTGCCACTCGCAGGTTGAAATCGCTGCACACCTGTGGTTTCTCGTTGGTCAATGCAACAATCCCCCGAATGTCGGCTCGAGAGAGCGGAACTCTCAGGTCGAAGCTTCTGGGTTTCCCAAGACATGGGGAAGCCATGCCAACCATGGACTGGTCAAAAATGACCGTCACAAAAATAATGGGACCCTTGAAACGCTTGGTTTAGACACGGATCCCACAAGGAGTCTCCACGAATCGGATACCTAAGACAAGATCGAATTGGAAACAGCATGGCGTGCGAAAGCACTTCCGATGCTGAAATGACACTGGCTACCCACGGCACAAATGCTGCCAAACACCAAATATGGGTGTCTGTTTTGTTGAGGCAGGGGTTGTTTTAAAGGGAAAGAAACCAAAGGGAACCCCTTCTTACTTGGTTTTTGCTCAAAACTTGGTTGACGTTGGAAGGGGAGCAAACAATTAATTCTTAACAGTTAAGTGGTTGGATGTCAAACACTAAAATAAAATCAGCAAACATGCCAAAACAGTTTCCCAACAACCAAGAAATGGAAGGGGGACCACCCCGGAGCCTATCTGGGCTCAAAAAACCCAAAGCTTTCAGCTGTTGGAAGAACATGTTTCCCAAGAACCATGGAAGTCGAGGCCCAAGTATGTCGTTGTTTCCGTTTGGCCTCCCGTAGCAAAGGGTTCCGGTTGGGAAAGCCGGTTCCTTGGAGGCCAGGCGCATGAACTGACATGGCTGTGGGTGAAAAATAGGTACTCAAACATGGCACCCAATGGAAAGAAGGACTAAATCTAGGTCCTCCAGTAGAGAGGAGGAGAATAAGGGTACCCTGTTCTTCTGTAGTCTATTTTAGTGGGGAACCCTCCCCTAAAAAAGGGTAAAAGGCACTACTGGGGGACCTACAATGAAAAGAAGGACGGCGGTCTAATTTTAGACCCATACCTACCAGCAGACCAGCAGACCTTTTTAAGCGCCAAGTTATGTGTGCGACGAGGAAGGTTAGAGCAGAACACCCTGCTGAGAGGAAAGTTCTGGGACATGGGTGTGCTACTTTTGAGGCTATATTCAAGGTGCCGCTTCGAACGAAAGCCAATACGCAAACACCCATGTTGCCCCAACAGCTGAAAGCTACGGGGTTCCTGCCCAAATAAGCTCTAGGGTGGTTTGGGGCAGCTTTCAAGGAGGGTTCCGAAAGATTATCGGGCTGTTGGGGCGTTTTTTTTTTTTTTTTTTTAATTTTCCCGGGGGGGGGGCAATGTAGACAAACCCACGCCCTCTTACTGTTGAATCACCATGGAACGGCACTGAATCGTGAAAACTTGACCGCTTGGATGCTGGTCACCCTGTTGACATCGCAAAACGCAAGCCAGCATGTTCACTTCACCCACTTAATCTTGACGGAAATCATTGTCTGTTGGTAAATCCAGAGGAGTCGTCATTCCACAGTTTCTGAGGTGGTGCGATATAAATTATGTCCACCCACCGCATGGCGCTTTGGGGGTCCCATTGCAAGAGGTGACCACTGAAAAAGCACCCTGCGATCTCCGACCTGACTCGCAGCTGTGGTTGAGACCTGACCCGAACAATTTGCAACTCGGCCCGTCGCCTACGTACATCTCGCTCAGGTTCCGCTTGCATGTTGCCGCCTGGCAGCTTGGCGACCGCGCTAAAGAGGCTCGCAGTTACCACTGGGGAGCTAGATGGGGGATCAAGTTACACAGCACCCCATCCCTATGACTTCCTGTGGGGAAAATGTTTAACCAAATACGGCTTCTGCAGAACCCAGATCAGCATCTTCAGGAATGGGCTTTGGAGGGATGCTTGTATACCACCAGTATAACTTGGTTGACGTTGAAAGGGAAAGGGGAGCAACAATACTCAAATTTCAGCAGCCAAGTGGTTGGATTTCAACCACTAAACCACAATAAGCAAAAATGTAAAATGTTTCCCAACAACAACCAAGATAAGCTTGACAAGGCAGTACATACCCCTTATATAAGTGGTAGATTACCTCCATACCTCCAAAACCCATCCCTGAAACTGTCCTTGACCAGTGTCTGACAATATTCCGTGTTTCTCTGGTAATCCCTGGCAACTGGGCTTTGCCCTTCAATTTGCAACTGGTGATGTTGCGTCAAGATGCTCCAATGGTGGTGTTGCCTTCAAAATTGTGCTCCCAGTTACCTGCAATGTCAACTCTGTTCCCAGCAACACACAACTGGGTGTGGCATTTCCTTAGGTGATCCCGAAGGATTCGCACAAATGGGTTCCTTCCGGATGCTAAACAGATTATCGGTACAAGCTGGAACCCATGTGTGTTCAAAAAAACAAACAAGCAAAGAACACTGCATTGTAGAGATCTATGTTTGATTGAAACACACACGCAAACAAAACTCCTGGGGTTTGAGTGTGGCTCAAGGTCTGCTTAAAACCCCCGCCAAGCCATCGCAGATATCCAAAACAAACAAGGGAAGGTCCAGCCGCCAGAATTAGATTGGGACCCATCAGGCAAGCTGTACCCGGTGTACCCTCCAGGCTTCCCGGAAGTTGAATCCATGCGGGAACCCACCAGCAAAGTACACATAAACATTTCGAGCCATACCGCAAGAAGTCATCGGTAGACTCTTGCAAGAAAGTAGGGGCACCGCCAAGAGGAAACTCATCTAAAGTTGGATCTTGGCAAAAAGTAGAAGGACGTGTAGCTCACATCCTGAGAGGATTGGCCAAGTCCGCACTTTTTATTTGCAGCCAGCAGCCCCAGCAAGTCAGGGAGTTAAAAACTTGGTTGTTGACCCCTCTGCAAACAGTTTAACTTTTGGTGGGTTTAATGCAAAGTCCCTTGATTTCCCAAAAAGTTAAAGTCTAAAGATCCAACCCAATAGCAATCAAGAAAAGGCCCCTAGACCATCAGATTGGGTCAAGGTTTCGCACCCTTCCTGTGCCTTGATCAATTCATCCACCTGGCCCTTCACGGAAAGGCCCACCCCGCGATCGCGGCCTGAGTCTGAGCCCCGAGCCAAAGCTACCAAGTTGGGGCACACTCTTTGGCTGCCTCTTCCTAAATCCCCAGTTGCCCTTATTTTCCAGCTACTTTTGCCAAATTGTGGGCTACTAGTGGGTAAAGTGGCTGGAAAAGCTACTTGGGGGACTCTGAGCATGACCAGTACCCTTGGGAGTACTCTGACGTGGAGGCGCGCACAAAAAATTGAGTGTTATCGCTGTCTTAAGCCCGGCGCCGAGCAGACTGCGCATCCGCTCATCTTTGGACAGCACGGATTCCCGCGTATCCTTGGCATCCTTGGCACCGGAATGCGGCTGTTGGTCCGAGCGAGGATGGTCAATCCGGAGGACTAACCGGAGGACCCACTTCAAACAATATGTTCCTTGTATGGTACCCCGGCTTGCTCTGAGGTTAGCATTCGAAGCGGAAAAAACAAAAACAAAGGAGACAGAACAAGTGGAATCCCCAAACAAGCGCGCCAAACCGTTCCGAGACACTACAACAAAAGTACACCTGAATCACGGGCAAGTGAGTCATGCTCTGCAAGAGTTTGAAGGCATGGCATGGTTCATCCCAAAAGCAAACCTCACGATCCGTCACGAACCCAACACTTGGGTTCTCCCCGTGGCGTTTGTGTGAAACTTGGCCTGTCCCCCCCTTCCCCCACGTCCTGACGGGGGTTGTCAAATTAGGGCCCTTTTTGGTATCCGCTTGAAAAGGCGGCACGTACCGACGGCACCGTCCCTGGAAAGTGTCCATCTTTTTGACAGGGACCCCTTGCCCCCCAAGTGTGTGAGTTAAACCTGGTTCATCACTGGTTCCACTGGATTTCCGCTCCAAGCGTTGCAACTTGCAGGTGGGTTCCACTAAAACTGCCGCTTTTGGAGCGGCCCATGTCCGCTTCCCTCACAGCTCTTGACAACAACTGAGGTTCATGACCACGGCTACCTCAGTTGTTGCTTTGCCCAAAACATGATTTAGTATCTTGATTCTATTCCATATATGAGCATGTGTTTACAGGGGCAACCAACCAAATGGTGGTTTTCCTTTGTTGAAACCAAGGTGAAAAGCGAACCTCACCATGTAAAGAGATACTTTCAATCGAAACCCCCACATGGCACACACGTAGCTATCGGGACCATGAACCTTGCTGGTGCTAAGCTCCAAACACTCGCCACAGCTGCACCCACATTCAGCATGCCCTTCCTTGCCGCGTCCGAGAAATTGGGACTTGTTGCCTAAACAACCCAGCAAGCGGAGCCACGGATGCCCGTAAGGTGCTCGCTGAAGAGCTTGGTCCCACTCGCCCCCCTCTTTTGGAATAGAAAAGCCTAAGCCCCAGGGCCCCTTTGACAGGACACCCGTTTGAGGGGCCCGCAGATTTGTACAAGGATGGATTGGAAGAACAACCCTCGCCAACCTGATTTGACCCGGCCAGAACAAGTTGAGATGTGTCTTTTGGCCCTTTTCACAGGCCATTGCGCAGCAATCCGTGGATGATGAGGTAGTCAAACAGCATATCTTGAAGCACGTACAGCTTCGAAGGCAAGACGGTACACTTTTCAGCTGGCTTGGTTGACGTTGGAAGGGAAGCAACAACTTAACTTTTAGCAGTTAATTGGGGATTTCAACCACTAAACCACAACAAGCAAACATGTAAATCGTTTCCCAACAACCATTGCTGGGGTCCATTGGGGACTGGCCCCTTTTGAGCGCAGCTCCACGCGTGGAATACCGACTCTCCGTCAAGTCTCGAAGCTGGACATGGGAGGAAGGGTCCCCGGTCCATGTGCCGAAAAAATCATACGGGGGGGTGTCGTTTTCTTTTAAGGGAACCCGCCAAAATGGCTTTCTCCTGTTGGTTTCCCTTGAAAAAACCATCCACGAACGTGGCACCCCCCCCAAAAAGAAAGAAAGAAAGAAAGAAGGAAAGAAGGAAAGAAAGAAACATGTTCATGCAGTGGAAGTGGATGGATGCAAGGGAACGGTTCCCAATGGGTGGCTTCACGTTATCTGTCCCTGGGCTCCTGGTGCCCCCCTCATGTACCAGTTGCCTGTATAGGCATTACGTATACACAGCACAGTTGCCCCTAATCCAGAAGCACCTAATCCACTCTACAAAAAACTACAAACATGGGTCTGGACGATCATGGTTGCCTTTACCTTCCCGCTAACCTGTGCTTCCCTGTACTATCCTTCCAAGGAAGCTAGTCCTCCAACGTCCGCTTCCACTGGAAAGGTTCACAACTCCTGCTCTCGCTCTCTCTCTCTCTCAGATCTGTCGCCATGGGAGGAACCCTGCACAAATTGAACAAATGGAAGGGGGATCTGAAACGTAGAATTTCTTGTCTGAGCCGCTCTCTAAAACATGTGCAGGGATGGTTCTGCAAAACGAGGGACCCTATCCTTCCCGAGTGGATCGGCCAAAAAGAGTCGTTTACCTTTTTGTTTACCACCAAAACGTTCCAAAACCAACAAGTGCCTAAAGTCCGAAAAAAGCGGAACTCAGGGAGTGAGTCTCCAAAGTAACAAAACACAAATATTTCCGGGCTCCAACTTTGAGCCGGTCCGATCATCGGCCCGCATCTCTCGCCCCGCTCGGCTCGGCTCGCGCTCGATCGCCCTCTCTCGGGCGCCGGCAGCTTCTTCTCCACGTCCCCGATGGTGTCTCTGGCGATTTGGACCTGGGATTGGGCAGATTTTGGACCTGGGATCTGAGGGCAGTTTTTGGACCTGGGATCTGAGGCCAGTTTTTGAAGCTGGGATCTGAGGGCAGTTTTTCAGGTACAACAAATGAGCTGGAGTCTTTGTCCCGGATCTGGACCTGGGATCCCATGGGCATTTTCTTCAGGAGTCTTCACGACCCTTTCGACATGGGTCCATGGGTCAATTTGATGCCCTCTGGTCTACCCTCCAACCACCATGGAAGCTGGGAGGAGTTCGCAAGATGAGTTTCCCTTTGGGGAACCTCTCCGCTTCCATTGCCGGGAAGGTAAAAATTAACTGACGACGAACGCCTTAGTATCTCGTTGATGCTTCGGAGCCTCGTGGCTTGGATGCTAAATGGGTACCATTGCCATTTAGGCTACTGGAAGTAGGGTTCAACTCCCCAAATCGATCCAAACCACCAGCCAAGGGGTACCTGATACCACAGAAGTGCCAGAATGTTGTCGGAGCACTGGCGGCATTCGCTAGATGTCACAAGAAGACCGGGATGCTCCGAGGAAAGGCCCTGCGCGAAGGGAAACACCTTGCTCCAGGATCAAAGCTGGAGCGTCGTCCCAGCCAAGGTGCGAAGAAACCACACAAGCTCAGGGGGTATCCCCAACATCTGCAAACATTTGATTGAGCCGAATCTCCTGTTGAACCCTCCGGATCACCAAGGCAGCCCAACATTCTTTTGGGCAGAGACCCCATAGCTTTCAGCTGTTGGGGAACAATACGCCCAGACGACAAGGAGCAAGCCACTCCGGAGCAAGCCATACGGAGCAAGCCCATCAACCCCATAGCTCTTCAACGCTTGAATCAAATCTTCAAATCACACATGATTCTCCTACTTATGGACAAAATCCACAAAACGCACCAGTCGGGAGGGATGAAACCTGAATTGGATACTGGGTTAAACCACCAATTCCAACTACAGGAGTTTGTCAACCATGATCATGAGATATCGTGGTTCAAAAGTTACCCACCCACTCGAATTAAGGCCTGCTCCGTTTTCACGCCGAAGGGAAACATCGCTCAACACGGGGTTGATCAAGATTCCTGGCCCCCAAATGCCCATGGCTAACTTCCCCCATTGAGTGGGAAGAATCTTTTTGGTGGTTCTCCCCCAATTTGTCATTTTATGTAAGGGACCTTCTCCTCAACCCATGCGGCTGTGGGTCAAAAGCAGGTACCCAAAATGGCTTGCCCCAGTAAATGGAGCGGACTAAAACCTGCGGTCCCATTCCTGGTGGTTTAATTTTGACCCATACCCATATATATATATATAATATGTATATACATATATATAATATACATACTGTGGATGGACGAAATCCTGCACCACCTAAGAAGCTCTGGTTCATTCCCTTGTAAACACCCGGGAACCATGGTTCCTCATGGTTTCAAAGTGGTGCGACATGGCTGTCGCAACCACGGTATGTATATGGCTGTGGGTCAAAAAATCGGTACCCAAAATGGCACCCTGGTAAATGGAACCAAAGACTAAAACCCGCGTAACCCCAGCTCTTTAATTTTGAGCCACATGTATATTTTGTCTGACAAGCTCCGGCCCCTCTCGGTCATCTCTCAGGCCCCCTGCGCGATGATCCTCCGGGTTGGCCTCCTTGGCCTCCGCTTCGCTCGACTTCCGAACGCCGGGGGCGCTTTTTGGTTCCCAGAGGCTCCAATTCGATTGATTGCGGGCCTTCAAACTTGGCTGGAATTAGGACCCCAGCAAAACACATATGTTTTGCCTGGTTAGTGGAAAACAAAGGGAACCCCCAAAAAAGCAAAAAAGTAAAAAGGGGAACTAATTCTGGGGAAGCAAACAGCCTGGTTTTGAGACCCCCACCCACCTCCGGGGTATGGAGGGGTCGGGTCTTCCATTGAAAGCCGAAGCCAGGAGCCTCTGGGTTGGAGGTATCCCGAACATGGCGCTTGTACGGGAAGGCCCCAAGAAAGCCGGGAACATCCGCACGACTGGCCGAACGAGAAAGTGGAGAAAGTGGGGATGTTCCCAAACTTTTTGAGACCAGGTAAATTTGGAGTTCCGGGGAACCCCCTTGTTTTCTGGGGGATGTTCCCAAATTTTGGAGTTGCTCGTGCCAAGATCGGGCTTAGGAAAGTCAGGAAGCCATTCCAGGCAAGCGTCACTTCAAAAGAGATCCGTACGCCGCAATGTACACGCGCCCCCCATGCTGCCATGCTTCTATTGTGAAAACACTGGCAGTCCATGCTTTTCGGCATTTTTCTTCGAAAACGCAAGACTGATCCCAAAGAATCAGGAACTACGCACTGGACGAATCTATTGAGGCAATTCCACTCGCATCGTTTCGTCCCAACAGGAAGCCGCGACGGAGATGTGCCGCTCTTGCTCAGCTGGGTCTGGGTCAAACTTAAACCACCAGGGGACCGCAGGTTTGAGTCCATGTGTCCATTTACTAGGGCAAGCCATTTTGGGGTTCGCCTATTTTTGACCCACAGCCAGCTGCCATAAGGCTCGGGCCGGCTTGCGCGTGATCTCCAAAAGGGGATCCGCAACAAAGACCTGAGATGCGGGCGCTCTTAGCTCTCAAGTTGGGGGCCTATAGAAAGGGTACAGTGACAGTACCCCATCTAGGTCCTCCAGTAGAGAGGTTAATTTAGGGTACCCCTTTTTTCTGTAGTCTATTTGACTAGGGAACCCTCCCCAAAAGAAGAAACGTCAAACGTTGGCACTACTGGGGGACCTAGCCATAGGTGTCCTTGTTACAGTACCCTTGGTGTCTTCTTGGGAAAGTAGATGAATCCTGGCAGATGATGGAACTGCCAGGTCCGCTAGGGCCATCGATTTTCCACGATAACCAAACAGTGGACGCAATCCGTTCGCACCACTTGGAAACCATGGGAAACCGTTGTTTGTTGGTATTTACAGGGGAATCATCATTCCAGGGTTTCTTAGGTAGTGCAGGATTTCGTCCATCCACAGCTATGAAGGGTACCCGCAATGCGCCAAGTCATATCTGGTCACATGATCATGGGAAAGGTTCTGGTTCATCCTGAGGACCTGTGGAGTGGTGTGTTGGAAAATGGGGCCGTGGCCGGGTTGTCATAATATACAGGTTTGTTTGGGTGCCGGTGTCCGTCCCTGTTCTCACCCTCAAACTCACCATAGACTACCACGTGATTCCCGAAACTTCCAGCAATCCACGTGGTCTAAAATGACTCATGTCCACTACACTTCGCCAAGAATGACTCATTTGCGTGGGTTGGTTGGTCCAAGGGAATGACTCATTTCCATGGGCTGGTGGGTTTTTCTCGCCATCCTTGCGCCCAAAAAACCGTGGCCCGAAGCCTCCCGGGACCTCCGGAAGCCCAGTGGTTGCTCCAGGTGGAGTCTTTTTCAGAGCGACCCATTTTCAGTGAAGAACCGAGTCATGGACTCGGGAACGCAACAAAATCTCAGAAGTCACAGAACCAGAAATTGCCATCGGTGATCATTGGGTCACGTTTTGAGGCCCACAGTTTTGAGGGCCCCCTTCAAACCGAAAAATTGGAGATGGGCAAAAAGGTGGAGTCGGATAATTGACCCTGGAAGGGCGGTTTCGTTGCATGCTGCCTTTTGAGGGGAGGACACAAACAGGGTCGAACAAACTTTGCGAAGATTTGCGAAGCCAATGAACGAATGAACCAACGTGCGCGAGCCTGGAAACCAGGTAGCTTCCTTACGATTGTTTCTTTAAACAGGGTCACCAGATCTAGCACGTCCCTGAACGGCGAGCCCAGCTGCATGTGTCACATGCTTGCAACATGTAGCAAATCCATTGTCGACACCACGAACCACCCAACAGCTCCCCCTTCTGCAAGCCTCCTCCGCAACTGCCCATTGTTGGTTCAGTCGTCATGCTTCCTTTCAAAGGGAAACTCACTTCAACTTGGCCTTTCCAAAATGATACTGTGATGCTTCAATCCCCTGCTGAAGCGGAGTTGTTGCCCAACTTGTACCCATGTAGGCTGACAAAACCCAAGTGTGTTGATATGGCAGAGTAGCCCTGCACACATGATCGAACATGAAAGGCCACAGGAACCTCCCCCCCCAAATGCATTCCAACCAACATGGGCCACCAATGTAAGAACCTCCCAAACCCTATCACTTGGCCGTGGGTTCAAAATAGGCTAACCCCAACATGGAATCCTGGTACTTGGAAACATGGATTCCAACCCCTGCGGTCCATGGCGGTCGAATTCATTTTTGACCCGTACCCTATCGAACGCCGAGCTCCTCTGAGATCCCAGGCATGCAAGACCGAGAGCAAGGTCTGGGTGTTGCCCTTGTCCCTTAGCACCTGGCACCGAAAGCGTTTGGGCGAAGGCGTCGGCCGTGGGCGCGCTGCTGGTTCTTGGTGGACAAGTTGGTTGGGGAGCAAAAAACACACACCTTTTTTTGCAGTTGAATACGGAAAAACTCATTTGGCGAAAAGTTAAAGTCCTAACATCCTTTGGCAAAATGCACCAAAGGAAACAGTTGACACTGGAAGGGGAGCAAAAAACAAACATGCTTGCAGTTAAGTGGTTGGATTTCAACCACTAGAACTACAATAAGCTTTAAACTGTGACATGTTTCCCAACAACAACCATGGGTTTGGCGATTCAAACCACTCAAACGGGTGGCTCGTTTTCAAGGGGCACACGGGAAACCCCCTTTGGTTTCCCATGAACAAACCACTCAACCAGTCAATACATGGTACCCCCGAAAAAGATGGACACCTTCCAGGGCCCCTCTGTGTGTCTCCGTTGTGGAGGGCACCTGTTTGGAGGGTCCCTCTCCGCCGGAGTCGGATCCACTCCGCTTTTGGCCACACAACCGAAGCGGCCCTAGGTGCAAACATGTCAAGAGATGTAGGGAATCCGGAAGGGGGCGCATTCTTTTGGCTGGCTCTGAGGGTTATGGATTTCTGCACTTCCGGGAACTATGGCTGGGTAGCTGAATTTCATGTGAAACCCAACAAAGGAAGTGCTTGCAAACTTCTACATTTCACCACAGACTTAAAGGTTTTCCGGTGGTGTGCAATTTGAACTGCGAATTCGAACCATCGTTGGATAGCAACATGTTGTGTGACGCCCCTGCATGGAACACCTGCTTTGCACATAATTTCCCGCAACGAATCAACATGTGCAAAATCAGAATTGGATCCTCAGTTTTGGCTACGTAGGATATATCCATGTCTTTTTTTGGAGCTAACATGAGCTAACGCCAGTCACGGTTTGTCTGAGCAACAGGTCTCTAACAACCTTTTAGACGAGAAACCCAGCGGACCTCAGTTACCCACTTTAGTAGCCTTGGTTACCTACCTCAGATGCCCAGTGGATTTCCATGGGAAAACAAGGGCACCCTTTTTGGTTGGTTAACTTTAAAGGGGAACCCTCACCCAAAAATGGAAAAAAGGAAGCAACCCACTGGGCAACAGAGCTAGTAAACAGCTGCAAAGGTCTGTCCAGCTTCCATTTGCTTAAGCCCCCTGGAAAAAAACAAAAACTATTGCCAGTAGTCATAGGTTCCCTTTAAAACCAACAGTGGGAAATAAGAACACACGATTCCTAAGCCCCTTTAAACTTGGTGTATCCCAGCCCAAATGAGGGGTTTTAACCAAAGGGACAATGAAACATATTCTTAAGCAAATGGAAGCCAGGGCCAACCACCAAAGGCCGTGTGGAGGCCTCCATTGTCACCTCGCAGCAGGTCCGGAAGACGCCCTCCACGCCGGTGACGCCCATGGCCTCGCCAAACCGGGAGGAAATCCCCAGGTCTGGGCTGGCCGTTTTCAGATCTCCAGCTAAAAGTTCGACTTTTAGTGGGTTGAATGGAAACACCCCCCTTCCCCCCCGCTGAATTCTTAAAAGCTAAAAACACCTAAGGGGACGGCTGGGAACTGTCAAGGTCGGAATCCCCTGATTTAGGGGCTTGAAAGGTCCCGAATTTGGGGCTCGAACGTTGGCCGGAGCCCCAAAGCTACTGGATACTTGGGGTGAGATCATCCAGTTACAAATGGCTTTGCTGAAGGCTAGAAATGCAGAATTTTCAGAGGTTGGTGGCGGGAAACCTTCAATTCCAATCAAGAGTGCTCCAAATTTGCCACCACCTTTCCAGAACACAAGGAACTCAACAACCCACCCTTGTTTAGACTCCTTTTGGGATGGGCCACTTTGAAACAAAGGTGGTTGATACCAGCAAACAGTTGCCTGCTTCTTCTACCAGGCCCAAAATCCAAAATACTGCAAAAAGCAGTTGTTGGGGGATTCTGGTATAACCACTAAATTATTTACCGTTCAGGAGTTTCGTCATCCAAATTGGGTCATTGCCATTCCTTGAATAGGGGCAAGGCACCTTTGGGAACACGCCAACCTGCTCACCCCGGATGTGTTCCCGGAGCCGTTTGTATTTGTGGCTACCCCTTGGTTTACTATGGACCGCCAAGCAAGGCTGAGGGGCTACCCAGGGATACGCCTAGGAGAAGCCCTCAAGGCCACCCCCCCTCCCCAGTTTGCCCTGGGTAAAAGTGGCCCATGTTCCATTGGCCCAACTTTTGGATTGACTGGGAGTGGGGCAAAGACTTGTTCGCACCCAACAGGAAAAAAAGAAAGGAAAAAAGGAAAAATAAAACCGCTAGCAGAAGCCAGGACAAAAACCACCACCAACAAATCTTAAACCTGCCATGGCCATGCATTTTTTCTCCTTGTAGCCATTCAGCCTGAGGATCAACCAGTGGACCCAAGACGAGTGGACCCAACCGGAACTGTCTGCTCGAGCGGCCGCCACGCAGTTCTGCGTGAGGCGGAAGGGCACCATCTCGGGACGCTCCAGCAGCATGCCTCTCGCGGTTCCCTCCCAAACTGCCAACCTGCGAAAATCTGTTCACGCGGGGGGGGGGGGTATGGGAGGAAACAGCTCCCAAACTGCCAACCTGCCAAACATGTGTTGTTGTTGTTGTTGTTGTTGTTGTTGTTGTTGTTGTTGTTGTTGTTGTTGTTGTTGTTGTTGTTGTTGTTGTTGTTGTTGTTGTTGTTGTTGTTGTTGTTGTTGTTGTTGTTGTTGTTGTTGTTGTTGTTGTTGTTGTTGTTGTTGTTGTTGTTGTTGTTGTTGTTGTTGTTGTTGTTGTTGTTGTTGTTGTTGCTGTTGCTGTTGCTGTTGCTGTTGCTGTTGCTGTTGCTGTTGCTGTTGCAACAGGCTGTTGCTGTGCTGCTGCTGCTGTTGCTGCTGTTGCTGCTGTTGCTGCTGTTGCTGCTGTTGCTGCTGTTGCTGCTGTTCTAGTATGCCATACACATTTCTTGTCGGTCCATCTACAAGCCAATGCCAGATGCAGCTCTTCGAGGTCGACGGCCTCCACGGACGGGATGAGGCTCTCTATCGCTCAACTTCCATTTGCTTAAGCCCCCTGAAAAAAAACAACAACAGTAGTGATCCATTCCTGTTGAAACCAACAGGGGAAAAACAACAATATTCTTAAACAAATGGAAGTCAACGAGACGGGTTTACGCGAGCGCTTCAACCGCTTCGACTCGTGGCGGCCTTGCTTCAATCGGTGCAGTCCGGTGATTTTGTGTGCGCTAGGGTCGTGCGCCTGCAAGCCCATGAAACGGACTCTACTAGGCGATTTGTGAGGCGCGTGGGCTGCAACTCCACGCCAGGTTTTCCCCAAAGCAATCGTTGATCAATTGACTCGTTCCCGTGGAAGCCATATCGGCTTCCACTCGAGGTTCCCTTTAAAGAGCAACGGCTCGGAAGCCCTGGCGCAACACCCGTGGCGTCGGCTCTCCATAGTATCCATAGGGCTTGGGACATCAACGGGGCCGTCAGAGGCGTCGCAGCCACACGTGAGAAGTCGCTTTCGACGGATTCCCTTAAGCAAAAGGCTTAAGGGATCTCTCCAAATTAGATGGCCCCAGTCCCTTTCTGTGAGCAAGTACGGGGGGTGACTAGACCAACATCGGAGAATTCTGCCATCTGTCACCCAACTGTAGTCCAAAGACGGCGTATACAGCAAACCCAGAAAACCTGATAATCTGACACCGAGAAAATCATGACCACTCGCAGTGCAAGAATTGATTGAGCATGGGTCAGAACACGAAATTCATTTGGCCCAAGCAGATCGGATTTCACTTGCACCTTCAAACAAATACGACGAAACACTGCCAATGGCCTGAGCGAAATATCGAAACACACCAAACAAAGCCAACGTTCCCAGGATTGCGAACAGATATACAGCAGTAGGTTTGGGACCTTCTTCACGGGAGGTCCCCTCTCGGCGCAACGGGAACCAAACCTTTGTATACAAGTGCAAGGAAGAAAACCAGTTATGTTGCTTCCTTCCGCAATGGGAAAGTAACCTGTTTCTCCAACCCCCAAACCAGTTCTCTGACATTCACAATCGTGTCTGTTGGGCTTCTAAGCAAAGGTTGGGGTCAACAAGTTCCCCATTCTGTAGTCACTGCCATTGTGATCGTGCTAACTCATCGCGCTTCCAATTCACTGCTTCGCAACAAGCTCATGGTTGCCGCTTGTCCCATAAGCACCCTGGGATCCTGCGGCACGAAAGGTGAGTCTCTCTGCGGCACTAAAGCCACATGAAAGGAATCCCTTGGCACAGACTAGACTAGAACCCAGTTGACCCAATTCTTCCACCATCATCTCTTCCCGTAGGTACCGATAGTACATGGATATACATGGGGAGTATGGCCGGCACCAGCACGGAGTTATTCGCCTCATGTTCCTTGCTTCGCGGTGTTCAAGTTCGGTCCCGAAACTCCTGCAACATCTCCATCTGTTTTCAGGCACGGCCGTGCTGACCCAAAAAGTGAGCTCAGTCTAGCTGGAGCTCGAATTCTATTTGTGCAAAACATAGGGGGTGTAAACCCCGAAGCCAGCCCCAAAGGACTTCGCCCTAAAGGATCTATATACGAGACACGGTTTATGCATCGTAGCTTCCCAATTGTAGTTTGCACATAGGTGTTTCTTCCTGGGGACCACTTCTTGGGCTGTCGATACGGAGAGGGACACTATATAACCCAAAAACTCTTGCACGGCAAAGGCTTGGTTTGTGGAACTTGTTGCCCATGTCCTACCCCTGCCCTGATAGAAGGTAAACATAACCCTCCCACCGACTAAGTTGTCAAGTGGCAATCACAACCTCTCCTTTGTTTGGTGGGTTCTTCACTAACAATCATCAACTGGAACTCGCCGCACAGGCAAAAGAACTCCAGCCGGGACAAACATGGCCGCCCCTCTTCCCCATCCGGGCTGTCCGTTTTCAGATCCCCCGCTAAAGCTTTAACTTTTAGTGGGTTAAATGGACAATTTCCACTAAACTCTAAAAAACTAAGCAGCTAAAAAGAAAAGCTGGGAACCATTAAGCTGTATAACTTGCCTTGCGGCGGATGGAACCTGTGGCAGGAAGGATCCCTTGGCACATGGGCCCCCGTTTTACTGGACCCTGCCTTTGCCAAAGAGGCAGTCAAAGTCCACGTGCACCATCCTGGCGCGGAATTGATGTGTGCATGGTGTCGGATAAATTGGTCATGCGAAAAGATGTGGGGTACAGAAAGAACAACAAATGGCTGTGGGTCAAAAAGTACCAAATGGAGCCCTTGCAAGAGGAAAGATGGACTAAAAGCTGCGGTCCCCTGGTGGTTTCATTTTGACCCACAGACAAATAGATACATATTCGGGCATGCATACTCGCATGTTTGCACAGGTTGCATACTGGCCCTGGCAAGTTACACGAGAAAGCGGCCAAACAGAATCAGCGAGTGCACTCCTTTGGCTTGCCAGAAGCTCAGCGGGCAACTATGAACATGGTTGACCCACCTTTCCTTTAAGTTGAACAAACAAACAACTACAGAAAGGTTACCAAGCCTCAATGTCAACATGCCGTTTGTGTTTGAACCTCCTTTTGTGCTTAACTAGAAGAAATGGACATCAACTGGACACCTGGTCCGCCTTTTGCCAGGAGTGTTTTGCGAACTGTGTACCTGGACCCTCGAAAAACAGGGGAATTCACCCAATGAAATAGGGGCAATAGCCCATTTTTAAGGATAATTTCAAGGTGAGGTAGGGGATTCTGCTGTTGATTGCTCTAGGGCTGAGTAGCATATATCGCCCTTATAACCATGAAACTCAGTAGAACCTACAAACATGGCCCTTTCTGGGGTAGTAGCAGCACTCTTGACATGAAACATCTCTCTTTCCGATGTCTGGGTTTTGTCGTGCCATGCCACTTCTCAGGTGTTGTTTGTTGGACTTTCCGGAAACAAACAAATCTTCACGGCAAGTGCACCTCACCGTTACAAGTCATCAGAGGGGAGTCTTGTGAAAAGGAGAACAAATGACCTTGCACGTTCAATTTGCACTCATACCATTCTCACTAATCAGTGATAACTGTGCTCACTGGCGCAAAGGACAAAGGGAGAAAGCGATCGCATTTCCGGGCCAGGAAAAATAACCCCCCCCCCCGTGAAAAACAAGAAGAGAAAAGAGTACACAACCACGATAGCCGCCAGAGGAGAGGGTACACATCCATTGGTTTGGAAGCTATCTGGGACAAAGGCATCAAGTTTTGTGACACAAATGGGGCCCTCTCGCACAGCCAACTTTCCTTGCGCCCTCGAAGGCTCAGGCTGCATCACGAGTAAACTCGATCGGAGCCCGCCGGGTTGGGTTGCGATTGTTGTGCCGCTTGATTCTCAGGGCCAGACCTTTGGGGGTCCGCATTTCCGGCAGCTTGTGACATTGAGCGTAAGCCTGCATTGCGAACATCTCATCCCGCGAGGCTTTGCCAGAAGCCAGTAATTTAGATTTGAGCAATACTGGAAGGACGTCATCTTCTTTGGGACCAATCCGCCACGTCCCGGGAGTCTGATGGGAAAGAAATGCTTCACGCAGCTTCTGCTCAACTTGACAGGCCGTGTCACCAGGCTCGGGCAACAAAGCCATATCACGCAAGTTGTGCTTGTTCCCGCTTGCGTTCAAAAAGCACAGCATCGATCGCTTCATCCAGATCCTTGTTCCAAGCGTCTATGTAGCCCAGCCGTTTCAAGGCTAGGCGTGTAAGCCTGGAAGAGTCTCGAAAAACGAATGGGCCACCTCCCCTGAACACTGAGCGTGATTTCCGAGTTCCAAACATTTTTCAAACCCGCTTTTGTAATCGTGGAGACGGATGAAACTGGGAGAACAAATGCCAGCTTCCAATCATACTCTTGTTAATCCCGCGCAGGCCCCTGTGTGATCATATCATGCAATGCCAACGTCGCCAGTTGAGAAGGGAAGACTGTGAGAGAGCCCAAGCGGTGTGTAAACCAGAACTTGGCGCATGCTTGGATGGTATAGCCAACCTCCTGTCTGTAGCCCAGCTGCTCAAGAAAATCCATCACAACCTGAGCACGGTGCTTGTTCTCAATCGAAAAATAGGGGTCTGCGATCTTAACAGAGCCAGTTCCATCTTTTTGAAGGATCGCTCGGACGTTGTTGGGCTGCCTCTCCGAGGCTCGCAGTATGACTACTCTGATTCCTGCGTCCTCATATTGCCCGATTACCGCTGGCATGTTTTGTGGAATGAAAGCAAGGAAGCTGCTGCCTGATTGCCGGAGCTTAGCCTCAGCCACGATAAAATCCGTATCAGACGTCACAAGGGCAACACACTTGACTTGGCTAGCGGCCGCAAATGTGTCAATGGCCGCCAGAATAGCCTGATCATTCGGCTCTCCAGCATGCCGACGCGGCACTGGTTGGAAAGTGACATCTGGAGTCCTCATAAATTCTTCCCACTTGCGATTTTCAGATCTCCCTGGCGCGGCGAACACTGAAATGCCCACATGCATTCCGCTGTGCTGCTGCAACCAAGAAATGGCCTCTTGAATTTCACTGATGCTGTGTGCGTCTGCATCCACTATCAGCTCAGAGCGAGCAGAGGCTGACAACGCCCTGCCTGCGCGTCTTGGTGGCCAACAAACACGGAGGAAACACATGCTTGCAACATAGGCGATGCAAGCTGCGTCTCTAAACGTGCTAGCTGCCCACCGGTGTGAATGAGCTTTCACGCTTCGGCACCAACAGCAATCCTTGTATGAATGACATTGCCTTTCAGCGGACGTGGTTTTATACGAAGCCAACTTGGATTAGAAGACGCCATCTCCATTCTGCCCGATATCCAGCTGGGCACATTCTCCAGCAGCTGTCAGCTGCACGCGTTCAGAAATGGCACGATGCATGCTATTTGAGCCAGCGGCTCTGCGGAGCTTTGGAATTCTTGGGAAGGTACAACGCTGAATGAAGCTGGGATTTTGAGCCCTTAGATGTGCCCCAGTTTGAACCAATGACCAGAACGCTAGATCAAGGTAACCGTCTCTTTTTGGGGTTGACTGAACTTGGTAGGGAAGCTCGCAAATGAAAGGGACTTTATGGCTGTGGCTGAAAATACCGGTACCAAAATGGAACCCTGGTAAGTGGAAACATGGACCAACACCTGCGTAACCCCGACTCTTCAATTTTGAGCCATGCCTTTCTAGGTGCCGCTGAACCATGCCACATGACTTGCGACGAACGTGATCAGACCGACAACTTGGGCCCATGCACGTGGTGACCGGATGTGACCGGGCTTCAGCAGGAAAGTGCCAGCAATGACGCTTTAGACTCACTTTTTGAGCGGTTACCACCAACCTGGTCTTCCCAAAAAGTGGCTAAAGTCCATGAACTCAAGAAGTGGGACATGGGATGTTGCTGTAAATCTCCACCTCGCGACGGATCGCTTCTCGGCCTCCCAGACTCCGTGTCGATGAGGATATTCTCGCAGTGCCGATCTCCCAGGCCCAGGAGATACCCGAGCATGCACCAAAGCGCCTCGACGCTTTTGACCCCAAGACTTGGTGGACGTTGGAAAGGGATGCTTCCGGATTCTGAGGCTTCCTGAAGGTCTTGGGGGACGCGTAGCCTTTTTTTTTGTGTGACACGTGCCTTGGTTCACGTTGGAAGGGGAGCAACACAAATACATGTTAGCAGTTGAGTGGTTGGATTTCAACCACTAAACCGCAACAAGCAAACATGTAAAATGTGTCCCAACAACAACCATGAAAAGGGTGCCCTCCCAAAAAAGACAACGCGCCCTATAGTTCCTTCTACGTCTGATTCCAGTAAACGTCGTACAAAAGAGAGGGTGCAAGGGGGCTCCACACCGCATATTTGTTTGGGTCAGCCGGGTGTTAAGCAAATACATGGACGCTCAAACACATTGAAACCCGCGGGAGGTGAAGGGGCTACCCTCCTGGGTCCCGTTTTCAGAGGAGTCAGAGAAGAAACCTGCAAGGAGTCTGAGGCTTCGTAAGGTCTGTCTGAGGCTTCGTATCTTGGGGGACTCGTAGCTTTTTTTTTGTGACCCGTTCAATGGTTCCTTTCTCCTGCGAAGCAGCAGAGAGAAAGATTCTTGGTGCGAGCCATCGAAACCTGCTGGTTAGCCAGCAAAGGGGTCCCTATAGTGCATGCAAAGGGCCAAGGGGAATCCTTTTCTGGGAACTTCATTCAAGGCACCTGTATGGCCGAAATGGTATACCCGGTGCATCCCAGGCAAATCGTTCAGGTAGGTTTGCTGTTGTCCTTCTGGTGTTTGATGGTTACCCACAAAGCCATGGCTGCACCGGAATAAGCTAAGACTGGAACCACCCCCCAGCTTTCGAACCAGGTGACCTCATCTTACCCCTTGAGCTGGTTCTAATTTGCACGGAACCCACTACACCTTTTCCCATGTATGCTGCGCAAAACTCAAAGAAGTCGTGAAAGCAAGCCTCCCTGCATTCTGGCTCTTGAAATGGGTCTCTCTCTTTCCCATGAGCCACGGTCTTCGCTTGTTGGGCGGAAGCCGGTCTGAATCTAGATAGGGTGGGTAAAAGACAGGGCAGGGTGAATCACAAAACCACAGGACTGCGCAGACTTTGACTCCAAGACCGACACAGAAATGGCCCTTTTCTACCCTTTGCGTCTTTATATGTTTGGTTTTATTTGCATGCGCTTAGTTCCGGGAGAGATGCAGCTTCACAGTTTCGCAGATCCCGAGCTAGTCCACCTCAAATCAACATGGAAACCAGTAAGCCACGGTCAGAATGACTAGTTTCCCGTAAAGGACATTGAACAATCCCTAGTTTTTGTGTGGAATCTATTTAGTTCTCCCAGGTCCCTTCCAAATGCGCAAACGTGAAAGAAGGCGGGGTCGGTTTGTGCCAGAGACGGCTTTACGGGTTCCATGTTCGTCCGAGAAACGACAGGAAGCCCGGATCGAATGGGCAACGATGAGACATGTTCCCAGCAAGGTCTAATAAAAGGGGTCCAGGTCCACCAAACGGGGAAGAGTTGGAAACCCCATGGCAAAAGATGCGCTGTAAGCATGAGGAATGGCATGCAACCACCCTTTACAGAAGCTGGACTTCCTGCTGCAATCAGTGACCTTTTTTTTTTACAAAGCCCATCTTGCAGGGTCGACAACTGTTTTTTTTTTTTTTTTGTGTGTTTTTGTGGGGGGTCCCAACTGACAAACACAAATCTAGAGGGTGCAAGACTTTCGGGTGAAACAAGGGAAACAAGTGCAGCCACCTGTTCTAGGTCCTCCAGTGGAGAGGTTAGAAGAAGGGTACCCTTTTTTATCTGCAGTCTATTTTAGTAGGGGAACCCTCCCCACAAAAAAGGTAAAAGGGCACTACTGGGGGACCTAGTGTTTTTCAAACACCAAACACCTAAGCCAGGCTGAAAGGTCTCCCTTAGGCAAATTGGATATCCCAAACATCTAGGCCGTTCAAAACGGAGTGGCCAATTCCCCATCGAACACCCAAGCTCACTTTACCACCCTATGGTAGCAACACATTTTGGCATTTGCGGGCCCCTAACAACAATATGCACAACCAAAAAATAACAAACACAACCTAAGCACTTGCCAACAACAGTGAAGGCAAGGACTGAGGATTGCCTTGGAACAGCCCAGAATGTCATACCTCCAACACATCCCCGGCTTCCGAATGGCGCCTGGGATTGGCTGAAGAGCATGCGCCGGGCGAACCAAACGGAAGGGTCCCCGCACTGCATAAACCACCTGGCGGGCCAAACGACCAAGGTCCCTTTCGCGGGAATTCCAGAGCTTAAATTGGCAACATATGGCTGCGGCTCAAAAAAATGGTGCCAAAATGGCACCTCGGTAAATGGAACCAAAGCCAACCCGCGTAACCCCAGCTCTTTAATTCTGAGCCAGCAACTCCTGGGGCTTGCAATGGAAGACCCAGACCCTCTATTGGACACCCCGGCAGTGTTTGGGGGTCTCAAAACCTGGTTGTTTGAGGGCCCTAAATCCATCGGGAACCTCTGGGTAGAAGTCACCCTACTGTGAACAAAGCAAGCAATTCGGACGCAGGCCCTTGTTTGGATCTTTTTGGTTGGGGTGATTGAGGGGTGTTGGGAAGTCTTGCTCACGAGAAAGGCTTCCATTCTGAAAACTATATGAACAAACAACTGAAAGAAGGCTTGTTCAGCCTCTACATATCCCTTGGCGGGTCTTTGGGCAGAGGGTTGCAGGGTCCGTGAAAAGACGCACAAGCCCCACCAAGAAATGACGAACCAAACGAAGATGACAGATCCCAGCATGTGGCTTGCATCGGATTGTCAGGCTTGTGACGAGTTGAAGCTTGCGACTTCAAACATTGGCAAACAAAGGCCGCATCGCATCTCCCACTGCCCATTCGCGATCACCTCCTTCCACGCTTCCCATCTCAAAAACAGGTTTTGGGTTGCTTGAGCCATAGGGTGCCCACCCAAACCCCCCAGCCCAACCCCTCAACCCCCCACCCCCCAACCGATTAAACCTAACCCCCAACAATCCCCGTCCCCCAACCCCAAACCCCAAGCGCCCCCAACCAACGCCTCCCCAAACTCCCCCAACCCCCAACCCCCCCCCCCCCCAACCCCCAACAACCCCCGAACCCCCCAACGTCTAACTTAATACAAATAACATCATTTTCATTCTTTAATGATTCCCACTCACTCACTCACTCACTCACTCACTCACTCACTCACTCACTCACTCACTCACTCACTCACTCACTCACTCACTCACTCACTCACTCACTCACTCACTCACTCACTCACTCACTCACTCACTCACTCACTCACTCACTCACTCACTCACTCACTCACTCACTCACTCACTCACTCACACTCACTCACTCACTCACTCACTCACTCACTCACTCACTCACTCACTCACTCACTCACTCACTCACTCACTCACTCACTCACTCACTCACTCACTCACTCACTCACTCACTCACTCACTCACTCACTCACTCACTCACTCACTCACTCACTCACTCACTCACTCACTCACTCACTCACTCACTCACTCACTATCTTCCTGAAGGGTTCGACCGCAGCGCAAAGTCGCCCTGCGACCTTTGGCGCCAGCACTGCGCCTTCCCAGCCTCCAAAACACTTGGGCCCAGCTAAAACGAAAACAAGACCAGGCGTCGAGACCCGGAAAAGACCCCAACACCCCAACAACCCGCCCAACAACCCCCAACCCCCAACCCCCCCCAAACCCCCCCCCCAACACCCAACCAACCCCCCCAAACAACACCCCCCCAAACCCCAAACCCCAAACCCCAACCACCAACCCACCAACCCCCCAACCCCCAAACCCCCTGACCCCCTGACCCCCCAACCCCCAACCCCCCAACCCCGAACCGATGCAATTGGACAGTTTTGCCTGTGCAGGATGGGCGGGTGTCTTGGCAACACCTGGCGGGTGAAGGTCTCGTAGAGGTCCTGGCGAAAAAAATCGCAAGCCCATCCCCAACGACTGCTTCTTTCAACCATGCCAAAAATCCTCAGTGAGAAGATTGTTGGCAGGTGCCGATTTGGGAGCCTTTTTTTTGCTTTGTGTTTCTTTTTTCTGGGGGGGGGGGGGTTGGGGCTGCAAAGTCATCTCTACACATGCCCCTTGAATCGCTCAAAGGAGAGGAGCACTTTTGATCGCCGATGGATTCCACCCACAGCATTTGTTTGTGACCTTAGCACCGCAGCTCAAACCGGCCATATCCAACTGGCCAAACGACCAAACTGTTGGCTTGCCACTGGTCTTCCCAAGAAACCGTCCAGGTCCAGTACTGGGATAGGTCCTCCAGTAGAGAGGTTCGAATAAGGGTACCCTTTTTTTCCTGTGGTCCATTTGAGGAAAAAACCCTCCCCTTCAAAGGGGTGAAGAAGGGCAGCCTTTCGCTGAGGGACCCACTGTGGGATAGCGATATAGACTCACCACCAAAACGGGAGCGGCTTCCGATCCAAGTCCTTGGAGCGGTCGAAGAGGTCTTTGATCTCATTGAGGCCCTGGCGCGGCGTCTTCCGAGACTTCCAGAGCTCGTCGATGACGTTGCCTCACGACTGGCGGGTCAAAATGAAACAGGGCTGTGGGGAATGACCACTTCTGTGATACAACAGAAAGGGCTTCCCAAAGACTATTTTCTTCATATCACAGAAGCGGGGAGAAACCCCTTGATCCCACAACCCTGAAAGTAAACCACTAGGAATTGGACCGCGGGAAAATCAATCGCCCATGTGTCCATTTGTCAGGGCAAGCTATTTTGGGTACCTTGTTGGGTCCCAAATCGGCGAACCCCAAAATGGCTTGCCCTGGTAAATGGAAACATGGACGATTTAACCTGCGGTCCAATTCCTGGTGGCTTAATTTTCACCCATACTCATCTCACGACACTCAATGGGGGGACCGCGAAGGGTCTAAGTATAGCAGGTTCAGCGGGAAACACTTGCCGTTGGGTAAGGTCTTAGTGCTTCATCGGTAGTGGGAAGAAGGGTTTGCTTCCTGGAGACTTTGGAGATGGCTACAGTTCTTGAGCGCGCATTGGGCTCAGAACTGCAGGCGGAGGGTTCCATTTTTCATTTTTGGGGTGGAAAGGAACTCGGTGGCTTTCTGCTCCCCTGCTAAAAGTTGTTCACTTTTCGTGGTTTATTTGGAAAACCAACTAGTTGGCAAAAAGTTAAAGTCCTAACATCCAAGCAACATGCACCAAAGGGAAAGCAGGGGAGGTCCCTTTCTGTTGACACCTATATACCACATTGGCTCGGGTGGAGGAAACTGAGGCAGCCACAGGCAGTGGCCGAAAAAGGATTGGAGGCCCAGGAGGAGTTTGCCATCAGGGTGAAAAGGCATTGTCTAGAAACTCTGTCCATTTTCTGATCCCCTGCAAAAAGTGAATAACTTCTGGGTTCAATCGAAAGCCAACCACTTGGCTGGGGGCCACCAAATCTTACAAGTATCATGGAATTCAAGCCCTCCCAATCCCCCTGTTTCCATATAAGGTAGCCCCCAGAATCAGGTCTGAGAAATGTATTTATTTGAGTGCGGGATTTTGCCCCGCCTAACTCTCGGAACTTGATACCAACGCCTTTGAAGCAGGGTTTGGGTCAGAGCCCCAAACAGAACTCGTGCCCAAGGTTTGGGGGGGAGTTTTTTGGGGGGGGAGGTTTGGGGGAAGGTTTGGGGGGGAGGTTTGGGGGGAGGTTTGGGGGGCGTCCAGTCGCTTTCCCTTTAACACACTATCCAAAAATGAAACACCCGAATGGAAGGGAGTCGTCTCTTCTGACGCACTTTTCCTAAGCCAGTCAGGGTTGCCTAGAGTCTGCATGACCCCAAAAAAGGTGACGCATAACCGACAAAGGAAGCCCAGGAACCTCTTCCAGGCAGCCTTCGCCTCCCGTTTCTGGTCGGGTGGCGCAGGCCCTTGGTGTTTGGCACCCACTCGATGAGCCCACACTTCTCGGACAGGATCACCACCTGGCTGCACTTTGGACATGCGAGTTGTTGAAAATCGATCGAATCCCAACTTGGGTGACTCTTTTAAAGATTGGACCCCTCCTAAAATTACGGGTTTCCGGCTTGATTTCCCAGGAAGACCACACACAAAAAAAAGGCTACGCTCAAAAAAAACACAACTTGGAAACATACCCACATCGAACATTTCCCGAAGTCTTACCAAAGTGGTTGTCATTCCCGCTACTTTGTCACCTTGATTGGAAGCTGACAGGGCGTTCCTTCTCCCGAATCCATTTCCAAGAAAACCAGGAAAGCACGAGAGAGTCAGCACTGGCCAGGTCAACCGGCGTTCTTTTTGGACATGATTCCAGGATCGGAAGATGGGTTGGTCTCAAATCGCTTGGACACCCGTCAATTTCGGGGCGGGTTACTACTTGGCTGTTCGGCCAAGCTAGTAAGTTGATGACCAAGATTATAAGTTACTTCCATTTGCTTAAGCCCCCTGAAAAAAAGAACATAGTTCCAGCAGTCGTAGGTTCCCTTTAAAACCAACAAGGGAAAAACAAAAAAATATTAAGCAAATGGAAGGTTACAACCCAAGTAGCTTACCACTTGCCGATCAAACCACTTTGGCATCAACAGACTTCAACGGACCACACGGGTTTGTGTCCAACTGGGGCGTCGTTTTGCGAGGGTCGCCTTCTTTGTCTGGTCTCGGGAAAACCAACACAGAAAACCGACCCACCCCGTCTTTTTTTCACTTCAACCTGCCTGAAAGGTCCTCACCGCCAGGTTCCGACGATTCGCGTCCTGGCGATTTCTGTCCTAAAGAACCTTGACTTGCTGGTTCTCAGTAGGGAATGAGTTGGAATGAACCTGCGGGTCCCCTTAAAGGAATCCTACAAACCATCCCGTATATGATTTCCTTAGGGAATCCCAAAACGTTTCATTCCCAACACCCGGAATGGTCATTCCCTACTCTGAACCAGCATTCGGGCCGTAATTTGGGTGTGGCTCAAAACTGAAGAGCCGGGGTTACGCAGGTTTTGGCCTTTGCTTCCATCCAAGGGGGCCAAAAAGTGGAAGCCAGCTTTATTTTAAAACCACAGCCACTCGCCTGCGATCTTTTTCAACCATCCAAAATCCCCTTGGTCTAACAAAGCAGAGGGCGTTGGAAGCTGGTCTCAATGTCCGTCAAGTCCACCGGAGGATCCCTTTCCCGGGGCACGACAGGCTTCGGATCCACCAAGATCTGTGGCATGTAACCCAACCCGAAACGGAAGATCCTGGAATCATGATTCCCCCCCTGCAAATACCAGTGGTGTCCATGGACACCCATGGTGACCCCATGGTTTTCATGGTGCTGCAGAATTTCGCCCATCCACAGTGTTGGTGGTAACTACAAACCCACCATGGGTTCAACAAGAAGAAACAGGATTTCACAGGCAGGCATTGATGCACAAACTAGCCTGCACTGGTCCTCATTTTGAGGGGCAGACACAGGCTAAAAGCGACGAAGAACAAAGGGTAGCATCGAGAAAGATTGGTGAGAATGTGAAAGAGACAGGCCGCCAACCCGTGAACTCCTAGTCAAATAGCGGCAGTGACAGCGCCAGCCGTCAAACAAAAACAGCGTACATCCATGGGATGCTCCTTCCAGTGAATGCCTTCCCCCCCCAAACAAAAAAAACACAGAAAGAAGAAGGCTGCCTCTTCCCCCGAAAAAAAGAAAAAAGAAGAAAACAAAAAAACGGAAAGAAGCAGCTGCCGCTTCTTTGTCGAGCGGCCGGGCTTTTTGCGAGCAGTTGGTTCACCATGGTGGCAAACTCCATGAGCCTGGAGTCCTCAGCCCGTGGGAGTCGAGGCGTATGTTGGTCCTGGTTTCTCCCCGGGTGTTGTGCATCAGATCAATTTGGATGCCAACAAAAAAGTCTCTCCTTCTAATCAATTTGGATGTCAAGAAAAGTGGCCTCCTTTTGGCCCCTCGTGAAAGATGTGGGGTGAAATTTGATTTGGACTCCTTAACGGCTGCATGTTCGCTTGGTGAAGGTGAATGTTATAGGAACTTCTGCCCACCATGTTTGGGGGTGTTCCCAATTAACACGCATTGCCATGTCAAGAATGGCAACTCAATTTGGTAGAGATCTAACGTTAACTTTGCAGAATCTGAAGGACCATGCCAAATGGCTGGGGGAGAGGGTAAGAACGCCTCCGGACAAGTCTCCGAACTTAACATTTGTTCAACTGGGAGGCAATCGGCAACATATTGATCTGGAGATGATTAAACCCGTTGTCTCCTGCAACATGGAACTTTAAATCTCCCCCCCCCCATTCTGCGCCGGGTCCCTGAATGATGGGGCCACGTTTGGTTTCGCATTGTTTTTTTTGTATCACAATGTCTTTTCAGGTGCCTTGCGGAGGTCTCCGCGCTTCTCAGCCTTGCAGAGGAAGGGATAGGACCTGTCAGGGTGGTTCGATAAAGCTCCCAAGTCTCTGCGGCGCAAACATTCAGTCGAGACAAGGGATTTGGGCCGCCCAGCCCTGGATTTCGTCGGTTTTTTTTCTGGTTTCCAAACCAACCTGCAGGATCACGGAAGGGATTTCCCCTTCGAAAGTTGACCAGTTGCGTGGCGGTTTCCGTTGCAACGGTTGGTTTCACTTTTGGAGGTTCCCTTGAAATGGAAGCGGAGACACCCCTGAGAAAGACCTAACTTGGATGTTCAAGCGACGTCAGATACGAAAGTTAGAACTGTGGTTCTAAAGGAGCAAACGTCACGTACCTCACTTGCCACGAGTAAAACCTACATACCTGACATCCACAAAAGGGTAGCCTCCCCGGAAGGTCCAAGGACCCCTCTGAAGACTTGGTTCCACTTATGAAAAAAACACCTGACCTAACAAAAGGCCTAACTTGGATGTTCACCCACTTGTCGACCAATGGGCTAGAACCGACTTGCCTGACGTGGGGTTGAACACCCAAGTCTCACCAAAAGACCAATGTTCTATAACCGTGGCCGCACAAGTCAGCTGGGTTGAACACTTGTCAGGTCGGGTGAACTTGACAGAGCGCGTTTGGGTCAGCCTTTGTTTTAGTCGGTGCCCCTTTTGCGGTGTTTTTTGTCACGGGAAACCGAAAGGAACCCCGCCATGTTTGGGGGGTCCCTAAAACTGACACCCCCATTTTCAGTTTGAAGCTCGAACTCCAAGCCATCCGAATGCCACGGAACGGGAAGGCCCGCCTGCCGTCGACGCCCAGGAAGGTGAGCTTCTTAGGCCGCTCCTGCAGCGGAGTTCTTTGTTTGCGGGTGGGATCTCCACATTTTTAGGTAGATATGTATGTATATATATATATAGGTATATATTCGTATGTGTGACATGTATATCTACATATATACACATACAAATCGGTATTTATACATGTGTGTGTATGTGTTAAATACAACATGCTAGCAGTGTTGGGCTACCGCTGCCCATACATCCCAAGGCCTTGAGCCTACAGCATCGCGCCCGTACAAAAGGAGTGCTACACTGCCGGTTTGATGCACTCACAGGTTTACACTTCAGGTAAACTCATAGTAACCTCTTTGCTTGACACCTTTCTTGCTGAGCCCAAAGCTTCTCTCGAACCCTGGCCCGTGAGGGCAGCAGCCAAGCTCATTTTCCATCACGTTGGTTGGGCTCCATAGACTCCATGAGTCAGCCAATGATGGCCAAGATGTCAATCTCCATGATCAATCACATGCTGGGGAAAAGAAAACAAGGTGATCCTTTTTCCACACACACACACACTTTCCTTCTCGCAGAGTACCTCTTGAAAGCACCTAGGTCCTTCAGATGCTTTCCCAACTGCTCAAGCGCTTCTGCGCTGATCTGGCCCGGCTCTTGCTCAAGCTGCCCACCTGGAAGTGGAAACTTCTTTGCAACAATCTTCCACTGCTTCCAAGACATGGGGTGCACTTCTGAAAGTGCATCAACAGCTTGCTGGAACTCGGCGCCACTCCACTCAAGGCAGGTCAACTTGGTCATGATGCAGCCAGCCTGCGTCCATGATGGGCAATAGTCCCTGTCGTAAGGGGGCACCCTTGGCCTGTTTCTGTGACTGGGCATCTTGGCACCGGCCCAGTGCCCAAAACAAATTCAAGGAACCTGACAGACTTCAGAGAGCAACTTCAAGGAACCTTCAAGGAACTTCAAAAACATTCCTGTAACTTCAAGGAACCTTCAAGCAACTGCGAGAAACCTTCAACACGCTCCTGAAAGCTGAAGAAGGCAAAATCCCCAAAGTTGCTCCAAGTCTAACATGTTAGCGGGGCAGTGAACACAGTTACACGCTGGGAAAGATCTGGCGGCCTTTCCATACAACACACAAGGAATGGCGGCTCAACAACTACAGCAACAGCGGCAACTGGAAGGAATGCATCCACATCCTCCAGAAGTACATCATGGAGGAGACTGGAGCATTTTACACACCAGAGCAGACACATGACGGGCCAGACATCAAGCGGCATACACCTTGCAAACAGACCAAGGAACAACCAATTGGAGAAGGGCGCAACACAAGGTTGGCAACCTACCTGGTAGAAGATGAATGGGCAACACAGCAAGCACAGACATCAGACAAGCCTTGGACAGGCTGGACCGTCTCTCAGCAACATCAGGAGTTTCCTACACATCGAGTCAGATGATGAGGAACAACAGCAAGGCACAAAGGCAAAGGTAGTACAAGCACCCAAGAAACCAACAACACCACAAGAGATACTGGAGCACAACGTGACACAGCTTCCCTACAGGAGTTGGTGTCCAATATGCGTACAAGCAAGAAGCAGACAAACAGCAGTCCAAAGCAACACAGCAAGCTTCCAATCATACAGCTTGACTTCGGCCAGTCCTCACAGCAATTGACATCCAATCTGGGATGATCGTGGCCACACAACTGACCAAGAAGAGGATGCTCTTCGACTATGCAGTTACAAAGCTACAGTGCTTCCTCATTGAGTGTGGAAGAACATCACACGTGGTACTACAGTCAGACCAAGAAGACTTCCTGACAGCACTGATCACAACAGTGACCAACAAGAATGGTTGCAACCTCACACGCAAGGAACTCAGGAGCATACAGTGCACAATCACAAGGCGGAGTAGCAGAATATTTTTTGCACAAGTCCACTCAAAGCACAAATCAGGCAGAACTACAACAGGGACATCCCAATGGAACACCCAATCATGCCTTGGAAAGTTCGGCACAGTGCATAGATCATGAACAGATAGGCAATCCTCAGCAATGGATGAACAAGCTACTTCAACAGATGGAGCAGAGAGCAACACACACCACTTTGCGAGTTTTGTGAGACGGTGCAGCGCGTGCTACCAGCCGTTAAAGGATTTCCAAAACTCGAGCCAAGGAATCCCTCATCGGGATCTACAACGAGATTGTCAGAGCAAGGACAATCAAAAGGCAGATGCTGCCTCACAAATACAACCAGGACAATGTACACACAGGTCCAAGAAAGACATCAGCATCAGCACTCCCTACATCGACTCTCACAACACCAGTGACGATGGCAGCGACAAGCAAAGCACCTACACCACAGAAGGATGCAGCAACAAGCACAACAGCAGAAGGCAAACGACAAAGCGCAGCACATCAGAGCAAACAGCAAGCAAGCAAAGCTGAAGAAGAGCCAAAATCACCAATGGCTACATCACCGACACATCACAGCACCACCGCCTGCATCACCTACAAGAGAAAGAAACGACACAATAGTAGAAGGCAGCGCAGGCATGCAACAACGCGCCGCAGCAGAAAGACAAGCACTGGAAAGGCCAACAACAGCAGAACAACCAATGGCAAAATGAGAATCAATGCCATCAAATTTACGACAAAAGATGGCAGACGGATGGAGAACACATCCAACAAGGACATACAAGAGATAGCAAACGAATGGATCCTACTAGAGCCAACCATGCATGACACAGAAGGCTTGGATCCGCAACGTGTCACAAGCGATGAAGAAAGACGCACAACAAATATAGACCAACTGTCTTTACAGAGGTTGATGGCAACACAACGCCGCCAAAACAACAAGCAAACGTCGAATCAAGACTGGTTCTCAAACACAATCACATTGAAGTACGAGCACGACTTGTAGCAAAAGGCTACGCAGAACCTGCTACCGGCCGCGACTTACTCTTTGCAAGTACACCAGTTGTACATACTGAGGGTACAACTGGTCAGTCTGATGAGGAGATGTCAGTTTTGCATTCCTGCTTGCAGCAATTTTGTAATGAGGCCACAGGAGCTCTACAATAAAGCAAACAGACACATAGTGTGGCGGCTAAACAAAGCAATATACGGCTTGAGATCATCACCTAAACAATTGCAAGACCATGTGGACGATATATATATATAGACGATCTCCTATTCATAGGAGTATGAAGCATCATTGACACACTGTTCAGAACGCAGAAAGAAGTACTGCTGAGACACTCAGGCAACCTCAATGTAGGAACAACAATACATATCCCTGCCAGGAACATTTCACACAACGGCAACTGCATCAACATCAGCCTGAACAACAACTACGTTGACACTATCGGTGAATCAGGAATGACTATGTGCAACCCAGCACCATCACCAGGAGAGTCACACATGAAAGGCGCAGCGGAAGATGAAGCACAAGCAATGCAACCGGCTTGTTGGCAAGATACAAGGGTTAGCATACACCAGACAAGACAGCGGCAAGATCACGACAAGCACCAACACTGATTGACAAGAAGAAGCGCACGATAAGGCACCTTACAGGCACAAGGTACATGCGAACCTGCGACTGAAGATACAGATGCAGGACGAGCGAATCCCACTTTACATCGACACATACACAGGCGCGAACTGGGCATCATGCGAGACAACAAGAAAGAGCACAACAGGATTTGTGATACATTTCTTCGGGGCAGAAGTACACTATGGAGCGAACACAAGCAAGAATAGCACTAGCAGAGCCAAAATTGTGTGCGATTGGTACAGCAGCACAGGAGAGCCTCCACATCACAACTTCATCAACAAAGCATTTGAGGTACGCGCCAACATCAGGATACACAGAGGCAGCAGCGCCCCCGAAATGAATCTGTATGAGAGATGGTACACCAAAGAAGGCAAAACACATTGAGCTGCGAGTCCAAAACCCAATCATGACAGTGCGCAAAGTGAAGTCAGAGGACAACCCAGCTGACATACTAACAAAGTTTGTCGGCTGAGACCACTACAACCCGTTTCACACAGTGTGCACAGCATGTGAAACAACAGTTGCGCAGCATTCGTGTTTGTTTCACGACTGCAAATCAGCCGCCGTAGTTTCATGCTTTTAGTGTAGATACGTTGCCATGGACCGACCCTCGTGTTTACGACCCTTTCGACTACTTCTACATTTTGGGACATCTTTTGCGTGACAGTCTGCGCATGTTTCTGACAATGCTTTGCCACATATCGCAGCCATTTTACACCGTTGTTTGGAGGTACATCTTAGCACCATGACAGGCTTGACACGGATCGCGGAGCCAGCCTGCAGAAGTCACAGTCACCAGGACACGGCACACCACAAGGCTCACAGCTTTGGGGTACATTGAGGAGAACATCACCGGTAAGCAGCCCCTGCCACAAGACTAGAATGATGTACATTGCCATGACAGTTGAAGAGTTTACAACATGGGCTACAGACAAGAAATTGAGATGCTTGGGCCAGTCAGCCCCAGGTTGAGTGCATTGTGTTGAAAACAGCTCGCCATTTGAAGCAGTTACAGCACTATTGAATTACATCTCTGCAGGAACATGCCGTACACAGCATCTGGACGCACTCTTTGTGGTCACGGTACAGTGGGACGCGAGGCACATCAACTTGTACACTGCTGTGCACATGCAGGTACATTCGAGGATGACATGGATGCAGACAATGGATGAGCTGCAGAAACTCCATGTGTACAAGTTCACAGGCATCAATGGCTTGCGTGGCATCTACATGCAGTTCAACGGGAAGAGTGGGTACATTTGGTCTTACAATGAATGCATAGACGAAACTGAGTATGTGCTGTGCAACTGTGTCCCTTGTGCTCAATTGTACCATGAAAGCCGAAGATGGCAAATGTATCTCACTGGGGGAGGAGCGTCTCCCCCAACTGTACGCCAGTCATGTATTCCAAGTAAATCTTGTTCTTGGTAGCCACGTAGTGAGCAAAGAAGAGATTCTGTTGCTCTTTGATGTACTCGATGTGGTCCTTGTGTCCAGGGATTGCTGCACCTTCCAATGTACCTTCGCGACAATCAAGCTGGTCTCGAGAGTGGAGATTGGACGAACCAGTGTGATCTGGTGTTTCTGCGGAAGGTACTTGATGTTGTTCGCACCCGTGATGCTCAAGGCCTCGGCGGCTGTCGGCTGGCTCTGTAGCCAGCTTAGCCAACGTGCAGTTTGTCTTACAACATCCCGAACAACAAGGCCTTTCGTACATTTGCAAAGTGGACTGGTCATAGTACAGTTTGAGAAGGCGTGTTAATATACTACATGCTTTCTCTAGCAGTACAGTTGCGCTACAGCTGCCCATAGATCCCAAGGCCTTGAGCCCACAGCGTCGCGCCCGTACAAAAGGAGTGCTACGATGCCGGTTTGAAACACTCACAGGTTTACACGTCAGGCAAACATGGTATACAGTTGCTCCAAGTTTCGCAGTATGTTATACACATATAAATATGTATATATATATATATATATACTTAGTATGTGCATTGCTATACATATATATATATATATATTAATCATGTGTATATATATATATGTATATATATATACACATGTATGTATGTATGTGTGTATGTAGGTATATATGTATGTATGTATCTATCTATCTATTTATCTATCTGTCCATGTATGTATGTACGTATGTATGTGTGGATGTATGCATGCATGCATGCATGCATGCATGCATGCATGCATGCATGCATGTATGTATGTATGTATGTATGTATGTATGTATGTATGCATGCATATGTATGTATGTATGTATGTATGTATGTATGTATGTATGTATGTATGTATGTATGTATGTATGTATGTATGTATGTATGTATGTATGTATGTATGTATGTATGTATGTATGTATGTATGTATGTATGTATGTATGTATGTATGTATGTATGTATGTATGTATATGTATGTATGTATGTATGTATGTATGTATGTATGTATGTATGTATGTATGTATGTATGTATGTATGTATGTATGTATGTATGTATGTATGTACATTGGCTCAAGGATGTCGGGAAACACCATGAACCACTCGAAGGAACGCGCGAAGGAACGCGCGGGATGGGTTTGGTCGGGGGGGCTACCACTGTTTCGTGACTTAGTGGGCCCCCTGACTGCGGCTAGATCTGAGCTGTCAAAGTATGACTTTCATCTTGACATGGGGAAATCAGACTTGGTTCCTTTCCGGCATTTTGTGGTTGACCACGACATGCCCCCAAAACAAGCATCGACTAGATATGTTCGACCGGGCAAGGCGCTCCAACTCTTGAGGCTCAGGAAACACTCCTCCCCCATTTTAACTCCCGAAATGGGTGTGATCGAGACTTCATTGTTCAGGGTCTATGAAAATCTGGGCGCAAAAGGGGTGACAAATTTATATCTTCACATTCCCTGATGGCCTGCTTTAGCAAACTGAGCAAACTATGGTTAGTTAGCATCTGAAAATCGGACCCCACAAATGTGATTGGTTTTCCCTTTGCTTTCAGAAGGGTGTAAGTGACTCCCAAAAGTGAAGCAAATACCACTTCCCGGCATCCGTTCAGAAGCCGGAGTACCCGAACAAAACCAAAAACCGAGCCTTGGAGCGGAAGACTTCCACATGCTCGAAGCACCTAACACGAATTCGAGCGAGGCGCGTTTCGCTTTTTTTCTACTCCTAGACATGATTGAACTTGGGCCCAGTTATAGAATGTATATTCTATTCTTTGCTTCCCTTTGAGTCACTGGCAAAATGTAAAATGCATCCTAAGTCTAACCCAGTAGAACTGCAAGACCTGAAGCTTGATTCTAGTGGACGAAATCGGGACTTCGCGCCACCTAAGAAACCACGAGAAGCCATTCCAGGGTTTCTGGACGGTGCAGGACTTGGTCCATACCATGAACAAGCAGCACTGCTTGGTATTTTTTTTTACCGGAGCAACTCACAGGGTGTCTTAGGTGGTGCTGGAATTGGTCCATCCACACTAGGCTGAAGAGTCTGATTCCAAACTTCCAGCTACCCTCCCACCCTCTTCACAGCCAAAACCCGACGGTCTTGAGGACAATGGTCCAAACAAAGGGACCCCGAGCCTCAGGTTTTCGATCGGCTACTTGGTGGTTTCGGGTAGTCACCGTTGCTTTGAGCAACAAGCCCATTGCGATGTTGATCTTTAGGGGGACCCTGACACAAAGAATGTTCGGGCACCGCTGGAGTTCAGTTGAGTGATGTGACTGTTCCCGGTGTGTCCCCATTTTGCCAGGTCAAAGCCGGAAGGAAATGTCGGACTACTTAGAAATGGAATCACTGGATTCATCGCACGGAGACCCCCTTTGTCAGAGACTCTTCTATCGGGGTCTAACAAGCGGATTCCGATCGCTTGCAAAGGAGAACGAACAGTAGCATTTTTTGGGGAGGGGGGGGCTTCCTTTTTTTGGGGGAACTCCTTTTGGTCGGGTGTACAAGGGAATCTAGGCTTTGGTCTTCCAAGGACCCGCAAGACCTGGGTCCTTGTTGATTTTGATCTTGGCTCATGGAAATTCGGCCAAAGGCCCTGGAAGATCAAGGCCTGGAAGATCAAGGAAGATGAAGCCCTGGAAGATCCAGGCTTTGATCAAGGCCCCGGAAGATCCAGGCTTTTCCAGGGTGGAAGATCAAGGAGGCTGCACATCCGGTTCGACGAAAATGATCCGCGGCGCTTCTCGGAGAGGATCTCCGCGGGGAAGAAGTTGGTGCCCTGCTTGATCTGGCTGGGCCCGTCCATCCTGCGCAGTAAACCTTGGTTGCAACGACCCCACTGCAAGCATCACTTTGTGGGGGTTGAGTGGAAAACCCAACTTGACTTCAACCAAGAAGCTAAAGTTGAAAGATCCAACCCAATAGCAGTCAAGCAATTAAACCTTCAGCGAGTCGCTGCGCGAACGAAAGGGAGTTGAGACACAAAGAGGTCGTGTTGAGGCAATCGAAGCATATTAGACCTGGGAGTTTGAGAACAAAGGTCTCAGTTTTCTTGTTGCAAAGGGAACCCTCCAAAACATGGGGCTTAGGAGACCTTGCAAAGGGCAACCCCCTCAAACAGCTCGGTTTCGTGTTGAGTTTCCAAGGCCAACACAGGGGCTTGTCCCCACTTGAGCAGCGCCCGCAACGCATTGACGTTTAGTTCTTCCAATGGATAAAAGGGATTGAATATGCTTCTACCCCAAAGTAGAATCTACTAACTTCCGTTTGCTTGAGTTCCATGGTAATTAAAAAAACTACTACGTTTCAATCACAGTAGATTCTCCTTTAAAAAACCAACAGGGGAAGAAACACAAAGTCTTACAAACAAATGGAAGTTAATTCGGCCAAGTTGTTGAGCTTTTTCGGATTGGGGGACTCCCTCGTGGATTTATGTCCTCGAGTTGTTCGAACCAAGAAAAGCGTCCCTCAAGGTGTCAACTCCCTCTACATGGTGCCTGAAAAGAGTTCCCCGCCCCTCAAGGACTTTTTGGGAACACCTCGGCAAGTTTGAATATCCACGGCCTCCGTACCGGCTACCCTTCCCACAACTTCAATCATCAGTCCTGGGTATGGTGGCGGTCATCTGACTCGTCACCGGCACCAGCACCATCCACTTGTCGTTGCTGGCGGAGAAAACAAAAAAAACTCTCCTTCTTTGCCGGGCAGAAATCCACTGGCCCCGTGGCCTTCATGGCCTTTACCAAAGACTGACCAGGGCGGAAAGCTCTCGCATCCACTGGCACCATGGCTTTTAATAAATTGACAAAAGGGCAGCTCAAGGGAAACCCCCAGTTTCAGACTTTGGTCATCCCCAGAACAGTCAAGTGTGATTCAGCGGTCGCATTTGCTTTTTGGCACCCCTGTAACGCAGGCATATGTATATATATATATACACACACACATAATGACCACCCCTCTTCAGCGTTCGCATTTGCGTTTTGGGCACCACTGCGAATGAGAAAAGTCACCAGTCATGACAATTCCCCTTTGAAACCAGCTGACTAAAAGACTCATCAGCCCTTTACAGTGAATGGAGGCCATGGTCAAGTTAGGTACTGCGCGCCTGTTCCCCCGTTCTTTTCGAACCCCCAAATCGACCAGGCTGGCTTCACTGAACCTTGGATGACTTGAACATCACTGGTTTGTTGAAAGGCAAAAGGGCCTGATTCCAAAAAGGCAGATCACTCTACTCAAAGGGCAGGTAGGTGGATTGCAGATTGCATCAGAGTGCCAAGAAAGCCATTTTGGACATCATTCCTTGCTTGAACCGCTTTTACTTGCAAGTGTTCTTTTGCTGGGGTGATGTTGAAAGGAAAACGAAGAACCCAAACTGATGGCAAAACAGGCAGGTTCTCCAGTCGAGAGGCTAGAAAAAGGGTACCCTTTTGGCACACGGCGGGCGACGATTCGCCGGCTGACGGAGGGGCATGCCGCCCAACCATCTGTCCAGGCCTAGTGGGACAGGTGCCCACCAGTGACACATACCACAGACTGTGGCAGAAAGCACACGACGAGGTGAAACAGCCTCCAAGGGCAGGCAGCCCTCACAACCAAGCCCACATCACGTAGGCCCAGCGGCATAGGCCGCAAGCGCCACTGCAACCAGCGCCATCAAGCGAGGGACCCCAGGGAAAAGGCCCAATCGCGAGGGACGCGGCCCAGACGGGCCGCCCGCATCCGAGCCCTCTCTAGGAAGGTATCTTCCTCTGGAGTGCACAGCAAGCGCACTCCAGAGAAGGCCCCCCGGGGCCACGCCAGGCCCGCATACGCACCCAAACGGGGCTCCCACTTGCCTGGAAAAGCAAGAGGGGCCCTCCGGGTGACACAACGCCGAGCTGCTTTGAAGTGTACCAGCAGGTCCTGCACTGTGGCAGCGCGGCCGTCCTGGTAGGGCAGGATGACGGGGTAGCGCCTCCACACCACCAACGCAACCGCCAGGCCCGGCTGAAAGGCCTCCTCAGCGCGTAGCCAAACTGCACCATGAAGGAAGCTGCTCCACGCCTCCCAGGAGACCAGTAGGGCCATGCGCAATGTCCGCACGCTTGCCCCGGCAGGCCCTGGCATAGGCATGCTGAGGAATAGTCCACTGGAGCAAACGCTTAAGCGAGCGCAGAGACATGCCAAACAGGGAGAGCCAGGGGCCATGATCAAAGGCAACGGAGGCAGGGGCCTGAAACCGGAGACCGCACGCAGTGAGCGCCGACACAAAGGTGGCCACAAGGGTGGAAGGCAGCAGGCGCTGATTGGTAAAGGCGATCCGCCACTTGAGGCTGAAAACCTCCGAGCGCTGGAGATGGGCCGCAACATTAAGAATAGTGCGGTATGGCAGCGCATACTCAGGATGGACCAAGTGGCCGGGATGGACAACCGCGAGCAGGAGTTCCCGGGACCTCCACATGGGCCGACCATCCCAGAGCACTGAGGCTACCTCCGAAGCCAAGGCAGAAAGGATGCGCTTGGGCACAAAGTTGAGCTCAGCGGCATACGACAGCATGGGCATGGCCTTGCGGGCAACATAGGACGCTTTAGAAGCAGCAGAGAGCGGGAGGCTCCTGATGGCCCGGAGTGCTCGCCTGAAGCTCGCAACAGCCGGTGCACGGGCATCCCGGGTACCGCGGAGGTCAAGGTTGATTGTGACCCCCAAGGGGCGCAAGGCCTTCAGACGGGGGGCCTGCGGCAAGGCAGGCTGAAGCTCCGCCACACAAGCATCCTGAGTGGCCCACCAACCTGACTTATGGAGGTTGAACTGCTGGCCAGCGAGGGAGTCAAAGAGAGGCGTAGCACGGACGGCCTGGACCAAGCTGGGGATCGCATCCAAGGTGGTCACGGTCATATACCCGTCATCAACAAAGACACGGGGCGTGACACCAGGGAAGTGCCGTATCAAGAGGGACCACGCTGTCATCAGCACATTTGCCGCAAGCACGGACATGGAGCACCCCTGGGCAATACCATTGTGGTTGGCCAGGGGCTCAGGGTGAACCGCTCCACGCCAGGACAAAAAGCGACGAAAGCCATCGTAGTTCCCACACCAGGCGCGAGCAACAGCCACAGGGAAACCCAAGGCAGTGAGGAGCGCCACAATCTGCCTAGGCATAAGGCGATCAAAACACTTGGAGCGATCAACCTGGATGCCCGCAAAGGGGGCGTCAGTGGCACGCGCCTCATGGAAATCCAGCGCCATGTGATGGGTGATATCCTCCACACGGCGACCAGGGACACCACCGACAACCTCAGGCGGTAACACAGCCCGTTGCCACGCAGTGGAGGCTCGAAACCTTGCCGACGACCACGCCAGGTAGCAGATAGGAAGGACGGCTATGAGCCTCTTGGACAGAGGGGCGGGGCCAGCACCCTTGTCCAGAACAGCCAAGCGAGCAGTGCCGAATATGCGCGGCATGGGCCACCGGCCCAGCTCCACCTGCTGAAGAAGATAGGCGAGGAGCCGGAACACAGGGATAGGCAGTGCGCGGAGCTCAACGGCCCTCCACCCGTCCAAGCCAGCAGACGAATCAGGGCTCCGGCGAGCAACAGACGCAGCCAGGTTCTGAGCAGACACGGGGTCCAAAACCAAGGGAGAGGCACGCTGCTCAAGGAGATGCTGGACAGGGCGCATGAGCGGATCCACAGGAAAGTCCTCCGCATGCACCTCAAAGACAGTGTTCCACTGGTCCGCAGCGTGCGCAAGGGCGACTGCAGGATGGTACGCCGGGGCACCATCAGGACCAGCCAGGGAGTTGGAGTGAGTAGCCAGGGTGGCACTGCGCAGGTGAGCGAAGACCTCCTTACCTGAGTGAAGGGCCGAATGGCGGAGACGCTCCTTCCAACGCGCAACAGCGGCGCGCTGCCGCGTGAGGTGGGCATCACGGAGGGCAGCCTCAACCCTCTCACACAAAGGGGCAACACCCACCGGGGTGAGGTCCTCAGCCGTATAGGCAAACCGAAGTTCCCGAGCGACACGGCAAAAGCGCCTAAGGGTGCGGTGCGTGACCTGAGCATCAGCAACCGAGGTAAGCGGGAGCCGCACCAACCGATAGAAGAGCTCACGCGACAGAGACAGAAGTCTAGCCAAGCGGGCAATGGGATGGTATGAAGGAAAGGGGCGCCCGAAGGCCTGCTGGGGGCAGCGGGGGCAGGGTACCCCGACAACGGCGGCCGCGCCCCCACCGGGCACCAGACTGGAGAAGAGTGGCAAGCGCAAAGTCACAGAAAAGAGACCAAGCATCCTCCACAGTTCCAAGGGAATCCAGGGCGGGCCGGTACGTGGACTGCCACATGTCCTCGGCAAGAACAGCACGCTGGTCCTCAGAGACAAGCCCAGACAAGTCGAGCGGAGCAAAGGCAGCGAAGGCAACAGCCCGTGGGACCTCATCCGGAGCCGCAAACCTCAAGGTCACAGGGGCATGCTGAAAGCCACACAAGGGCTCCACCTCAGCCGACTGGAGCAGGCGAGAAGCAAGGCCGTTGAGCAAAACCGTGTCGATGGCCGTACGGGGGCCAGACCCAAGCCAGGTCTTGTCACGACTGAAAGTGGGCTCCCTCATGGTCGCCTCCGTCGGAGGCTGCAAGGGGTCCAGCCAGACCCCGGTAGCAACAGCATCGTCACACGCCGCATAGGCCAAGGGGTCGGCCTGGAAATCGCCAGCAAGGACCACAGGGTGATCAGCAGTGTACTGGGCTGCAAACTCAAAGATGGCAGCGAGGTAGTCCTGATTCTGGCTGAAGATCACATCATCAGAGGAGGCACCAGAAATCGCATAAAAGTTGAGCGCAAGCATGCGAAAAGAACCAAGCGTGGCCCACACTGCATGGAAGCGGCCAGAAGCCAGTAGGGAGGGCAGAAGCCCAGATGCATCCTGCTGAGGAGCAACAGGATGAACAACGCACTTCCAGGCCAGGGAGGCAACACCCCCCCACTCCACCCGACGGACACCATTCACGTCAGGGACAATGGGGAGCAAGGGGCCAGGCAAGAGAGAACGGCCGGCCTCAGACGCCCGAAAAGTAACAGAACGCACATTGTCAGCCGAAAGGCGGGCCTCCTGAACCAGGAAGAGGTGAGCATCAACAGAGTAGAGCTCAGGATGGGCCGCCAGAGAACCGACATTGTGGGAGCGCAAGGAAAAAGGGCCCTCACCAGGAAAGCCGCGAGTGGCATCAAAAACACGGTACAGCAACAGCCACCAAATAGCAACAGGAAAGGGCGCAGCACACCAACAAGAAGGGAGGCAGCAGTTGCCAGTACCGGAACCCAAGGCACAGAGGGTCAACCAGGGACCCATCCCCCAAGAGGGCCATGGCGGCCCAGATAGTCAAGCCCCCATGCGAGCTGCCTTGGCCGAAGGGGCCAAAGCGCGGCACCAGCACGAGCCGGCTTGGACACCGCCCCCAAAATGCGCGTGAGCTGGGCGGAAACCTGCGCAAACTGGGTGTCAACCTTGTCCGCAAGGGTGTCCTGCTTAACCTCAAGACCCCCCAAGCGTTGCTCAAGGGCCTCAACCCGAGACTGGAGCCCCGTCGGGGCGAGACCAGAAGGGCAAGGCCGAGTGGCAGAGGTGCCCGGATTCTCAGCGGGCAGGGACTGTGGAGTCCGCCCCCCCTTAGGCCTGGCCTTGCGAGCCTGAGGAGGAGGCCCAGGGGCCAGGATGACCTCACACGGGCGCCCAGCAGAGAGGAGGGTGAAATCCATGAGAGCAGGGGCCTGAGCAAAGGCCAAGACCCAAACCAGAATGCCATTGCGCCGGAAAGACCGCAAGGGGATGCAGGGTGCACCCACAGCTTTGAGAACAGCCTCAACAATAGCACCAGGCGTGGCCCCAAACGGCAAGCCTTCCGCAAGGAAAGTGACCCGGGGGACGAGGGACCGATTGGCCTCAACAAAGCGAGGATCCTCCTGCAACAAGGCTCTTCGAGCATCCGCGATGTGAGAGTGCAGGACACGGACTGTGACACCCCGCTTCAGTGGGGCAAGACCAGCAAACCCCTCCAGGGCCCGGGAGACAGCCAAGGCCGCCCTGAGGCCCTCCACACTGAGAGGCCAAAAACGGTGCACCACCGAATGGTCCTGCGGGTCAGCTCCTTGGGCCAAGAAATCACGCACGAAGAAGGGCCCAGTGCCCGACAGACGCAGGAATGCAAGCCTGTGGGTCAACGGGAGCTTGACCGTAAACTGCACCACGCGACCCAAGTTGTGGACGGAGCCATGGAGCACACGGAGGGCATAGACAGACTGGACGACCGACGACTGATGAGGAGCCTCCAAGAGGGCCCGCAGGTCCGCAGCAGGCTTGGCCAAGATGCCCGCAAAGTCAGTTGCGAGGGCTTCAAAGCTCTCAACCACAAGCTCAACGAAGTCAACGGTGTCAATGACCGTTGCAGCCTCAACAGAAGGGCGGTAGGTAATGCCCGGAGCAAGATGAACAAGCACGACCTGCCGCTTATACGTGAGAGCTGCAACAGGGTCCAGGACACTGATCTGCAAGGGACCCTCAACACCAACAGCAGAAGGAAGCGCAGGCAAGGAAGCCCGGGAGGTCCCCGGCACAATGAGGGCTGTGGGAGCAGTGACCGGGGCCTTGAGGCTCTCCGCAAGCAAGCTGACAGGGCAGAATGCCAAGCCGGACACAAGGGGGCCAAGCTGCCCACGCGGGACCAAGACAGGCGCAACCCCAAGATCTGCCAAGGTGAAGGCATGGTCCTCCGGGAGTAGGAGCTGATCCCACTTAGCATGACCCTTCCTGGGGCCAGCTGGTGCAGACTTGGCAGTGGGGACGAGGCCCGGGGGGGGAGCCCACGGGTCATGCATGGTCAAGGGATCAACCGGGACCATCTCATCATCATCCGAAGCAAGGGAGACGGCAGTCTCACTCGAGCCAAAGCCACCCCCAGGCAGAGGGAAGAGGCGCAGCAAGACATGCTGACCCGCAAGGTTCTCAGCCGTAGTGGTATCACTCACCGGGCGTCCCTGGACATACGGTCGCACATGCATCAGGAGACGGTCAGGGAGCGGCAGGGCCCAGATGAGCTGCCGAAGAATAGCAACTCTGGGGACATGAAGCACATGCTCCCTCCGCATGGGGTCATGGATAAAGACCCTCACCTCCGGTGGCACCAGGACGGGGGGAGGGGGGCTGGGGAGCAAGTTGGCCTGGCTCCTGAGCAGGGACGACAGCCAAGTCATGTCCGGTCAAGTCTCCGGCTGATTCACGAGGGAGCCAGACACGAGCGAAGGTCGACACAGCAAGAAGGGGCAAGACAACAGGCGGAAGGCGAGCTGCCAGAAGGACCAAAGAGACAGCAGCCCCAACAGGGTACGTCACCTCGACACTCGAACCAGAGGGCGAGTGGAGCGTGGATCGAGCAGCACCCATGCGGTAGGGAAAGACCATCCTGGGAAAGGTCTCCTCACCAACGACAATTGGCGGTCCCTCCGCGTCGGCCCGCACAGGGGCCTGAGGGTGGAAGGCAAAGTCGATGAGCTGGTCCAGAGCTCCAAGAAAGTACCATCCACGCACAACTGCAGGACGTAGGGCAACACCCCGAAGCCGATGGCGCCACACACGCAGAACGAGGTGCTCAGGTACCTCAGTAATGAGACCCACTGCACTCAGGAAGACAGTCCACGGAATGGCTGCCTGTGGTACTGAGATACAGTTACCCAACCCATGGAACACCTCCTCCAAGGTGGGAGGAAAGACAAGGGGCCGGACTGCCCCAAGCCACAGTGCCCACTGGGCAGGAGAGAAAAAGGCCGGGCGGCCATCAACCAGGGTGAGCTGGGCAAAAAGGCCTCTGTCAGCCAGGGTAGCAGCGGCCAGGACATGCTGCTGCGAGTACCGAGCACAGAGTGTGCGCAGTGGCTGATCATCAGGGGCCAGCCGCCTCTGGAGGACCTCCTGTGCAGAGTGCTGATGGGGCTCAGCGCCAGGTAGGAAGGCAGGGTTGGTATAGTGCCGGAGAACCTGGTCATCAAGCAAGCGGGCAAAATCCATCTCGGCCTGCACCTGGAAGTCCTGGTGGGTCCACGGAACAGGCACAGGGTCACCAAAGGTGGCCGTAGGAACAGGCGCAGACACCTCAACATCATACCGCAGCAGAGTGGCAAGCCAACGGCGTCTGGCACATGGCCCAAAGGTGGCATGGTCATGCACCAGTGAGTGATGGACCCGGTAGCCAGCCCACTGGACAACGGCAAGGATGATAGGGAAGTGCGGGTGATCCGGCAACCCATCAACACACTCCATGAGGAGAGCCAGAGGGGCAGCAGCCCGAGCCCAAGCCAGGGCGGCCACGAAGGACATGCCATGGGGGTCCCCAAGCCCATCCTGTTCACCAGCCCGGGACCAAGGTGGGCAAGGCGGAGAAGCCGTGGCCACGTGAGTGCCCACCCATGGGACACAATGCAGAAGACCACGGTCAGCCACATCCGCAAGGATCACAGCCTGGGTTGAGGTGGGATCCCAACTGGTCAGATTGACCGGGAGCACACAGGGCACATCCAGCGCAAGAGACAGCGAGGCAACGACCTGTGGCGAGAAATCCACCATGAGCTCCTGCTGGATGTCCAGTCCCACCAACTGCCTAATGGCCTCAGCCGCCTGACCCCATCCATGGAAGGACCCCGCAAACAGGTGGGTGACAGCCAGCGGAGCATCAAAGTCCGGGTCAGGGACAATCCAGACCTGTGAATCAAGGTCCACCAGGGCCACACGAGGCATGGTGCCAGCCACCAAGGACGCCCCTTTCACCCTAAAGTGACCGCCAGGCCGGTTGAGGAGGGCGGTGAACTGCACCGGGGCTCTCAGAAGCATCTCAAACATGAGCCGGCGCGTCCGGGGCGTGGCATGCAGGTCAGGCGGAAGGCCAGGAGAAAAGGCAGAGCAGAGCCACTCCGTAGGGGAGATCCCAGCATCAACCCTGAAGTGAAGGTCCGCACGGCCACGCCAGGCCTCAGGATCGCGATCCTGAAAGAACACCACCTCAGACATCAGGGCATCAAGTGTGGCCAGGGTGGTGGAAGAAAGAGCAGACAGGGCCCTCAGCACAGCCGGGTCCCGGGACAACATGGCCACAGCCAGCAACAGGCAAAGCCCCAGCACACCAGAGACCACCGCCACACAGCAGAGCAAGCCAGGGGGGGCCGCGCACAAAAGAAGGCGGGGCGCCACGGAGGAGACCGTGACTTGGTGGACGCCTGACGCACCGGGGAGTGTCGCCAGGCCCTGGGAGCCCGATCCCTGAGCCCTAATGGTTTTGGACCAGAACGGCTAAAAGGGTACCCTTTTGCTGCAGTTTATTTTAGTAGGGGACCCCTCCCAACCAAAAAAGGGGTAAAAGGGGACTACGTGCCCATCCCTATCAAATGATGCCAAGGCCAACTGTTGGGAAGACATCAGCAAAATGGCAAATGCCCAAGCAACTGTTCAATACTAAACAACGTGGATGAAGGATGCTCCGAACATATTGTAAATGATCTAGCATCGCTGTCGAAGGGAAAAAACACATGTCTTCAACCACATGCCTCTGAACGTAAAGGGGAAACGGGTCAAAACCGTTTTTGGGGCAACACATGGGCCTCCAAAGTACATTGCCATAGGCCCAAGCTCTTATAAGGACCACCATGTTTCATTCCCTTTGGGCCAACCATTGAACCCATTGTGTTCATTTCAATGGGCCCAACTGGACCCTCTGGACATCATTGAAGTGGTCGGTTCCCTGATAACCACCAACTGAGGTTCCCTGCTAAAAAAACACATCATAGCACCTCATGTGGATGACGATACTGGGGCCCAACCCACTTCGAGGGGACATAACCATGGAAAAACAGCTGAAGACATAGGGGAATCCTCGAACATGGCGGTCCTTTCAGTTTTCCCTTCAACTTCCAATCTCAAACAGGTAAACAACCACCCCCCAAAAAATGCCCAAAGGGAAGCAAGTAGATGGGCGCTGGCCAGGGATCCCAGCTTCTTTCTCTTAGCGGGGTTTTATTCTCGGACACCCCAGGAAACCAACTCAAAGCCACCAACACAAATCCTAAAGGAACCTTAAAAACGCTTGGCCGGCTTTTTGCCGCCTCAAACTTGGGCGCGGCTCGCCCCGTCTTTTTCTCATAAAGCCCAAACGCCGCACCGCGCCCCACACAAAAAAAGTCCCGCCCCAAACCTCCGCCCACCGAAAAATCCGGCGAGCGACGTCGCCTGAAGGAGCTCTGGCCAGCGAGGCGCGGGAAGCTCTTGCCCAGCTGCACCGAGTCCCCGGGGCACCCGGCCAGGGCGATGAGGTCCTGGAGCGATGAGGTGAACGTTCTGCTTGGTTTTTGTTTTGAGGTCCTGGGGTTATCTCGGTGGCGAAATTTCTGCGAAGCCCTGCAAAAAGTGAATTCAATGTTTAGTGGTTTAGTGGTTTAGACCCATGAGTTGGCAAAAAGTTAAAGTCCTAACAGCCAAGCAACATGCAACAAAGGGTTGTTTTAAAGGGAAACAAACCAAAGGGGACCCCTTCTTGCTTGGGTCCTTTTTGATAGGAAAAAAAGGTTGCTCAAAACTTGGTTCACGTTGGAAGGGGAGCAAAACATGGAATAATTTTAGCAGTTAAGTGGTTGAAATGAATTCAAGCACTAAACCACACAATAAGCCAAAAGGTAAGATGTTTCCCAACAACAACCTGATGGAGTGCTTTGTGTTCCGAGTGGTTCCGAGTGGTTTCCCATCGACCTGGAGTCTCCGTGACCCGAAGTATAAATGGGTGGAGTGGCGGGGTGGAGTGGTGGCTTGGTCCGAAGCTATGAGCTACACACCACTCCCGGGTTCGTGATATGCTGGATGATTTTGAGAAAGACCTCTTGCAGGATGCTTCACTTTGGACGGACATTGAAGCCCTAGATATGAGCCACACACCACCCAGGACCGGGTCCTAAGAACTGCATCGGCCTTTTTTTCAAGCCATGGACCCAGAATCCCCTTGGTACAGTAACCACAAAGCACGCAACTTGGGACGCGGGAGTGGTTTGCTGGCGGTTCCAGGTTTCCCATCTACCCTCTGCAGGAATCAGCTTCGGGTGGTTTGGCGTCTGGTGGGGTGGTGGGTCCCCTTGGTTTAAGAGTGGGTTTCCCAAGTTGTTGTTCTTGTGGCGGGTTTCCCAACCCTTTTTGCAGGAATCAGCTGTTTCCTTTGGGTTTCCAGGCTCGGTGTGTTTCCGGGTTTCAGAATTTCAAATCCCCAGGTCCCACCAAACCACCAACTACAGGGCTCAAGTTGGTGGTTTCCCAACCCTCAGGAAGACTGGTGGCTTTTCTGGGTGGTTTGGCGTCTGGTGGAGTGGTGGATTGGTCCCCTGATTCACTGATTGCGGCAATGAGCTGTCAAAAAATATGGCTGTCATTCCTGACAGGGGGGAAATCAGAATTGGGCCCTTTCTGGCGTTTTGTGGTTGAAACTTTGAAACCTCCAAAGACTCACAGCACCCTAAGGGCATTTTGGACATGGTTGAAAACACAGGTGCAGGTTGGGACCCGGTTGTTCCGGGCTTCCCCGAAGTAAGAAAAACCAAACCTTGATTTTCCCGGACCCTGAACAAGCAGGTCGTTGGTTGATTTTCCAATTGACACCAAAAGCAAACTCAAGAAGGACCCCTTCTTTTGCGGGTCCTGGGAAATGCGTAACAGAGCCGTTCTATACTTAGAACGGGACAAATGATTGTATTAAACCTACCTAGATCCCGAGTTGCCATCAGTTGCCCCTATTTTCCAGCAACTGTTGCCAAATTCTGGGCTTCTTGTGGGTCAAGTGGCTGGAAAAATGTAGTTACTTGGGGTTCCAGGTACCAAATACTTAGCCGCCTTCTCTTAGTTCCTCTGGGTCTGCGAACAAACCTGCAGACAGTTGGTCAATTCTGCCGGCTTGGCGAAACTGCAGAAACTCAGGTAGCTGGCGTCTACCTATACGGTCCTCCGGTAGAGAGGTTAGAATAAGGGTGCCCTTTTTTTCTGTAGTCTATTTTAGCAGGGGAACCCTCCCAACCAAAAAAGGGGCAAAAAGGCACCAGTGGGGGACCTAGTATAGGGATATTGAAAGTGGGAAATTTCAACACGCCAGCTGTGCGCAAACAGTTGCGACATGCAAGCCCAACGTCATGCGGCCTGAACAGCTTGCGCATCTTGACTCGATCAACTGCGAATCGATTTGTGGGACACGACCCAACAGCGGCAAATCCCCAAGGGAATGCCTTGATGGGTGTGCCCTATGCCCTAAATGAGTCCTGGCTGAGATGCATCTTAATTCAAGATGGAGCAAAAATCCCGTGGACAAAATGAGCAAATTGGAAGCAAACACTTGGTTCAACTTCCGTCAATCACGAAGGTCCTCCGCTATGGCGCACCTCTTGGACAGCAAGGGGTGCAACTCCCGCTTTTCCCTGGGCGACCAAAACCCGAAACGAGCCCTCCCAATAGCAGGATTCCACGAACCTTTCCATTGGGGGTGGGGGGTCCAATGCTTCTCCTGGCCACAAGGACGCGTGGAAATCATCTCTACTCTTGGTATGGTAGCAAAAAACTTTGTTTTTTGCAGACCCCCAGTAGAAATGAACAGAACCAAAAAACTAAAAAACCAAACAACATGCCAAGAACAGTGAAGAAACAGTACGCACGCCCAAGTCATATAGCCCCGGAAAGGCCGCGCAAAGGCGTGGACTGCGCAAGCTCTTTGGGGAGTGCGGAACCTGTGCTGCTTGCGAAGCTAAACACACACACACACACACACACACACACACACACACACACACACACACACACACACACACACACACACACACACACACACACACACACACACACACACACACGCACACACGCACACGCACGCACACGCACGCGCACACGCGCACGCACGCACGCACGCACGCACGCACGCACGCACGCACCCACGCACACACACACACACACACACACACACACACACACACACACACACACACACACACACACACACACACACACACACACACACACACACACGGGCAGGACGACCTAGGAAATGTGAAATCAAATGGAGAGACAAAGCGCTTGTTGTGTTGACTGCCATCAACAGTTCAGAGGTTCATAACCCAAAAAGGACATAAACACCCAGACAAATGCCCATGGACAACTAAATTCGCGGCCTGCAGGTGGGTCTCCTTCCTTACAACATCCAAAGTTCTGAGTGGGACGCACAGCCTATTTCACGGCCTTAGAGGAAATCAAGGCTCGGTTTATCACATTGGGAGACCCCCCGATCACACCGTGACCCCGAAACACTAAAATAGATGGAAATTGGAGGTGCATTTGGTGTGCGTGTGTGTGTGTGTGCGTTTGGGCAGACTGTAGGAACAGTTCTGTAACGAATACCTCGCAACACTCGGCAAGCCATCCTCTTGGGGTTGTCGCTGGACCACGCGATGCTCAGCCGAATAGACAAAGCCGAACAGTCAGCCCGATCCAATCCGATCTCAAGCGGGGTGTGCTAAAAACCCTTTGGAAGATACCTCCAAGAATACCAAGATGGACAAGGCAGAGATGGCCTGGCAGTCTTGCCACAAGACGAGTGGGGGGTTTCAGGACTTGAGGGATCACGCAGCTCTCCCCGCAGCTCCCTTCCTGTTCTGGCGAAAAGATGGTCGGTCCATACATGTTTTACTCCATTTTACTCCGCGCCGAAGCGAAGTCCTTTTTTCGTTTGGGGGGGGGGTACGGTATAACGCGGTTTTGTTTGACGGGGATTGATCGTATCGAATGCCGAAGCGCTTGCCGCACTGATAAACGATCTTCTGGCCGAGGTCGTAGTGGTTCAGCTTGTCCTGAGAGCTCATGTGCCCGAGAAAGACAAATAGAACCACGCACAGGAAGCACCCAGTTGCCATGGCAAAAGAGACGGCACTCCTTTTTCTTGAGTGATTTCAAAAGGAAGATTCCCCCCCCCCAGAACAAAAATCATTCTTCATCATGGAAAAGTCTGCACATCTGATTAAGCGAGAATTTGCTGTTATTTTTGAAAGTGTCCTATCCCAACACATGTTTGGGACGCCCCCTTCTCCCCACAAGAAACGAGTAGACATGTTTTCGGATCTCCTTAAACACACACACACACACTCTCGCAAAAGGCTGTCCCTGGTGCAACCTGCCATAGAACTTGCAAAGGCCTACAATATCGCAAGAAAACTATCGCACGGTGCACAAAGGAAAGCCCTGACCAGCGCTTGGTACGTATGTGGTTGCTTCACTTGCTGTATGTTCACTGGCGAGCGGTGTCCATCCAATTTTCGCGAGGAGATGGGGACAATCGGGTGCCCTAGCTTTGCGCTGAACTATTGGGCAGGCCCTCCATGTTCAACGTGGGGGGACCTTCCTTCGTTTCCAAAGAAAAGCTAGCAGTTTGCACCCCCGGTTTCGGTTTCGACCCGGAACCCGGGTCCGAAGACTTGAGGAGCTGCATCAAGTGCCACCCGGACTGCTGAGGATAGGCTTTCACCACGTCCTTGATGATGTCCTGGGCCAGGGTGGCGTATGGGGATTGTTTTTTCAGGGCACTGTTTCAAAGGTTGGTTTAAATGGAAACCAAAGGCAAACCACCATTTTGAACGTTCCCGACTTTTTCACACATACCCGGGTGTTACACCCTTTTGGGCAGTTGACTTTGAAGGAAACCCCCCAACAAAAAATACAAAAATAAACACCAACAAGCAAAAGGAACTCGGGTACTACTGAGTGTCTGGGTCTTCTTCAAAAATAGGTACCCAAAATGGAATCGTGGCAAATCAAACCAAGGACTAAAACCTGTGGTCGCCTGGTGGTTTAATTTAGAGTCCTGCCCAAATTAACTTAACCAACAACAACACCCTCGTCTTTGGAGAGGTTGATCGATGTTCGACACTTCTACAGCAAGCTGGGCAAGCCTAGGTTCGCAAAAGAGTCTTAAACACACGGGCGTCAAATAGAGGTTCTGGAAAAAGCTGGGCGGTGAAAGAGGTAAGGGACAAATGGATGATGGGCACTAGCTGCGCAAGGCATTTGTAGCATGCTCCGCAAACTCGCTTCAAACATCAACCTAGGTGCGTCATGGTAAAACCTCCTTGCGTGGGTCAGACTCTAAACCTTTTGCTTTTCATGGTCTACCGCAACCCAAATCTATGTAACAAAGAAAAGGGCGGATATGCGAGCCTTGGGTTTGTCTCATAGAGGAACCCTCAAAATGGCTGGGCTCCCTTGGATTCCAGAATAAACTCCCCCCCCAAAGAAAAAGAGAGAAACACGAATCCAACAAAAGAAAAAGAGAGAACCAGTATCCAACAAACAATAACAACACTTTTGTGTTTGGGGTGGTCCCGTACCCACCGGACGGGGTCATGAATCCGGTCGCCTTCTCACGCATTCACGCATGGCCTGCTTGACACAAACCCCAGGCGTTTCTGTTTTTTTGTTTTCCCGGGCGAAGCATCTTGGCCCAAGTCTGGGGGGGCAAACAAACATATAAGATATAAGTGATAGGTTCCCTTTAAAACCAGGGATTTCTTTCGTTTTTTATATATAGTCCGAAGCAAATAGAAGGAAAAGGAGGAAACGCCAAACTGAACATAAAAAGGGTACCTCTCACTTGCTGAGTGGATGGCTCCAAAAAAGTAACCAAACGTTATATTTACCACGAAAATGGTCTTCCCAAAAAGTTTAAAGTTCATGAACTCAGGAAGTGAGTATACAAATATATATACATGAGCTCAAAATTATGGTTCCTAATTATTCAATCAAGCGAAAAGTAACACATAAGATTAGAGCAGCCCCAGCTATAACCATAATCTCTTTCCTCGCCTGAAGCCCCAGCCCATCCAGCCCATGAGTCTCACTTCCTCAGTGGATTGGCCAAACGAGTGGGAGTTGCTTTTCACCGCCCAAAAGCAATTACTAGGGTCCTCCAGTAGAGAGGTTCTGTAGAACTATTTTAGGGGAACCCTCCCACCCAAGAAAGAAACGGGGTGAGAAAGGGCACCCTTTCGCTGGGGGACCAAAAACAAAGCCCCCGAAACATCGGGGAGTGACCAAAACCTGCAGGCGAGAGACCAAGAAGATGGCCCTCAGTCAGGCTGTCAGCGCTCTCTTCGTGGGCAAAATCGATCAGCGGTTCATCCAGCCATGGGTCAAAATCTCGTACCCCCAGTAACCATCCCAATCCCCACTAAAATAAAACGGTTTTGACAATCACAGCCATCCAGGGTTTTGTCCATCCAGTCAAAGCACAGCCAGCCAACAGCAGGAGCTAGCATGCCCCAGCAACCATACCCACTGATCCAGGGAGAAAACGGGAGCCCGTTTTTTGGGGATCATTCATGGGAAGCCACCAAACCAAATGGGAAAATGTTGGAAATGCGCTAAACAGCCGGGATGACCGTCCCCAGCGACAGACGCCAAAGAAGCCTCTGCACCACCAGGCATTGAGAGAACGCCGCTCTTTTTTTTGGGTGGCACGTTGAGACCCCGTCTCAAACGGGCGGGGGATCAGTTGCGCACACAAATTTGGATCAGTTGCGCACACAAAACCCCCCTGAGTTCTGGCTCAGTTACGCACACATATTTGGATCAGTTGCGCACACAGAGCTCTAGATGCATGGAATTGGGTGGGTGGGTGGGTGGGGTGGCTTGGTGGGTGGGTGGGGGCGGTGGGTGGTTGGTTGGGGTTGGGTGGGTGGGTGGGTGGGTGGGTGGGGTGGCTTGGTGGGTGGGTGGGGTGGGTGGGGTGGGCGGTTCCAGAAAGGAGCGCACACAAGTAGGTGGATGGAAGTGGTGGCATCACAAGAGATAGGTGGATGGAAGTGGTGGCATCAGAAGGGGTGGGTGGGTGGGTGGGTGGGGGGGGGTGGGTGGGTGGGTGGGGGTGGGTGGGTGGGTGGGTGGGTGGGTGGGTGGGTGGGGTGGCTTGGTGGGTGGGTGGGGTGGGTGGGGTGGGCGGTTCCAGAAAGGAGCGCACACAAGTAGGTGGATGGAAGTGGTGGCATCACAAGAGATGGGGTAGGTGGATGGAAGTGACGGCATCAGAAGGGGTGGGTGGGGTGGGTGGGTGGGTGGGTGGGTGGGTGGGTGGGTGGGTGTGGGGTCCAGAAAGGAACGCACACAAGAGATGGGGTAGGTGGATGGAAGTGGCGGCATCAGAAGGGGTGGGTGGGGTGGGTGGGGGGGGTGGGGTCCAGAAAGGAACGCGCACAAGAGATGGGGTAGGTGGATGGAAGTGGCGGCATCAGAAGGGCAAGAATGGGCGTGTGGCAATCGAATCTGTAAGGTAATTTAGATAGAATGCTCTACCAGGAACTGTGTACCAGCAACTGGTAGATAGAATGCTCTACATTGGTATACATGCGTGCTCGCGCTCGCACACAATAGCCAAGAAGTCAAGCCAAGAGTGGGTCCTGCAAGAAACCACAAAATGCACTGGGCCGACAGGCATGATTGCTTTTTTCCAAGCGCGGGAATTCGACGAAGAACTCAAGTCCCAGAGAGGCACGCCAATCAGAGAAGGGCATGGTCAGCGGATCTCACAAACATTGCGATGGCCCTGGCAGCTGCTTTTTCTGCTTGACTCCTGCAAAATGAAGGAAAGACCCACTGGCTCAACAAACAATGGCTTGCGTGAAGCCTGCCACGCAACTTTCCAAACTCTTGCGCGCCCGCAATGAAACATGAACAATGATGGTACAATGTCTGGGAAATTTCAAGACATGCCGCGGAAGGATCCACGGCTTAGATAGACAGTGAAACAAGAAAAGCTCCTGAATCACCAGCTCCGTGAACTTGCCTGAGTGCTGCCAGTCGCTGTCGCTTATTCATGCCTCGCCACAAAGATACCTTCGGAGTGGCTGCAGATGCCGGGGGCGCGTCCTGGCAGAAAGACGAGTACGTATAGTGAAACTATGAAAGGAAAGGGACATGTTGAAAACCTGGGTCTGCATAACATCTGTAAACAATGGCTCAGTCACACAGTAATCATGTACACTGAAGATACGCCGGAGACACACTGTTTCAACAAGGCAAGGAAACACAGACACTCAGCTCTGGCCAAAAACACCTGGCCTGCTGCGAAACGGGCATGCGACTGCTACTGGCCGCTGCGGGAGACGACTCTGATTCAGACTCTGAGGTTTGCTCAGGAACTGGCTGCCGGGATCTCTTCTTGCCACGAGCAGGCTGCTTCCAAGGAACATCCAACTGCAGTTGACCTGCCAAAAAAAAAGCCACTAGACCAGCCAGGGGAATTCGATAAACGACATTATCATGTGATAACACAGGATCAGAAATCAACATACGATGTAATGACAAAGCACCTGATTCAATGAACGTCACATAGGTGTGTGGACAGGTGCCGCGGATACTGCTCTCTGGGCAACCAAGACATGCAGCTGCACCATGCCACGCCACTGTGGGGTCATCCGCGCCACCGGCACAGTTCCAGTATCGACGTGCCTCTTGGGGATCACATAGCACCAGGCAAAACTTGCTCAGAGTCGCCGCAAGTTGCTCTGAGGTTGAGGTCTGCGAGCATCCAGGAAGCATGAACATGGCCTGCAGAGAGAGCTCCGGCTGGTCTGTCAGATAGATTTTGCGGAGAATTTCCACCAAATCCACGTACACGGGGGTTTTGAGCTTCTCAAAGGATTGCGAGTCGCACTCCACTCGCATGGCCCACGAAGTACCAGACTTCGCACAAAGGAAATGCTTGTGCTGAAGGTAAAATTTTGCTTCCTCCGCGCATCGCTTACTCCAGTGACCTGATGGAACCGATAGGAGTCGCTCAGCGGACACATCCTTCTGCTGGCAACGGCTGCTAAGTAAAGAGCTGATTCTATGAACGACGCTGTTCACGGGCAAATACAAATTGGCCAGAGTAGGTCTCAGCCGATGACGATGCCATGACTCTTGCGGCTGGCTGCCACAGAATGTGGCTAGACCCAAACGGTCTGGAGAGCCGTTCCAATCGGAACTCCACTGGCCATCGCAGTAGGTGAAGTAGTGTCTTCTCAGAACCTCAACCAGCTGTCCTTCACCTTGCGACTGCAGGTGCTCGAAACTGTGGCCCCAAAAAGCGCTGAATGGAGCACTTGGTAGAAATCTGGAAGCAAAGAAAAGCCTCTTCACCACAGGGAGCATCTTTTGTCGAGCTTTCAAATACTTCGTGCACGTGCGCCAGATCCCGGTTCTCCACACAATGACGTCTTCGTCCAGCACCTGCATAGGGAAAGATATGTTCAACCACGTATCGAATTGGAAAACTGCAGTCTTATGCACAAACACACCCCGTCCCCCAAAACTAAACGCCTGCGACCAAGGTCCCTTGGATCGAGTGACAGCTCCTACTAGATGACTCCAGTCCAGGAGCTTCTCTGCCAAAGGAAAAAAATCTGATATAGCTCTCCGAATCCCCTTGTGGAAGTCACTGTGCACCGCACGGACACGCTGCTCCACATCTTCCACCCCACAGCATAACCGCATGCTACGGGACCATGCGCGGAAGATATCCAAGCAGGCATCGGCCGATTCTGTGTTGGTTATGGCCAAGGCCATCTCATGGAATTTCGTTTGATAGGCACGGTGGTGAGAGTCCCAGGAAAGACCGAGAAGGCCAAATGAAACTAGTGCGTGCCGCTGGCGAGTCACACGCCAAGCTCCATCTGTACAACCACGAAGATGTTCCGGCTCTGCGATGGACTCCCAAGTCTGACCTCAGGCAAATCCAAAAAAAAAGAGCCAATCCTGATCTGTCTCAAAAGCTCGCTAACCACTACCAGCGAAACTTGCGCTGATATATGTGCAATAACATGCTCTTGCGCGGTCGCAGCCAGAAGATTAGGTGCGCCAGAGCTGCCGTACATAAAGAGCGACTTTCAGCGGATGCAGTCTTACAGATAAACATCCAAAATCACTCTGCCAAACAAAACTCGCTGACAAGTGCAGGCATGACACGAAGAAGCTTCGGGGAAACAAAGGTGATAGACAGAAAAGGTCCCAAAGTTGCGCCGGCCACAACCAAAGGGACATCATCACTCATGCACGCATCCTCTAACTTCGGAAGTGTTGCAACCAATGTCTGCCAGTCAGCCAGGTTCCACTCGCCACCGCTGGTGAGACCGGCTCTGCTTTCTTTGACCTGCTCACGAACATGGCAATACTGAATTCTGCAACATGGCTGCAACATAGCGCTTGTGCGAAAAAAAAAAAAGCGCCTTGTCGTGACGAGCCATAATGTTTTTGATGAACTGTTTGACCTGCTTCTCCTTGGGCTGCGGCTCTTGACAACCTGCTCGCTGCAACTCCTGGCACCGAACAAACGGTCCCCAACGGCCTGATGATGGGGATGATGATGAGGATGATGATAACGATGATGATGCTGATGATGATGATGAGGATGAGGATGATGATGATACTAAGATGGTGAAGTGATGAAGATGACCATAAAAAAGACGGAAGGGTGAAATCGAAGCCGTTTTAGAAATCCATTCCATTACACAAAAATGAGCCACGCAAACACATCACACCAGTGAGCATCTCCCAATTAACGACTGTGGTCAAACAAAGCAACTGAGGCAGACTTTCCTTTTCATCCAGGCAGCCAGGTCTGAGGTTGGAAACATGAAACGACTTTGCCGCATCCATCTGCTACTATCATGGAACACTTTCTGCAAGTCGCTATTGTCTACCGACGGAAATGGGTAGTCAAATCTCCCAGAAGCTGATCTCTTTTGGCGCGTACTGTCTGTGGCAGTGACGCCACATCGCCAGTGAACTGCGTAGTGAACCAGCAACGCCTAGTGTTGTTCTCGTACTTGTTGAAGTTGTTGCAGCGCAGCACAAATTGCGACCGACATCTACCAGACAGAGGTACTGCGACATGGAGCGCCACGGAGCAATGCGGGCACTGTCCATATTTAAACCTTGAGGCAGGTACGGAATCTGAAGGCGCCGGGTCTGATGTAGTGAGAGACACAGAATCTGAGGCCACCGGCTGTGGTGTAGAAACAGACATAGCACCGGAAGGCCCCGGCCCTGACGTAGACGCAGAAGTTGCCAACTGGCCGGCATACCACGTCTTCAAGCGCTTGGTGGGTGGACTATCATCAACGTGAATCTCTTCGGAACAACCTGCGTGATCCATAGCTGCCAATGACTTAAAATGCTCTTCAGTGGCAGGAGACAACGATGCAGCTTGCAGGAATGCATCGCATTTGCAGCTAGAAGATTTCGACGGAGACGAAGGATTCGCCGATGTAGTGGCTGCCTTTTCCACATCTCTCTCTGCTTCATATGCTAGAGCAGCTTCAATCTCGAAATCACTAGGTCCAGAAAAATCTCTGTGGGATGAAAGGGGCGCTTGGCACACAAAGACGCTGAGACGTTCAATCTTCCCAGGGTCGAACAATAAGGGCGACGCACGGGGTCTACCCAGATAAACCCAGTCGTAGAAGCTTCGACCCGTGGATCCGCTTATCCTTTTCGAAAGATACAGCAAACACGAAATGAGCGCTGGTCCAAGCGCACCATTGGCCAATCCATATGCAAGGGAGCCTTCCAGTGTTTGCTTCACAAGGCCATGTAAATTTTTCAACACATACAGCCTCCTGGGCCACCAGTCTTTGCTCACAACAGCTGACAGCACATCTTTCACCAAGGCGTCAGCCTCACTTTCGATTGCCAGGTGCAACAAATCAAATAAGTACTGGGCACGGCACTGATACAAAGGCTGCAGATCTCTATGGAAACATGGAACACCAGCTGTGCGAAGCACAAGCAGGTTGCAAATGGATTGCTGGCACGTGTGATCCAGGAGCATGGCTTGAGCCAGCTGCAACGAAAAGTGACAAACATGTCAAGCCAGACTTCATACAAATGTCACGGCCCCTGAAACCACTGCGAAACAACCCTGATCTCAGCCAACTTATTTCGCCCGTCCTGCAAAATCTGCTCTATCCGCAAAGATTTCTTCTCGATCAGCAGATTCTCTATGAAATGCTTTGATCTCTCCGTCAAACCGCTCTCGCACGATCCGTACAGCCTTAAGCAACAGAGGAAGCTGAACTGTGCAAAAAAAAAACAAAGAGAAGGGTTACGCACTGAGGTCATGCTCAAAATCAGACAACTGAGGATGTTACATCTATCGTCACGACGATATAAATATACGTTTTCAAAAACATCTGCTTATAGCCGCAGAAATGGAAAACGAAGTCTACTAACATTGGTAATTTGGGTATATATCTATATATATATATATCTTTCTATACATATATATATATATATAGACACAGACACATATATCAAGATACAACAACGGCCTAGCCCATGCCACTGTCAGTGAGACCTGCAGAAGCGAAAAAACAAGGCTCAACACAAACTCAACATATGCACGCAAGAATCCGGCCACGTCCTCGATGATGTTCATCAGCTGTCATTCGAATCTGTAAGGTCGGTGACTTGTAGCACGCAACACCACGCCAGTCACAACCGGCACACTCCCGGCAAGTGAACCGAAGATGAATCGGTCCTCCTTCGCGGGAGTTATTACTGAATGCCACTTTGACGTCCACCCACGCTAACACCTTTTCCTTTATCTGAGCGAGATCCCAAGTCACGTCGGGGTCATGAGTCTCCTCACGCTGCAGTGTCAGCTGCGGAGCTTCATTAGCGGCTGGACGTTTACAAGCCTGCCTATTAGCAGGCCGCTTCATTGAACCTGTGGACACTGCGGATTCTCAAAAACAATGTGCACGCCAGCTGGACCCCAAGCCCCGTTCTGTTTTTGATGTTTCCCCGGGGTATGCATGAGTTGCGCTATGGCCGTGGAACGCTCCCCCGTTTGCGAGAAACATCCGGTCCGGGGTACTCCGTAGAGGAACCGCTTACAGGAGTCTCAGACTAAATTTCAGGCAGCGGCAGCATTCCTAGTACCAGTGCTGATAACAGCATAGTAGTAGTAGTAGTAGTTCTAGCGATAGTAGTAGGAGTAGTAATAGTAGTAGTAGTACTAGTAGTACAAGTAGTAATTCTGATAACAGTACTAGTACTTGTTGTTGTAGTAGGAGTAGCGGTAGTAGTAATAGTAGTAGTTGTTGTAGTTATATAGTAGTAGTCGTCGTCCTAGTAAGACAACAACGAAAGATACATCTTTTTACATACTAGACATTCAATAGGTGTAAACACACATATTGTACACCAGTCTGGACCCCTAGCCCCGTTCTGTTTTTGATGTTTCCCCGGGGTGTGCATGAGTTGCGCCATGGCCGTGGAACGCTCCCCCGTTTGCAGGAAACATCCGGTCCGGGGTACTCCGTAGAGGAACCGCTTACAGGGGTCTCAGATTGAATTTAAGATAGTAGCAGCATTCCTAGTACCAGTGCTGATAAAAGCATAGTAGTAGTAGTAGTTCTAGTGATAGTAGTAGGAGTAGTAATACTAGTAGTAGTAGTAGTAGTAGTAGTAGTAGTAGTAGTAGTAGTAGTGGTAGTAGTAGTAGTAGTAGTACTAGTAGTAGTAGTAATAGTAGTAGTAGTACTAGTAGTACAAGTAGTAGTTCTGATAACAGTACTAGTACTTGTTGTTGTAGTAGGAGTAGCGGTAGTAGTAATAGTAGTAGTTGTTGTTGTAGTTATATACCAGTAGTCGTCGTCCTAGTAAGACAACAACAAAACATACATCTTTTTACATACTAGACATTCAATAGGTGTAAACACACATATTGTACACCAGTCTGGACCCCTAGCCCCGTTCTGTTTTTGATGTTTCCCCGGGGTATGCATGAGTTGCGCCATGGCCGTGGAACGCTCCCCCGTTTGCAGGAAACATCCGGTCCGGGGTACTCCGTAGAGGAACCGCTTACAGGGGTCGCAGACAAAATTTTCTGGGGGTCACTTCCAAACCACCCCACCATGCGGCAGTCAATATTTGATGCTGACCTTCGAGCCATGCCATCAAGAGGCGCCAACACCAGGTGGAGCACTCCCAAGCCAGCCAACATAGGGAGGTGGGGGTGGTGGGGTGTGGGGGGGGGGGGCGGGAGTTGGGGGGGGGGGGTACTTGCGCAAGAAACCCTGCCGACAACTGCTGCTCGCATGCTTTTTAACCCACAAGCTCACCATTCAATGGACGCGGTGTCAGAGTAGATGCTTTCAGGCGTCCACTGCTGCAGCTCTAATCGGCCACTTCGGATAGTTAATGGAGACGAAGATTCCGAGGGACGCTCCGGGCCAGGAGCGCCAGGAGTGCCAGGAGGGCATGTGCAGCTCGCCACGTTGGCTTGCGCAGGCGCTGCGTGTGATCCTTGTGTCTCAGTTGCAAGCACCCGCAGTCGTAGGCTCGCTGTGAAGACAGCAGCTCCTGCCATCGGCGAGCCCAAGAAGACTTCAGATGAGCATGGTGCGCCACCAGTTTGGTCACATCCGGGACAACCTGCGTGGGCCCTGCAAAGGCAGCTCCAATCATTTGGAAGCTCATCCTGTCCAGCACCAAGACATTCATCCAGAACCATGGACAGAGATCACGATGCTGGTGAGAGCTTACACCGGAGAGCCTGAGCAAAATTATACAAGCCACGCACTCCGCAGCAAGAGCATAGGAGGCATGTGTCGGGTGGACTGGCATTTCGCGGAGCCGATCTTGGGCCAGGGGCGCGGCTTTCGTACCAAAAGTGCACTAATGCAGCAGCCTGGGCTTCCCTCGCAAGCGTGGCCCCAACTCCCCTGTCAACTTGCTTTATCTCCCTAGTGTAAGATCATTTGCCTCAGGCTCACACAAGGCGCCGACCGTATACTTTGACAAAGCTTTAGTCTGGCCCTTAATTTGGGTAAGCACTTTCCAGGGGCGCCGAATTTCCCAGCCTTGGTTTTGGGCATGGCTGATCTGAAAGAAACCCAAAACAAAGGGGCCGCAAGCTACACTTTGATCCTTTCCTCCTGTTGCCACAACGTCGCCCCATCCCCCGCCATCGCAGCCTTGAACTGCGCTCTGCTGGGGGATGGGGCGCGCTCTGAAAGAAACCCAAAACAAAGGGGGCGCAAGCTACACTTTGTCCGAGACTCCATGACGTCAGTCTAAATAGCTGATTCCAAGGTAAACCAGTCTGCGTGCACAACTGAGCCGGGCCTCGCGTGCACAACCGAGCCAGATTCTCGCGTGCACAACCGAGGCACCACCCTCTCAAACCACCCCAAAAAACCGGGGAAACCTGAAAAAAGAAAACGAACCGAAGTCAGGCTTCGGAGAGGTGCCACAACTAAACTTCAATCGAATGGTTGGTGTGCTGCTTTCCTTTTTGGAATGGCCTTATACAACTGGGGGTGCAACTGGGTCTGGAGCTACTCAATAGAGGGTCGCAAATGGTTTTGGCTTCCGTCCAGGAAATCTTCAAACAACACAAACCCAAGTCGATCCTTGCGGATGGGTCATCAGATCAGGGCATGCTCATCAGTCAGGTTGGGATTCCTCAGGCCCCTTCTTCACAAAAGGCATCTGCAATATATGCCCTTGCAAAAAGACACGCTTCGTCGTACAACGAGGAGTTGTGCGCGCCAAACCCTGTTGGCGGAAGGAAATAAACTGAAACATCAACTTGGCAAAATAGCTAGTACTTCCCAAGCATGGAAAAGGAACCAACCAAACCAACCAACCTACCAACCAGCCAGCCAGCCAGCCAGCCAGCCAGCCAGCCAGCGAGCCAGCCAAACCAACCAACCAGCCAGCCAGCCAGCCAGCCAACCCACCAGCCAACCAACCCACCAGCCAGCCAACCAGCCAGCCAGCCAACCAGCCAATCAACTAATCAATCAACCAATCAACCAATCAACCAATCAACCAGCCAATCAAGCAACCAAGCAACCAAGCAACCAAGCAACCAAGCGACCAAGCGACCAAGCGACCAAGCGACCAAGCGACCAAGCGACCTAGCGACCTAGCGACCAAGCGACCAACCAACCGGCTAAAGCTGCCTTGCATTCTTCCCAACCCGCAGTATCTGAGCAAAACATGCTGCTTTTTGCGGCCCCTCCATAGAAATGATTAGCACCCAAAACGAAAACAACTAAAACACACACCGGGAACGGTAATTCGCAAAAAACCTTCCATGATTCATTCCTTCCCCCCCCATCTTCCCCCCCGCCGCGCACCGCCCAGCAACTCCTCAGCCGCGGCGCTGCAGATCTGGCTGCAGGGCGCGGCTGATGAGTTGGGACAGCACGGAGTACCACATCCACGGCGGCAGCTTCCGTGCCTCGCGTTGGGCGCTTCTCACTTCCGTGGGGGGGGGGGGGTGGCTGGGGGGGTGGCCGGGACTCGTTAAAACCGGAGCTCCGACAGGTTTAGGGGGCCGAGTTGTGATGCGTTCTTCGGTTGCACCCCGAAGACTTGACAGCCGCGACCGGAGCCAGCTGACGGGGAATCGGCCCATATCGGGACAATCTCATTGCTTGTTCACCCGAGAAACGAGTGAATCGCCACCCCTTTTCACAAACACCCTGCCACCTTTAGCCTCCCCCAAGCGAATGTGTGACCTTTGTACCAAGCCCACGGTTGGTTCCACAAATAATAATAATAAAAATAATGATAATGATAATGATATTGATAATGATAATAATTATAATTATAAGTATAATAATGATAATAATAATGATAATATAATAATAATAATAATAATAATAATAATAATAATAATAATAATAATAATAATAATAATAATAATAATAATAATAATAATAATAATAATGATAATAATAATAATAAATGATAATGATAATGATACTGATAATGATCATAATCATAATCATAATCATAATGATAATAATAATAATAATAATAATAATAATAATAATAATAAACGCTGACCGTTGGGTCGACCAACACCATACAAAGGTTTGATCCAAGTTAGCATGCCGGGAAATGACACATGCAGTTGCATGTCTGTGTGTGTGTGTCGAGGCTTCAAAGCCACTTTGAGAAACACACATCTGTTTGTCTCCCAAAACAAGCAAATCAACCCCTAACTTCCCCTTACTGGCGCACACAGAAAGGAACCATCTCAAGAACATATTATCCAAATGTGCTGTAGATCCCCAGCATTCTTAACATGTTGCCGCAGGTTAAAAGGAAATATGAGGGGTATCCAGAAAGTTAGTCTAAATAATATCATGGCCTTTGTCGAATTGCTTGTTGAATTACCCTCCCAGCTTTGTTCACATGGAACCTGACGCTTGGGAGGGTCCTGGTTTGGACCATTTGCCTGTTAAAGGGACCATTTGCCTTTTAAAGGGACCATTTCCCTGTCAGGTTCCGGCTGTTCATTGGTGGGACCACGAGGCTCTAACGCTTTGGTCTCTCTCCTGGTTGCAACCCCTTCCTTTGGGGGGCCCAACAACCCGAAAACACATAATAAAACAAATAACATGAAATACAAAGTAACCAACAAAAAAACACGGGAAACAAAAAGAAGACAAACAAACAAAAAAAGAACACAGGGGAAAAAAGCGTCCGAGGCCGCAGTCGCCTGGCTGGAGAACTCCTGGGCCATCTCCGTCTTGTAGAAGTCCACCTCGATCCGGAGGCGCCGGTTTTGTTTGTTTCCCCCGGTTTCGGGCACCGTCCGAAAACCATCCCCCGCAAAGGGGAAACCACTTTTTCTTTTGGGGGAGGGGGGAGGGCCTTGCTGGTGCGCTAGGAAATGAAAGGAAGCCATAGGGAGGGAATGAGAAATGGACTGAACCATTTTGGGATTCCCGAAGAAAGGTAACCATAGGTTGGATGGTTGTTCTTGGGGTCATTCCAATTCTCATTTCCTTCTGAGCACCGGCAAGTTTCTCACCTAGAAACATCACCCCCTACCAGCCCCCCCGCTCCCAACACGTGGGTTCAGGGTTGGCCTACCATAAGCCCCCCAATGCAGACATGCACACATACAGTCATACACGCATACGGTCATACACGGGCGCTGCCAAAAAGGGGGAAGAGAGTTCCAGGCCTCGCAACATTCCCAGGCCAGCTGCAGCAGTCGGTTGAGGATGAAGTGGAGCCCTCAGATCGCTTGAACTCTGGGCGTGTGGTGAGCAGGCAGCAGGGGTCGGCTGAAATCTGATCAACCAAACATGACATCTGTCCAGCCAACCTTGAATTATAAACCGAGGGCAAGGCCAGACGTTTAAACCACGTTCAAAAAAGAATCTGTGAGTCTTAAAGGGACCAAATCGATTCGGTGTACATAAATATTCTACCCCGACCAACCCTTGGAACTCTTGGTATGTTAGACAGAGACTTTCTTCTTTGCAGCCCCCCAGTCAAAATGAAGAACTAAGAAACCAAAAAATGTGCCAAGAACAGCGAACTTGTTCCAAGGCTCGCTTGGTGCCCCTCTGCAGCGCTTGCAGATAGCCACGGAACGTGAAGACCACCAGGTTTTTGCGATCGAAGGGGCTGGACCTCAGCAAATGGCCACAAAAAAGTGGCGGACACTGCGCGCCAAGCACTGGTTGAGTCATACAATTGCCCTTCCTGAAATGCACATGTTTGTCTTCCCTCAGGGGCTGCGTTTGGAGGTGCTTTAGGCGTTCCCCCCCGAAGAAAGGGAGCTATTCGTCTTCAGAATACATCTTTTGCACAGCCGTGAACCCCGCAAAGAGGGCAACGCGTATTCTAAGTTGCTGCTTTTGGGAGTGTGAGGGGGAGCCGGAGCTTCCATTTGCTTAAGACCCCTGGACAAAATAAAAAAGATACTTCCAGTAGTGATAAAAACTATTTAAACCCAACAAGGGGACATATTTTTTCTTAAGCAAATGGAAGGGAGTAGTCTTGCCACAAATAAAGTCGCACCCACACCTTGTGCCCGGGCCATCCCCCTGCACCTACCGGCCGTGCCGGCCGTGAGCAGGCACAGCGAACTCGCGTGATTTCACAATCTATTGAGAAGCATAGGTGGCCTTTTGGAAACATAGATGACCCTGGTAAATGGAATAAACCCCGTCTAAACCAGGTCCCTCTATCTATTTTGTAAGCAAACCAACCAAAAAGGACACCTATGTTGAACAGACTGCGGGAAAAATACAAGAGACTACAAGACCAGACCAGCAAACGGCCGATAGTTTTGACAAATCCACCTACAAAGCGCCAATACTAAACAACGCAGTCTACAGTTCTGGCCCAAAACCCGGGGACTCTAATCACCAAGGTTTGTTTTCTGGGGGGGGGGGGAAATTATTGCGGGAAAGGGCTGAAAAGGGGAACCCTTTGATTTGAAAACAAGCGTTCAGAATGCAACTTTTGAACAAGAGCTTTTGAACAAGAACTTTTGAAGGGAAGGCGCTGCTTCTTTCTTCAATCAACAACGCATTAATCAAAAGCAAGGAGGGAACCCTTTGTTGACCTCCTCTTGTTAAAACCCTTGCTAATCAAATATCATTTGAGGGAGGCAGGACAGGCAGGGAAACACATAGGCAAAGCAATGCAGGGAACCCCTCCCAATGGAGACCCTGATGCAAACCTGTCACGCAAGGCAACCCTTTGGTTCGAGGGAGAAAGCGCTCAGAATGCCACTCTTGAGCTAGACCAGGGTCACCCCTGAAAAGTACATCTGAAAGAGTTTCGCTGAGTGGATCTGTCTTCGGGAGAGTTTAGTATTGGTTTAGTATTGGCAAATTTAATATTAGTATTGGCATTTTTGGGGGTTGGCTGTTTTTTTTGCTAATTGCGGGGGCTCATTGCGGTGCTCGGGACATGTTGGGTGCCATTTGTTGACATTTTTTAGAATGTGGTTCCATTCCATTTTGGGTGCCTAGTTTTGAACTCGGTTGCTTTCTACTCCCCTGCTAAAAGTTTCACTTTTGGTGGTTTAATGGAAAACCCATTAGTTGGCAAAAAGTTAAAGTCCTAACATCCACGCAAAATGCATCAAAGTTGACACACCCCCACCTATAAAAATTGCCCGTGTTCTTTTTTGGAATAGCTCACCCATGTCCCTCCTGGGGCCGCCGCTCCATGCGCGCTCTCTTGCTGTGCGAGCCTCAGGTCGCAAACGGGAAAAACGGGACATCTCCTTTGTTTTGCTTTTCTTTGGGAGGCGTGGCGGCCTCTTGGCCATATGGGTGGGTTCCTTGTTTTCAGTAGGTACTTGCCTCCCCTTTTGGTTCGCTTTAAAGGAAAGCCAAAAGGAAGACGGTTTTGCTCCTCTCTTGGCCCCCTTCCATTCATCAAGCAGGGGCTTGCTAATCCTGGGATAATATCGCCTGCAAATTAATTAATCTGGAGCCTATCAAGCCATCATTTTGGGAGGAATCTCCTCTTGGGGGAACCCTTTTTCGGGTTCCATAGTGATCTGAAAGGAACTAGACTTGCTTGCTTTCAGAGCTTAGAATTTGTCCCACTAGTAGTTGCTTGTCTCCAAGAAGATTGGTCCATGCAAACATCTGCAAGTGAGTAGTGTTCCTCTGACGCTGACAATTTCAGTACGGACATGATCTATTTTAGGGGGTTCCTCTAACTGGTACTGTGGATGGACGAAATCCTGCACCACCTAAGAACCATGGTTGAAACCAAAACGGCTGCTAGAATTTCTATGATAATCGAATCACTCCAGGGTTTCTGAATGGTGGTGCGAAATGGTTTTTGCAACCACACGAAATCTGTTGCCCTCCGAAAGTGGGCTGTTTCCGTATTTTTAACCCCTCCCCCTATTTAACTGGGGTTGATTAATATGGAGTCAACATGAGGTCCTCGAAATTCATCCGAATTTGACACCTGCGATCTTTGGTGAACTGGCAAGTCTGAGCCCCGCTGCCGGCGGCATCGCTGATCTGCCCCTTGAGCAAGTAGTCCAGGTACGACGCGTGGTAGAAGAACGCTGCCTGCACGCATAGCTCAGCAGGGAAGTGTCTTGAGTGTTTGTCATAGGTTGTAACTCACCTTGTACGTACCAAGTGGGACCTTTCCAACTGGATCATTGCCTGTCCCTTTTTTGAGAAGCGGTTCCTTGTTCGTAGAAAACTACCCCACGAAATCACCTTCGGCCGAGCACTCAAAGGTAGGGCCCAAACGCCACTGCACATTGACTGTCGGGGCCTGTGTATCTTATGTTTATGTTGCCTCCAAACGGGTCTAAAACGGGCACTCAGTTTTTTGCTTGAGGGGCATGGTGGTGAGGTTTTATCAGTGGTCTGATCCGCCCCCTTGACCACTGAATGAAACTTCCAGAAAAATCGCCACGGAATCCACGGAGAGCGCCATAATTATGTTGCACATATGGAAGTAGGGAGCAACGACCCGGGTCCTTCACTTCAGGACGTAGGTTGCTCTGCCCGAGCAAAGAGCAAACCCTTTGTAGGTTTTGAAACGAATAGGGAATGAACCCCTAGAAGCTTGCGGGCTGTCCAAACATCCCCTGCTAGCTTAAAATTTCGCGGCTTCAAGCAAACGAAACCAAAACTACAAATTCCCAGAAGCCGGACGATTCGCTGGGAACTGCCAAGCTGATTGATGCTTCGGAGTCGCGCTTGCCTATGCGAACCTCGGTCTCTCGGAGGTGCTCCCTGCCTCATCTTCGAGGCGATCTCTTGCCTGCGGCAGCTTCCATGCGACGGACAGGAGAGAGATTCATCTGGAATCTGAAACAGAGGGAACCGCCCCAAAGGAAGCTGGAACAAATATACATATGCCCAGTAGTGATAGATTTCCTTGAAAGCCAAAACGGGAAATCTAGGTCCCCAGCCAGGTGCTGAGACGTTCTCATATTGGCTGTTTCGGAGACAAACACGCACATTTGGATAATATGTTGTTAGCTTCAACAAAACTAGGTCCGCCGGCTAGGTGCCCTTTTTCACCGTTTCTTTTGGTTGGCAGGGTTCCCCTACTAAAATAGACTACAGAAGAAAAAAAAGAATGATTCGAACCTCTCTACTGGAGGACCTAGTGAAGCTATCCGTTTGCGAGCTGCCTTGAGCTTGGCTTGCGTGCTGTGAAAGTTTAATCTAAGTTTGCTTGAACTGAAAATTAATTAGCGCGCGCTCCGGGGTAAGGTCTGCAGATGAAAGCAGCAGGGATACCTTGCCCTCCAGCAAGTGGTTGGAAGGGAGGCTCGGGGGGACATGAACAGCCCCATTTGAATAAACCCTGGTTTATTCATGGGGGGTGTCCCTGCGGTTAGCGCTTTTGGATATTTAGATTATATTCAGTGTCCGATTGAATTCTACAGATAATAAATAAATATGGTAGTCTCATGAATATTTAGCAGGGATAGTGTTGACTCCATATGAATCAACCAACCTGTTTAGTAATACGGGGGTGTGCCTGGGCGAAATGTGGGGATTCAGACCACTTTTGAAGGGGAACACCCAGAGGTTGGTCTACAGCTAAACAAACCAGCAGGGATACTTGCCCTCCCACCTTTTTTCACATGGAACCGTTCGACGTTGGCGGGGTCCTGGTTTGGACCATTTTCCTTTTAAAGGGACCATTTCCCTGTCAGGTTCCATGTTAATTGGAGGGAGGGTAGATTCTGTCTAGTTTTTAATTGAGTTCTAGTTCAAGGTGCACTCGCAAAGGAATTCCAATTTCAGCTCAATTTCGCCATGAGAACTCTAACTAACTCGTCTTGAACATCCAATTGAGCGTAAGACAGCAGGGATGTGGACATGTATGTGTCGGGTCCTGGTTTCCTCAGGGAGTCCTCGCACATGCCCGATTTCCCGGTATCCCCGCTTTGTTTGTTTTCCCAACTCCCACACTATGCTTGAATCAAAGAATCGCAACCACAACGAACGAAACAAATGTTTGCACATGTTTCTGGTGTTCCTTGTTTTCCGTAGGTAATTGCCTCCCCTTGTGATTGGCCTTAAAGGAAAGCCACAAGGAAGACGGTTTTCGGAGCTCAGACCACAAAGAAGAAATGGAAATAGAAAATGAAAGACAAAGAACCTCTTCAATGTTGGTAAACATAATGTCCTCCACAAAGCCATTCTATGAAAGATGGATTAGAAGCTCCGACCACGCAATTCCCTTGAAAACCAGCAGAGGGGAAAAACACATTCTTAAATAAATGGACGCTTTAGAAGATCCGACAACGCGTAGCACCCAGGGGGACCTAGACCACGCGTTCCCCCGAGCGCCCCAGCGCCGCGAGCGCCCGGCCTCGCGGAACTCCGCCTCCGCGCTGCGGGGCAGCAGCAGCGACGCCTCGGTGGCCCAGCGCGCGCCCAGCAGCCGCGCGCGCGCGGAGCGGGGCGCCAGCTGGCGCCTACGAACGAAGCGACCGAAGCGGAGGGATTCAAACCCGAGGCCCGGCCAGGTTGTTGACCCCATATTGGGTGTGGGTCAAAAATGGAGCCCTGTGGACAACCCACGGAAAACCCATGGAACTCGCCAGGGGGGATGAATAGGCAAATATGTTTTGAGGGTAATGTTGGCACCATATGAATCAACCAACCAGTTTAATAGGGGTGTCCTTCATTTTAGTGGGGAATCCTGACTTTTGGAGAGGGATATGGGTGTGGGTCAAAAATGGGTACCCAAAATGGAACCCTATGGAAACATGAACTAAGACCAGCGGTTTTTTGGTGATTTAACTTTGACTCATACCCATAGAATCGACCAGCAGGAAAAAAAACATGCAACTCGCCAGGGGGGAAGAATTGGCAAATGTTTTTTTGAGGATCATGTTGACCCCATATGAAGCAACCAACCAGTTTAATAGGGGGGTCCCTGGGTGTGTCGGGCAATCATCACTATTGGAGGCGAACACAGTTTCACTTGAGGCAAACAGCCTTCAAAACCCAAATGACCCAACGGGTCTTACCCCAGTGGATCCATTTACCTGTATGTATAGCAGTTGGCCAGGGGAACCGCCCTGTAAACACGAAAAGCAAAATATCTGGTTACCTACTATATGGGTAACTAGGATCCACTGAGACAATCAACAGTCCTTCGGCATCAATAGTTCTATGCCGAAAGTTCCGAGAAGCCTACGTAGAATCATTGGTTGAGGTTACGTCTCGAAATAACTGACAGCTAGTGACTGACTTCGAGAATCAGGCCAAGCCTAAGCAACCAAACGATGGACTTAAAATGGAGCCCAAAGGGAGCTTCTTTAAGCAGTCAATTTAGGCAGGTAGCAAGTGGCTGGCCCAATCCACTCGAAATATACCTCCATTTGCTTTAAGTCGCCTGGAGAAAACAACAAAAATCCAGTAGTGATAGATTCCCTTTAAAACCAACAAAGGAAATAACAAGTATTCATTTCAGCAAATGGAAGTATATGGTAGTACTTCATGGCCCAATCCGCACCTTTGGCGTCACGAGGCCTTCCCACTCTGGCCGGATGTCTCTCTCCAGCTGCTGCATTGCCCCAAAGGAAACTAGGTAGAACTCCCTGTGGATGGTTGCGAAATCCATTTCGCACCGCCTAAGAAACCCTGGTTTCTGAAGATTCCCCCTATAAATACCAACAAATGGTTGCAACCCTGGTGTCCAAGAGGTGCGAAACGGATTTCGCAACTATCCACAGTATGGAATTGAGAGCTTTTGCCTTGGCCAGCTTTGCAACTAACGAGGCTTTGAGGTCCTGAAAGTCAACTGGAGTCCAATGCAACGATTCGTCCGTCGCCCAGCCGACGCGCCTGGCAGGTTAGCCCGTTACAAAGAGGGGGGCTAAACAATCAACCCTTAGTCGATGGAGTAAAACTGAGTGAAACAAACAATGACCCTCAATATCAACTCCTCATGGAACCCGGCTGAACCCATGGCCACCGTTTGAGGCCACCCCTTTTGGGGGTTCCACATGGAGGTGTTCAAACCAGACATGCCTAAGCAACCTTCAGCGGGCCACCCCCGAATATCCCAAGGCCTCAACGCGTAAAGGGTCCGGGTCCTATGTTTAATATAAATATGTTATTTGTGTTTTGATTTGTTGTGTTGCTCATGTTTTGTTTATGTGTCTTTCTTTATTTCATTTTTTTGGGGGGGTCCACAGGCGGGAAGACTACATTTTTCAGACCCTAGCCTACTCTCACTTGCCCAAATAACCGGGAAATACAAGGCTAACCTTTTGGGGTCATGACGAAACATGGACCACCAAGGGAACACTAAAAGGTCCAAAGGTTAGCTTTGAGTACTTAGCACGTGGGCCAGAAAATGGGCCATAAGTGAAACAACCAAGGTTGCTTGAGCTACTGGCAATATTCCGAGCGGCATATGATGCAAGGCATCGTGGCGCGCACCACCGGCGTAGAGGATCCTTCCGATCAAAAGTGAGGGGTCAACATGTGGATTGAGTAACTGCCCATGTATGGGGAGGGGGTTCTTTTTTCGAGGAAACACATGTTTCTGTGGTTTTAAAGGACACCAAAAAGAACACCATTCATTTTTGGGACCCATATTTGAGACACAGCCATCTTGCGACTCCCTTGTGGGTAAATCAAACCAAACAAGTGTGGACGATTCAGCACCCGAGATTCTATTCCAAAACCTGACCTGAGCCCGCTATGGGAGGTTTTCGTGGTCTACTGTTGCCTCAGGGCGAGAACGGGTTTTCCAAGCCCAAGACTTGGTTGCTGTTGATTCCTCTGCAATAAGTGGGGTCAAAAACTTGTTTGGGGTCCCCGCTGGAAAATCCGGCCTGCTTCAACCAAAAGCTAAAGGTCCAAAGATCCAACCACATAGCCACAAAGACAATGTCAGCACAACTAGGTCCTCCAGTAGAGAGGTTAGAGCAAGGGTACCCTTTTTTCTGTAGTCTATTTTAGTAGGGAACCCTCCCCCAAAAAAAGGTAAAGGGGCACTACTGGGGGACCTAGACAACCAGGGGAACACCCCAATGCCCCCAGAAGAGAACTGACTGTGCCAAATGCGGCTTCCCCAAACATGGCTCCAATTGCAAAGCAGACATGGCTCCAGATATGGCTTCGACTGGAACCACAAAAAAGCCGCCTGCGGAGAACCCAAAGAGCCCCAAACGCCTCGTGCGTCGGCTTAGTCGGCTTCCTTGCGGCTTCCCGAACCAAAAAAACACATATCCGCACTCGAAAGCTGGCTGCAATTTGTTTCAGGGAGAATCATGGGTGTCTCGTTTGTTAAGCCCTTTTTTTGAGGAGAACCAAAAGGAAACCCGAAATCCATTTTGGCAGCTCCGTAGGGGTTGACCGTCTCCAAACTGGTTGTTGGAGGTTTGGGGCACTCAGCTCGAGTGCTCCAAGTTCCCTATGAGACAGCTCCTTTGCTGGAGGTGCCAACCTGCAAACACGACACAGTCAAAACGCAGCATTGTGCATTCGTGAACCAGCCACAAACCCTCCCACAGGACCAATCAAGCCCAGTGAGAACTCAAATACAATCTGGGCTGTGCTCAGATCCCCTGCTGAAAGTTTCACTTTTACTGGCTTACATTCAGACACCCCACCTTTCACCACTCAAAAAGCCGCCCAAAACCTTTCAACCGTTTTCGATTCCCTTCCACCAGCCAGGTCTTGTGACACGTCGAACGGGTCCACTTCATCCCCTTCTACGCGCCCAGGCGCTTGCCCCATTCCAACTGCGCGGACTCCATGAGCTTCGCTGGCGCCAACGCGAAGCCTCGACTTGGCCGAGCCACCGAGGGGCCGAGCTCTGGCAGCCCTGTGGATGGCGAAATTCAGACATCGCCGCTTGGAAACCAGGGTTGCAACCATTGATTGTTGGTACGTTCAGGGGAATCATCATAGGGCTTCTTAGGTGGTGCGAAATGGATCTTGTCCATCCACAGTATGGCAAGCAGGCGTCACATGCGTTGCGAAGTCCATTTGTCCAGAAATCGCACCGTTCAGAAACCCGGGAATGGTGAATCTCCTGGAAATACTAACAAACAATTTGGTGCGGAATTTCGTCCATCCACAGTATGGCTCCCCCAGTTTTGTTTTGTTGACTCACTTCAACAACGAGTTGTTGCAGGGTGGGGTTGTCAAAAGTTGAAAAACTTAAAGAAACAATGCAGAGATGGGTCAAATGGCGGGGGGGTGTTGTTTTTGTTCATTTTTGGGAGCAAACAATCCCTTTGATGACCCCCCCGCCGGTTGTGGGTTCCATGTTGATTGTAAAGAGCAACTGGGTGGTTCCGTAAAAACGAAACGGGAACGGCACCATTTCGGAAATCTGAAAAGGTCTTAAGCGGAAATCAAACATCATGAGTTGAAACAAAAATCGCTCCGTCACCTGCGCACTGTGGTCGAACCGATGCAGCACAAGTTGGTAGACAACCGGCAGCGTCGGCAAAGAGAAACCATGTGTTGTCTACTCAAATGGGTTTACTTCCCTCGCAAATTCATGATATGGAACCAAAAAAATGGTCAAATGGAGTTTCCTCTACAAATCATGGCCTAAGTTCCATGTCAATCTGGGAGGTCTATCATGGTCTATCGCCTTTTTGTGGCGGGATTATTTCAAAAACAAACTGTTGCTAGCTATAGTGACTAGGGGCCATGCAGTACCATTGGCCATGCCTTTCCATGGCTCCCCTTTGGCTCCCCTTTGGCTCTGATTTGAGGAAAATGTATACTACTCAGGCACGGCGTGAGTCTGACCTCCATTTTGTTTCTAGGAATTCTATATTGGCCCCCCTTTCCATTTTGTTTGGGGGGGGGAGGGCGGGGGGCCCTTTACTAATCACTCTCCCACATTAAACAAACATCACCATAACGGGCCGACTGGGTGCAGGGCTGGTGTCTGGATGTTCCATGGAGGCCGTCTCCTTGTGCTTCCGACCTGCAGCCGTCGGTTCACATGTCTCCGCCACCCCAACTTTCCGATCCGTACTCCGTGGGACGCCACAACCACGAGCCTCTGACACAAGGCTTCGGAATTGATTTTGAACCACCCAGACGAAGGGAAAGAATGGGACAGTTACCCCTAGAACCATGTGTGCCATTGCCATGGTCAAAACTCGAATCATGGAATCATGGTTTCCGGAGAACCTCGAAACACTGTCAGCGCAGGTTGACCATCCCCGATTTCAAATCACCCCAAGCTCTGCTCTGCCGAACGGGATCAAGGGGAGACCCTTTAAAGGTCAGATCCGCGAAAATTCGCTGAACCCAGAGAAAAAACCTTTCTACTAGGGGGAAACCCCTCCAAAAGTGCTCGGAAATTCTGAATCTCCACTAAACCGATCAGGACCGCCTATAAAAATACACCAGGGGGTCTTTTGACCATGGGCGCCCTTCACCTCCCCCCACAAATAATTTTCATGGGCGCATGCGAACTCAGGAAGATCCAACCCAGCGAGTCTCTTGAAATGAAACGTTGCACAGCTATCCCCCGGAGCCCGAAACCCAGAAAAGTTTGAGGATTTGCCAGACTCTGGGTTTGCCAGACACGTCCTTTCTCTGGTCCCTGGATTGGGACAATTGTGTGGGCCTTTGTTCCGTGCAATGAATGGATTCTTCGAACCGACTATGCCAAACTAGGGGATCCCCAAAATGGAAGTCGGTTCTCATTTTGGCATTCCTCAACCTGAAGAGGGAGCCAGCCCTTGGTTGGTCCAATGGAAAACCAACGAGCTGTTTCAACCAAGCAGCTTTCTGTCCAAGATGCATTGCCCAAAAGACAAAATGAGAACAGACTTCCATGCTGGGGGTCTCCTAGTTTGGCATAATTGGTTCAAAGAATCCATTCATTGCACGGAGGCCCACTGAGCAAACCAGAGTCTGGCATAAAAAAAAGCCTGACGCGCGAAACTCCTTCTGAGGCGCAGAGTCGGGAGAAGGCGAGCCCTAAGACCTTGGCCTCATCCACCAGCTCCAGATCCTGACACGCCGCAGGTGTCTCAAACGGGCGCGAGGCTCCGCCGGGATCTTCACCCAAGTAGGGGTCTGTGCTTTGTTTTTGGGTGGTCCCCGGTTTGGATGGCGGTTTAGGGGAAGAGAAGGACAAAAGACAATTTTCGGGGTAGCCGACTTTGAGACAAACCCACCTGACATAACAGAGTTGAGCTCTTTTGATTCCATCCCGTGAGATCTGAACCCAAACGGAATGAGTCGATTCCCTGCATGTGCGTCTTGGAGTGAATGGATGCATTCACTACTGTAGATGGACACAAATCCCGCACCAGCTAAGAAACCCAACGGAATGATTCGAGTTCCCGGTCAATATATTTTACCAACAAACACTGGTTTCACCCATAGCTTCAAAGTGGTGCCAAATGGACTTCACAACCATCCGCAGTATAGGGAACAGTGGTCAGTGTATATTCCAGGCTTTGATACTTAAAGTGTGGTTCTAGATGTTCGATAAAGTCGTCTCGAAAGGCTAGGCTACCTATCAACAAACCCTCAGCTGGGTTGCACGAGAATTCATGGCACGGACAAATGGAAGGCCCAAGAGAGGGGGACGCCTTACCAGTGTTCTGCCGTTGATCATCTAGGAAACGGTTCGGAGCAACCTGAGTTGATTGGCCAAACAAAAACCAAACTTTTTGTTTACCACCAAAATGGTCTTCCCAAAAAGTATAAAGTCCATGAACTCAGGGAGTGAGGCAATGGCAAGCTTTGGATGTCTCACAGCTCTGGTCTTTGAGTTCGGTTGAACTCCCCCGGCTTGCGGCCTTTAGCCAATGTGAGCACCCGACTGGTAGAACCCTGGGTTGGATCATATGTGGTTTTCGGTAGGGAACCCCCTGGGTTGGCTAGAAAAGTCCAAAAGGAAAAACTGCCATCTTGGGGTCCAAGCTTTCAACAAGAATAGGAGGCTTACCGTACTCCTGATTAAACCAGGTAGAAGAATCAACAATTTTATTTGGTTAAGTCCCCTGGAAAAAAATGAAGAATATGTCCAGAAGTGATGGATTTCCTTTAAAACCAACAGGGAAAAAAAAAACTTAACCAAATGGAAGACCTTTCACCATTGGCCTTTCGGCGGCTGGGCTTCAGACCCGCCCGAACCGCCCCAAGCCGCCTGCAGCGCAATGCGCAAAGGGCCCAGCAGTGTCTTCTGGGCGCTGAAGGTTGCAGTGGCCAGATCCTCAATCCCGACATTTCGACGAGGTCCTCCAGAGATCCGAGAGGCTAGAATAAGGGAAAGAAGACCCACCGTTCGTAAACGGATGGGCAACCCCTTGATGAACCCCTGAAATTTCAGGGATCCTTGGCCCTTTTCACAGGCCATTGCGCAACAATCCATGGATGAGGTAGTCAAGCAGAGGTTGAAGGACGTACAGCTTGGAATGCAAGACTAGGTCCTCCAGTAGAGAGGTTAGAACAGGGATCCTTACATTATACACCTGAACATTGCCTTGTAAATGGTGGCGTCCCTTTATTTTGGTGGAAAAAGCGATTTAAAGAGCCCTGTAGAACAAGGGAACATTTGTGTGTACTCTTTTTTAGCAGGGGAACCCTCCCCCAAAAAAGGGTACAAGGGCACCACTGGGACCTAGTCAGGGATCCCTGACAACCCGTGGTATGACCTTGCAACAAATCACAGTCCTTTCCCCTTGGCATGGAAGTCCAAACAAGATCCTTGGTTTTTTGCAGCCCACCCAAACATGAACAGAACCCGAAAACCTGAAATCCAACAAAACTTGCCCACAACAGTGAAGATCACTGGCTTTCCTGGTCAAACAACTTGCGACTTAGTGATGAGCGCTGCAAAGCTGCAACTTTTTGGCGCGAACGAAGAACAACTGCAGGGCTTATCTCGTCGGGCACACAAAAAAAGGCATTCCTAGGCTCCCCAACGCTTCCGAAGGCCTCCTCAACGGAAAACTTGCTTTGGCCTATCCATCTAGGAATCCGGAAAATAGTTCGGGAAACCCAAAATGGGTCCTAACAAATGGTGTCCAGGATGCTACACGCATGACTCTCTCTGGAGGGTTGGTTCAGCGTGAGTTTAGGATGGAGTTGTAGTTGATTGAGTCGTCGTGGTTTTATCTTTGGTCTCCCCTAAACACCACCCAAGAAGGGTACCCACACCCATCTGGCCATGGGTCAAAACCACGTACACCCAGTGAACATCCCAATCCCCACTAAAATAGACTAAAATGGTGGCGCGCCTATCCCAAAATGGGATCTCATTGGCTTTGAACCATGGCCATCTGAATATAGGGGACTTTTCGGGAGTGCCAGGCAGGCGAGGCGCGCAGCGCGCCAGCAAATTCTGGGCCACGCTCTTCTTCGAAACCTCCTTTGGCTCCTGGATCAACAGATGCTGCTCCTTTAGTGTGGACCTCTAGGTCCAGTAGAGAGGTTAGAATAAGGGTACCCGACTTTTTGGTCTGTAGTCTATTTCAGTGGCGGAACCCTCCCCCAATCTCGAGCTTTCCCGTAGGTCGAAGGGAAACAAGGAGACCCTGTCCCGCGTTCCGAAAAAGTCGACACTCGGGGAGTGCCCTGAAGGCCGCGGCCTTGCGTTGTCGGAACTTTTGTTTGAGCGAGGGTAGGTTTTTCTCCGGGTCCATTTTAAGCTGGGCTCAGGGGGTTGCAGTGTTGGGCTGGTTTAGGGGTCTAGTCTGGGTATAGTGTTTAGGGTGGGGTTAGGATGGGGTATGGGTTAGGGTCGGTTTAGGGACTCGCCGGATGTGGTCACATGTTTTTTGAGAAATGCCCACATGGAAAACATCCTTTGAAGAGGGACCGATACAAAGCGCCATGCTAAGTGGCAGGTAGCGATTGTTAAACGCCCTCACTCCCGCGCTTTCACGTCGCAAAGTTGCGTGGCCTAGGTCCCACAAGGTCGGAGCTATCTTACAATCGTATGGGCCATGGTCAAAACTCGGCTTGTTTGGCCGATTGGGTCGTGGCTCCCTCAATAGCAATCACGACAATGCGTGTTAAGGACCTGGAAACATTGAGGTAGACTTGCTCGCATGCAACAAACATGCAACATGTAACATCTCATCAACATAGCCTTGACCAGCTCTTGAACAAGCTTGGTGAACTTGCCCAATCGCACGGCAACTGCAAATTATCAACCACCCGCCTGTCCACCAACATGGAACTTGATTGAGGGGGTCCTGCTTTGGACGATGTTTCCTTTAAAAGGCACACTCTTTTTTGGCTTCCGGCCACGGCACGTGGACAGGACCCTTTCCAAAGGAACACCCCGCTCCGCCCTCTTTTGATTTACTTTGGACTGGGCCGGTCTAGGATTACCTAAGATTGCCCCTGATCCTCTCGGGCCCGACTCCGTACTTTAGCCTGTTCATACCCCCCACCCCCCCACCCCTCCTGCCGGAAACACAAAATCAACAACCGCCAACTGAGCTTTATCCTCCGCCCTCGCCCCCACACAAAAGAACAACCGCCCACTGAGCTCTTTTTGTCCCTACTACGTGGGTTCTAAACTCAGATGCCCAGTGGCCATGGGGAAAAAAAGGGCAGCCGTTTTTTTGTTCGTTGAGTTTAAAGGGGAACCCTGACGCAAAAAAAAAGGAACAAGGGGCACCACTGGGCAACAGAGTAAATCAAGGGCCGTTGCGAATCTTTTGCCTTTTTAACGCGCGCAAAAAAACAAACAAACAAGAAAACACAAAAGCAAAAAACAAAACGCTGCAAGCTCCTGACGGCTGAGCCAGTCGAGGTCGCAGAGCACATGGAGGCCTTCGGTCGGACCCCGTGGGTGTTTCCTGGTGGCGTCCCTTTAAATCCAACCAAAAGAGGGGTACCAACTCCTCAGCAGGGAATGAGGGAATGCAGCCGAACCATCCCTTACGGTGTCCTTTAAGCGGATTCATTGGTTCACTCCCAAAAGCCGTGCGGATTCCCTACTGGCAACCATCAAGAGACAGGGGTCCTTTTTGGTCGGGTTTCAAGGGAACCCACATGATGTGAGGGCTCCCCGAGGTTTGACGGAACACGGTTGCTGGGTCGGGCAGGTGTCTACCCTTGTGCCCGTGTGCATGAGTTTCCTCACACCCAGGGGTTCCCTTGTTTGGGTCAACCCTCCAGGAATCGATTCGAAGGGAAACATGGGTGAGCTGGTTTCACCCCCAATCGACGAGCTCATCATGTGGCTGTGGGTCAAAACCCCGGATCATCAAAATAGGTGGCAAATGGATGTTCATCCACCCAAATGGAGCCATAGGCTATGCCCCGTGGCCATCTTGTGCAAACGAACCCCCTTCCCCCTCTGACAAGATGTCTCTCGCCAGTCTGAGTCACCCGAACAGACGCCAAGGAAACGCACACAAAAAATGTGCCGACAAGGTCATGCTCTTTGTTTAGGGCACCCCCAAAAATGACGGTGTTCCTTGTGGTACCGTCCAAAAAGTCACACCCACTTATCACTTAAATATATCTATATGTACAATATGGGCCACAGGTCATATCTGGGCGAATACTGCACCAGCCTGAGACGACAAAGGCGGCCTCATGGGTGGGGTGAGAAGCCGCCGTTGACCAAAACCCTGTCCTCATATATGCATATATAATATCATATATAAGTAATGGCTTCCCTCTATTAACAAATCCACCCACATTAATAACTATTGTTTTTGTTCCGGCCAGATCCAAAAAACAGCATCGCCGCGTTTACTCTTAATGAACCCAATACTAAGCCAATACTAAACTTCTGACCGCCTTACCCTGTTGAACTGCTGCCCACCAAAACATGGCAACATGAGGCCCAGCTTTGATTCAAACGTGTAGTCAAGAACAAAAGTAACTTTCATCTAGTCCAGGACCCTGTCAATAAGCAGGGGGGTGGGATTCATCAACCAGTACTTATACGTATATGTATATACACATATCATATATAAACATACAGATTTGTAGCTAACTGCCTCCATATATATATATATAGTATACATACACATATGGCCATGGGTCAAAATCCCGTACCCCAGTGAACATCCCAATCCCCACTAAAAGAGGTTCTACAATGGGTGGTGCATCTACCCCAAAATGGTACAGGCAAACGACAAAGTCATGCCTAAGTCACTCCTTTATCTGTGTGGCCATGTGTTCCCCCATGTAAACACCGATTCCAAGAAGTCACTCCTAAGTCACGCCTCGGCAACAATCCCCATGGAACGCTTGACATCACCGAGCTGATCATGCTACCAAATTACAGGTGTCAACACTGAAACACAATGGAACGCTACTGATGGCAAAGCATGTTTTCCAGCCCCGCGAGGCGTCTGCAGGAACATGAAAACCAATGGAACGCCGAGCGTACGAGAGGTTGTTGCAGGAGAGTTTAGGAAGACATGACGCAATAGGTGGGCTTTGCAGGCTCTTGCACCGTGTTTTTCCACGTCCTGGAGTTCTTTCTCTGGAAGGCAGGCAGGTACATACGCAATCCACCCTGGCAAAAAAACGAGATCAAAACGAGATCAAAACGAGATCGCCGATCGTCCGTTGAAGAGCTTGGGCCCACATGTGCCGAACCCGCGCCCACAAGTTCACTCACTTCTGCACCCTCTCCCATCAACCCACTTCCGCACCCACTTTTTGACTCAATTTCGCACCTGCGAACGCCAGCCGCTCAAGCGCGCCTGCTCAGCCCTGCGCACACACGCCAGCCAAATGGTAAGCACCCCTGCTCAAGCACACCGGCTCAGCGCTGCACAGACGCCAGCCAAATAATAAGCACCCCCTCAAGCGCAAGGTGCCGACTCGAACCAGCTGTAGCAAAAGAGAAGTTAAGTTTCAAGATTGCGAAACACACAGTAAACGCTCCTAGGCGGATAAAATAGAACATGCCTAAACCAAACTAAACCCGACGGAATATCAATTTTCAACTGCAATGCCTCCCAAAAGCCTATCCCTTCAAACATGCAGAGTTCCTATGCGTTTTGGAAAGAGGCACGACTTCTTCGAAGCCCTCTCCCCCATGGAATTTAAGCAATGCCTCAAACGGAGGCACGACTTTGTCAAATCCCTGTACCATTGGTTTTGAGCCACACCCATATTTATACACATGCCGATGTAATGTCTACCGATTTCTGCGTGTCTTAAGGTTCCGGCGCAGCAGGTGCGGGTAGGCTCGCACATAGGAGTCTCTGACCGCCAGCGCCGCCTGGCGCGTGACCTGCGCGCGAAGCTTCGAAGCTTCGAAGCTTCGATGGGTTCGGGGCCGATGGATGCCATGCTACGAAGGGCTTGTATCATATGAACCTTATGACCCTCCAAACAAAGCATGCCTGCAGGTAGAAAAAGGCGAATGCAGACTTGAGTATATACCCCGACCAAAGAAACCAGGTGGAACCTGGAATTCCCCAAAGAAACCAGGTGGAACCTGAGAATGGGGCATCTGTTTTGGGTTTGGTGCCACTTTTGGTTGGGTTTGAACGGAAACCAATCGGAACCCCAACATCCAACATGAGGGGCCAACCTCACAGTCACATCCACATGGGAAGCTCAAGCATAATGTTTCTCAAAGTGGGAGAATCGCAAAGGAATTGACCGCCTTCTGGTTGGAAGCGAAAGGAAGCCCTCAGGAAGCCACACATTGTTGGTAACCCCCCCGATTTGAGAAACACGCCACGTAAATGGCTGAATTTGGCGAACTCCAATCTAGAGAACCATCCGTTCGCCGGGCCTAAGTGTCGCACTGCTTTAGTTCTCGTTTCAGCACCTAAGCGAGCGAAATCCACAGGGGGAGCGGATACTTGGCAGGGATCAACGCAAAGTTATCAACCCCTGTTGCAAACTTTCCCCTCAGCTACCAACCTCTCTTGCATCCGACTTGCTAGGTTGAATATCCACGTACTTTTGGGGTGTGCAAAAGGAGACGACTCCCCTGGTCATTCTTGGACGACACACAATAAATCTAGTTCCAACACAGATATGGCATGGCTTCTCCACCCTCAGAGCTGCATTTGCCTCTCCTCGGTCGCAAAAAAGGCTAGGGTCCCTATGTCAGGTTTCACCCAATGTGGAGTTGAGAAACATGCGGGGGGGGCCACCCTTTTGAGACAAGGTGTCATTTTGTGGTGCGGCCAAAGGTGGGCTCGGACCTGAACAGGCAGCACCACGGTCGACTCTGGTTCCTTTGTTCATCCCACATATTTCTCGGTTGGCCCTTAGGGACCCAAATACATAACTGGTTAACCTTTTGGCGTCATGACTAAACATGGACCAACATGGGAGAACCAAAAGGTCAAAAGGTAAACTCAACCCAACTAACACTACCCACCACACAGAAGTGATCCCCTCACCACCAAACAGGGCAATCGATGGCACTGGCCATTCAATGCTCAGAGCTTCAAAACTGAAAATGCACTCTGTCAATTTCACCCGACCTGAAAGTTGTTGAAAGGACCCAAACTACCTGTGCCTGCACGGTTGATACTTGGATGTTCAACCCACTTAGCAAGTAGGATATAGATAACCATTGGTATAAGTGTAACTGGGGTTGGCAAGCCATGGTTACCTGACAGTAGCATAGCGAATTCCCAAGACTTTGGGATTTCTTGGCGCAAGTGGCGAAACACTCTTGTCGAAAGCCGAAGCCTTAGCAACACCCATGTTGCCTCCAAGGTGGTCTCTTGGATCAATTGCTGCATCTTTGGCTTCTCCTTCTGGTGAAGCTTCAGCAACACCTGGCCCAGCTGCACCTGCCGCTTGCGCGCACTTGCGCGCAGCTCGCTGCCAAGCGGCGATCCGATCGCGCTCGCTCGCACGCGTAGATACCAACTTGCGGTGGAAACCAACATGTGTTTGTGTCTATGTCTCTTTTTGTGTCTCTGCGTTTGTGAGGGTAAACCTTGGCTTACAGAGAAACCAAAAGAAACACCGCGATTGCTGGGTCTAAATAAATACCTTTGCCAGGTACCCATGTGCCATCAAAATGACTACCCATGGCTTGGTGCAGGATCGGCCAAACTCTTAAAGATGGCCCCGCGCCCTACGTGTCCTTTGCAAGGAATCTGTTTCTGACGCCAGTGGAATGCATCTAGCCAAGCTACACCATGTCAGAAAAGGACAAAGCACTGGTTCTGCGGCCGTTCACTGAAATTGGGGATCAAAAAAGGAACAAACAAGACTCGGGTGCAATTTCAGGGGTGAAAGGGACGTTGGCTGATGTTCAGGGGGACCTCACGCGTTTCAATCGTTGAAGCAAGGGGAGGTTGACATCACTGAGATGTCACATCTGGGGCTGCAAATGGTTGGCTTCCTTTTGGTTTGCCTTTGGAACTATGCAAGGGCTCCCTGTTTTTGCAAACACCCATGTATTGAACCTTTCTAGAAAAGCAGTTTTCATCATGGAGATTGTCGTGAGCCTCGGGGTGAAATCTTCATATGCCACAGGCCTTTTGATTGCCCAATTCCTTGCAACAAATGCGCTGTCAGCACCTTGAAATGGAGTACGCTCATTTAGCTGTTTCACTTTAACATGGCACCAACACCTTGTGCTGGTTTGTACTTTTGGTTACAGTGTGCAGCAACTTCTGCTTGGACCATGTTCCAAAAGCAGGGTGTCTTACATGTGTCTCTTTTGAAAGCGTTTGAACATGATTTTGTGGGCGGAGTGCCACACTTTCGGCAAGATGGAGAGATTTCGAGCCGAGCGGATCCACTTCAACGTTAGCGCAGGGAAGATTCCACTTCAGAATATAGAATCCCCCCCCCCTCCAGAGCGCATTTACGTTGGATAGCGATAGCTCCAACCCCGGCATGCTTTGTCATCCCTTGTCGTTTTAGATATCTTCCCTAGCAGGCGCGGCTTTAGCGCGCTTGACGCACCCTCCAGCCCACAGCATGTAATGTTTCCCTGGGTGATTCAAGGAGGTTCATTCAAATATTTCTAGCCAATAGACTCTCACAAACAAATCTGGCAATGCTGGGCTGGAGTGTACGCGAATCGAACCACATGTCAGAGTCATGACCAAGTGTACCTTATCTTGTCCTTTGACAGGTACTCTCCGACATGTTTCGCCTGGAAACCTCATACTTTTTCCAGAGCTGAGGCCGCTTTCGGGGGACACCCTCCATGCCTCCAGTCATGTCATGGGGGCAAAAACGGCCTTGATGTGGGACCTCACAGAAGAACTCGGATGGAAAATTGATGGGGCAACATGAAAAACCAAACCTCTTGGTCTTGTGACCCCTTGCTGAAGTCGCTAACCCCTTAAAAATCAAAACTGACGAAACGTGGATCCCTCGCTACAAGTAAAACCTTAAAACCTTGCACTCCGCTAAAAGTTGCAACTGGAGATGACATGCAGCCCTCCAAACTCTAACCCAAAAAATCCAAGGAACTGTATGGCTGGAACATCTTTCCCAGCGAAATCCAAGCCCAGAGTTTGCCTGAAAATCTGCGTGCTCCTGCACTGCGCTAGGCGCCTGCGACCGATCGAGGAAAGGAAAGCGGACGGCCTCTGACTTTATGTTACTTTTGTTGGGGACGCCTAAAGGGATTTAACGGGGCTGGTAACCTGCCCCAAACACACAAACGGCCACCACAATTTGGAAGACTTTTTTGGTGTTTGACCCTTTTTCACGGAATCCAGTGTGGGCGGGGGCAGGGACTGTCTCAAACCCTACATGCCAATGCCTTGCTCAGCACGCGGTCAAACCCCAAGTGTACACCAAGCGAGGGGCTCATATAAACCAAATGGTTGAAACGCCTTCTTGAAGTGTGGATCAGCGGCTGGTTGTTTAAACCAGTGGCCCAGCCTGGCGGCAACCTAGTGTCCAAAAAAAGAAGAAGAAAACAACTACTGCAGACTCCTGTTTGGTGGCTTTGGGAAACCACAGGGAAACAAAGCATGTTCGGGGTTGAACAATGACACACACACACACAGATATGGGAGATGTGTCAATCAGAACTGAGACAAAACAGATTGTGCATGGCCGGCGTCAGTCAATCAACTCATGGTGTTGTGTGAGGTGCGCGAACTGTAGGAAATCACCTCAGATGCCCAGTGGCCATGGACAGAGTCACCTTTTCTGTGATCTCTGTATCACTAAGGGGGGATGCCCGATCACCGCTTGGCTGACTGTTGTTTGAACACTGCTGCAGTTGCCCCAGCCTACGCGGGGAGCCATCCCATCTTGCACAGCGTTGAGCAATTCGAATGTCTGTTTAAGGGGACCCCCCAAAACAAGGTGTTTTCCATGTGTGCCTTTAACACCTACCATCTTACGCAAAAACCGATGGGAGGTTCATTTCCTCAACCCCCCCCAAACCCGGTAGCATTTGACGAATTCAGCTGGCACACCAAACAAAGAGAACACACGAGGGTGTCTTTGAGGGAACCACTTTTGGAGTGTTCAAAGGAAACCACGGCGAAATCGATAACATAATTTGTGGCCCAAAACCAAGCACACCCACATCAAACAAATGTACAGGCGAAGTCGGCGCCATTTTGCGGTTGTCCACGGCTAGACAAGGTGGCGCGAATCGTAGTGGCGGGCTTAGGTTGAACTGGCTTTCTAAAACATATGCAAAAGAAATGAGAAAGGATTTGCACTAGCTGTTTTTTGGGTTTCAGGCAGTTTTCTAAGAGATTCTGTATGTAAAAAAGCTGAGAAAGGATTTGCACCGGCTGGTTTTCGGTTTTCGGGCACGGTCAGGTGAATTCCATGAGAACCGATTTAACATCTATTGTGAGTCCGGGAATTCGGCCAAAGGACTGCCACGAGAGCCTTTTGGGAACCCCGTGGAGCTTGGAGTGAGTTCTTTGAACACCATGGAAACCAATTGAAATTCATAAACATAATTGCAAACCAGAAACAAACACGCTGCAAACCAATACCTTTTCTGGAAAAAAAAACAAAAAACAAAAAACATGACAAGCAAAGAAAAAGGCGACCCCCCTTCAATTTCCAAGCAAACCCATGGAACACCTATGGAAAACCATGCCTTTGCCCGGGTTCCAAAAACCCAAAGCCACGCAGAAAATGCGCCTGCAGAGCCTCGTCCAAGCGATCCCAGCTGCTGAGCTGCCAGGCAGCCTCAAGGATTGTTTGGTTTTCGGGTCTGAAAATGGCTGTGGTGGTCAAAACCAAATGGTACCTAGGTCCTCCAGATTTGAGAGGTTAGAATAAGGATACCAACTTTTTCCATTTTGTCTGTTTCAGTAGGGGAACCCTCCCAACAAAAAAGGGGTGAGAAAGGGCACGACTACTGGGGGACCTAGGCACCATTTTGGGGTGGGTGCACCACCCGTTTTAGAACCTATTTTAGTGGGGATTGGGATGTTCACTGGGGGCCCCGGCTTTTGACCCAGGGGCAAACCACAACCAGCACCCCCCCCAAGTGCTTTTCCCCCCACCCCGGAGAAGCACACCCGTGTTTTGTTTCAAGCAAAAGCACACCCTTTTCTTTGTTTTTGTGCGGTAGAAGGTTTAGACTATTAGAGATTTTGTCTGAAAACTACCATCATCCAGGGTGAAGATGTAAGATGGTACCTTTACATGGCACCATTGCTTGGGATCCAATGCCGGAAGGCCATTGGAAAGCAGGGTTGCCCCCGAACCTGGAATTGGGGGGGGGTCCCCCAACTCCATTGAAGCATCTTGTCTTCCCTGTGAAAAGGACAATGGAACAAAAAATGGAATTCCAGGGTTCCCCTCTCGCAATTCCATTTTTAAGGGGGTGGGGAGATTGAAACATGTTGAAAAAGCGAACACCAAGTAAAAGGTGTCCCTGTCTTGGTTGAGTTTTAGTGTCATAACGGGCACTGCCTGGCTTTGTGTTGGTCTTTTGTCGGGGAACTGAACTGCTTGTTTTCTTTTGTTCGGACGGCTTCATTCGACAAGGGTGCTCCTTTCTGGGCGTGATTTCGCGCCGCACCCGGCCAACCCTCGCCTCAAACCCTTCACGGCCGGCGCTTGGCCAGGGAGGGGAGGGAGAGTTCTAGGTGTACCTCCCCCATTCTTTCCACGGATCCGAATCTTTCTAGAAAACCTCCAGAAACCTGGGGCAAACGGATCCGGTTTCCAAAAGTACGAGGGTTGAAAAGAGAAAAAGGGGGCAACAGATCCCCCCAGAAGAGTGATTGAACTGGACACATTGGACTTGGGCTCAGAAAGCCTCCTCCATGCAGGCGTCCAAGGACCCTGGACCAAACTTGGATCAGTTGGTCACTGGGAATGGGAACTTCTCTCCGCAGTCTCCGGCTACTGCTTATGTAGGAACAGGGTTGAAGTCGGAGCTCCCCATATGGGGTTCTCTAACACCGAACCTGTTTTTGGGGCCAAAAAATGTGGGAAGAATGAATCATTTTGCGTATTGCTTTGCTACAAATGTTCTAAATAGGACACTCCTGGATGGCGTAGGCTTCACTTTCCACAACCATGGATCTTCTGGGTGTGTCGCTTAGGGGACCCCCAAAAGGGTGGTTTTCCATTTGCTTTCCCTTTAAGTACCAACTAACAAGACACACCCATCTGCAAGTTCAACAATGCCGAACTCAGATGCCCAGTGGATTTCCATGGGGAAACAAGGGCATGCTTTTCTATTTGGTTAAGATGCAAGGGGAAAAGGAAAACAGGCGCCAGTGGGCAACCGGTTACCAGCGAGAATTGGATTCCCAAGTGTTCCGGACATGGGGTAAATCGCTGGTTTCGAATCCCATTGCGAAGAAGAAGCGCTTACGTAATTTGGGGGACCAATTCGTATTCAAGTGGGATTGTCAAATTGTCCTCAGGCTGGAACCTGTTGGGGGGGGGACTCACTTGCCCAAAGGGCCTGGAAATGAAAGGTCGCCCTCCCTCCAACCATGATGGATTGTGACTTTTCATGATGGGAGGGTAGCCTTTTGGAATCGTGACTAGACCAAAAGGGAAACACAACAGGTCGAAGGCTGGTTTCGCTTTGGAGCGAGTACCTGGTGTCGCCATGACCTTATCAAAAGTGGGGTCATTACCCCCAAAATATGGTGTCATAACCCCATTGTCTAAGGGTCATGGAGACTCTACTTGGTTGCTGTCACGACCCTCTGCCAAAGTGTTCAACTTTGCGTGGTTTCCCACTACGGAAAAACCACTTCAACCAAGTGGAAAAAAACAACACAACTCACTTCCTGAGTAGATTGGCAGGAAAAACAGCTTGAACTGTCTGTGTTCTCCACCCAAATGGTCCAGCCCCAAAAAGTCATTATAACGTCCATCGGAACCACTCGGTTTTTTGGAATCTCAAAAGGCCTTAGGTTGTGAGTCGCTGGGGCGAGAGCCAAAGATCCGCGGCCAAACCGCTATGACTCCAGGTATCGCTCCGAGCCTCCACGGATCTCGGGCGGAGGCGCTCTGTCAGCTGCGGCAGCTCCTGGATCTTTGAGTCCCCCAGCCTTTTGAGACCCACCCCCTCGAAAATCGGTGGTTTTCCTTCTGGCGTCCATTAGTTTTGGTACAAATGGGGAGTGAAATCCAGTTTCGGGGGATCGGACCCGAAAGAAGAGCCACCCATTTTGCCGCGGCCTTTTTGTGGAAGCCAGAATGGTGTGTCTTGTTGTAGGGGACCCCCCGCCCCGCAAACAAACGTGGCTTTCCTTTTGGTTTCCCCTGAAAACTACAGAGGTACCAACTCAACAAACGATACCCCACATTGACGGACGGAACCCAAAAAGCTTTCTAACGTGACACACACACACACACACACACACGCACACCCGTTGAATTCCAGCAGGTTGTTGCCCCAATTTTACCAGGGCTCCTTTCTGGGCCGATTCCTCTTTTTGAGCCACACCCAAACTTGGTTGCAGCTGATCCCTCAGCAAAAAGTTCAGTTGTTTGTGGGTCCCCTCTGGAACATCACACCTGTTTCAACCAAAAAGTGACAAAGTCCAACAATATGATACCAACTAGCCATAAAGTCCAGGTACCCCTTCAACGGCTCCCCTGCGCATCTGCAACGATCCGTTACCCAAATCGCCATAAAGCAAACATTAACCTTCCATTTGCTTAAGCCCCTGGAAAAAAAGTCAGTAGTGATAAAGCCCCTTGCGAAAAACCACCAAGGGGGAAAAAGCAAATAAATAGTAGTAGTGATAAATCCCAGTTGTGATGAATCTCCTTTAAAACCAACAAGGGGAAACCAAATGTTCTTAAGCCAATTGGACACACCGCTTGACCTATCGAGCGAGAACTCACTCGACGTCACGTCTCCTGCTCGATGCCTCGGATCAGCTGCAGCGAGCTTTCGAAGCGGCGCATGGCCTAAGTCCGAAGCGCGAGCGGAGGGGAAAGGAACCAGGTCCTCCAGTCAACAGGTACATCTTGGGCGGTCTTAACCAAAGGGAAGCCAACAGGAAGCCACCAAAAACAAAAAAGCAAACACACACACTAGGTCCTCCAGATTTGAGAGGTTAGAATAAGGTTGGAATAAGGGTACCAACTTTTTCCATTTTGTCGATTTTAGTAGGGGAACCCTTCCCAACAACAAGGGGAGAGAAGGGCACTACTGGGGGAGCTAGGGAAGGAAGTCAATGAATACGAGGGCCTAGCGTTAGCAACATAGAAACCAGCAGGAAATTCTGTAGGACATTGGCCACAGCCCAACAAAAACCGAGGATTTCCTGTAGGATGTCCTGTAGCTGGTTTCGTAGAGGCTACCGTCATTTGAGCTGGTCAAAGCACTAAAACAACATCACTACAAGGGGAACCGGTTTCGTAAGGCACATGGAAGGATTACTCACTTCTTGAGTGGATTGGGCGGCCGGTTTTGCGGTGTTCTTCCTTTGGTGAAGAAACAACTTTAGTCATGACCATAGAAGGTTATTGAATACAACCCTTATAATGCTCCGATATTATTACCTTTGGCAGCTTCAATCATTACAGTCTCTCAAGAACATAAGCGACTCGGCCTCACCAAAGATTATAGCCCCCGTATTCGATCCAGACAGCACCGCACAATACTTTGCTAGCAAACATGGTGAACGGGTCCGCTTTCATGCTTGCTCGCGAAGCCTTGTCAATCACCATTCGGTGAATCGCTCATCAGATGGCGGCAAGGCTCAAATTGTCGACAATGCTGGGCTGTTCCCCTTCGATGTTTTGCTTAAAGTCTAACTTGTTTAGTGTAAAAACTGCCACTAAACCAACCAGAAACTTGAAAACCTACAGAACCAGATGGCTGGGAACCAGCAAGAATGGAATTGCCTCCACTCAAATTTGATCAACTCACTTCCTGCGGGGGCCACCTGGACATGCAAGACGTGATCACCTGGACCCGTTTTTTTTTCAAGGACCCAAGACCGTAAGTAGGGGGGGTGTCTCCACGGAAAGTGATCCGGCTCTACTCCCCCTCAAAAGCTGAGACATCCTTATTTCTCCAGAAGCTAAAGTCTAAAGATCAAGCAGAGTATTATTAGAACCATAGACTGTCCGTTTTCAGATCCGCCACTAAAAGTGACTAGCTTTTGGGTCAAATTCGGAACCCCAACCACCTTTCCCAACAAAACACACCAAACACCTGTCCGGAACCGGCTGGCTGGCTTCCATTTGCGTAAGCCGCCTGGAAAAAAATGAGACATTACGTCCAGTACCCTTTAAAATAAGCAAGAACAAACCAAAAATATTCCTTTCAGCAGCAAGCTGACTGGGAACCAGGTTGAACCATTCCAAAAAATCCAATGGCTACCCCAGAGCCCCCCACCCACCCCCCCCCACCCACCCCCCCCCCCACCCCACCCACCCCCCCCCCCACCCCACCCCCCCCCCACCACCACCCCCCGCCCCCCGCCTGGGCGCAGTCCACCAGGCCGCAGAGCGCCTCCGGGCGCTCGCTGGGCACCAAGGCGCGCTGCTCGCAGAGGCCCTGGAGCCGCCAGCGCGACGCTCGCCACGTGCGCGCCCCACGTCCCGCAGGGGCGGCTGGGGGGGTGGTTTGGACCAGTTTTTTCCGTAAGGGGACCTGGTGGTTTGGACCAGTTTTTTCCGTAAGGGGACCTGGTGGGTTGGACCACTTTCCTGAAGGGGGCGCGTTTTTTGTTTGTTTTTCTTCTCGTAGGTTGGAGGGTGCCGAAACTTGGGAAGACTCTTGGTTTGGACCATTTGTCCCCTTGAAGGGAATTGTTTGGTTTGCTTTTCAAGGCACCATTTCCCAACGTCGGGTTCCGGCTGTGTTAATGTCATTTTCCTGTTGGGACCCTTTTTAATTAGTTGGAGGGTTCCGGTAACTTGGGGTACGCAAGCTACTTGGGAGGTTGTAATCGTGGTGAGGTGGCCCTCACACCAATGAACACAGCCGGAACCCGACATTGGGAAGGCACCCCCCGAACGTCAGGTTCCATGTGAAAAGGGTGGGAGGGTAAGTAGATATAACCATGGTAAGTAGGGAAACTGGGGTGATCGTCCATAACCATGGTTATGATAAGTAGCTTGAGCAGCCAAGAAGTTTGGTAGGAATTGTTCGTTGACCACCAATTAGGTGAAATGTATGTGCACCAGCAACCGGACATCTTTTTTGAGGTAAGCAATCTGATGTTGTTGTTGTTGAACTGTTGTTGCCTTCTCCACATGTGTGCTCGTTTGTTTGGTTGTTTGTTTGTTTGTTTGTGTGTTTGTCTGTTTACATTGTTTTTTGTTGTTCTTTTGCCATTTCTCTTTTTTTTGGGGGGGGGGCAAAGAATCTGCGCCACCCCAATTGCTACTGGGCCTTCCAACGGAAGACCCAAATGTGGGTCTCAAAACCTGGCTGTTTCAGGGGTCTAAATTTCAATCGGGAGCGGGGCAAAAAAAGAAGAAGGGCGCAAGCCAAAACCCACGGGACCTTCTCCCCTGTGGAAGGAATACCCATAGGCTCATGGGAGCGCAATAATGACACTTGTTGCTTAGAGTGTAAGGGAGTCCAGTGGGTGCCATCCTTTCTTTGAGTATCCCTTGCGAGGGGGAATTGCAATGTTCTAGGGGTTGATTCCCCATTCTTTTCAACCATCGGTATTTTCAAAAACTGGTTGTTTCCCCTGGGTTTCTAATGGTTTCCTGAAAAGAAGGATCCCCCTGCAAAAAATGGGGAAGGCACCCCTGGAAAAAATGTGTAGAATGTTCAGTCGGAGTAGGGAACAAACGACAGGTGGTGGGCAAGGACGGCATCAAACCCAACCCAATGCTTCCATTTGCTCAGGGGCAAAAATGAGAACATACTTCCAGTAGTGAAATCGATGCCCCTTAAAACCCACCAGGGGAAGATAAATTCAGATTCATTTCAGCAAATGGAACAAATGCTTTTGGTGCCGGTCAAACGGAACCTGCCAAAAAACAACAGAACTAAGTCGGCCGCCAATACGGGAACTAACGCTGGCGCCTGAGGCTGGCTTTTGTGATTTGGTGGGTTGAACGGTACACCTGGTAATTGAAGAATCTGCAGGGTCATCATATCATAGTTGTCATCCTTCAAATGGGCATGAAACTGCAACTTGCATGGATAAACTTCAAGAACCAGCACAGTAAATCCTAGAGCCCATCCGGCTTATTTTCATGGCTAGGTCATTCTTCCAAAGTGCCTGACAACGGTGAGGTCTATACAAGGTACGCAGACAACAGACGTCTGTAAAGACCTGCTTTCCAACTATCAAAGTGGACCATCAGCGCGTGTTGAGCGAGGACTTTCATCTTGCAGCCTCCTGTGCACTTACATGATTGTTGGAAAGAGGATGACCCTTGTGATGCCAAAGCGGATGGCATGCCCATTTCTCCTTTAAAACTTTGTTTATCACTTTGGGCATTCCCTGTTTGCTTTCTGCTGCAAACGGCCAAACACACAGCTCACATGGGTCCGTGAACGTGACACCCTCCTTATGAACTTACCCCAAAAAAAACAGCCCCATGTTTGAGCAGTTTGGGATTCTAAGGAGTTTCCGACAAACAAAGTCTGCCAGAAACGGACCCACCTGCAAAACCGATAGACACCTACCAGAAAAACAAACACGAGAAAGCTCTCTGCTCCTCACATGTACCTGCAAACTGCCAATTCTACAACACGT
>CAUJNA010000324.1:1058510-1088510 GCA_963377175.1 Effrenium voratum | reverse complement strand
CGCGCGTGGGCGCCGCAGCGCATGGCGCAGGTCAGCACCAGGCCTGCGAGCGCCGTAGCCACTGAAAAACGAAGAACAAAAACACCCTGGAGGCATGACAAAGACAAGTGGCTACGAAAAAAAAGAAAAACAAACAACAACAAGAGGCATAAGTCAGATGTCCAGTGGCCATGGGAAAAAGGGCAACCTTCTTTGGTTGGTTCACTTTGAAGGGGAACCCTTGCAAAAAAAGTAGGAAAAAAGGGCACCACTGGGCAACTGGGATAACAAAGACACGTGGCTTCTGGAAAACACAAACATAATACACAAGACACAAGAAGATACAAAGAACACGGTGGTTTCCAAAAGAAAACCAGGAAACCCTTTTTGCAGAAGACGCTGCAGGTTTCAGATCCAACCGACCAGCAGCCAAGGAGCGGTTGGAAAACGGCTCCACCAGCGCCATCTCAGCGAAATGCCAAACATTCACTCGAGATTCGGCACGGATAGCACATCGAGGCACGGCGAGGCAAGACAGAAAGCACAAGACAACTAGTTGACATATCTACACATAAATATATATATATATATATGTATCTACAATCTACAAATATGTATATATATCTATATATGTATACATATGTGTATATGTATATATATATATATGCAACTGCATGTAGGTCTTCAGGCTATATGTACAAAGAGCCAACAACCTGAAGCTCTCAACAAAGAACAATGCCATTGAAGTCCTTGACATGTTGGGCATGTTTCAAATGGGACGCCCAAAATGGTGGTTTGTCCTTCCACCCTCAAACAAAAACCATGAATAAGCGGATTCGCCTCATTGCAATGTAAAAAGGAAACACATGGATGTGGCTTTTGTGGCGGATGCCCAACAGTCGTGACTTTCCTTGCGGTCTCCCTTCAAAACCACAAACAAGGGGTACCCTCAAAAGCAGACACAATTGCGTGGACCGACAGCACAAGCAGGTTTCAGACTTCAAGAATGATTGAGGGTCCAATGGTAGGGATGCTAGTTCGATCCGTTGGGTGGGAAGTAGGGCTTGGCACCCCTTCAGAGGAAAAGACAAGCTTGGGTACTGAATAGCTCAGCAGGTCGACTTTCACCTGCAAAACAACAAGTTTACTTGTGGGCTGTCCGTTTTTAGATCCCCTGCAAAAGAAATACCGATTCAATTCGGACTAAGGAACCGGATGATTCGCTAACCGCCATTGTAGAAACGTCCAGCTTCAGCGGGCTGGGGAGACTCAACATATCAGTTCATTCACTCCTAGGTCCTCCAGTAGAGAGGTTAGAAAAAGGGTGCCCTTTTTTTCTGTAGTCTATTTTAGTAGGGGAACCCTCCCCCAAAAAAGGGTAAAAGGGCACCACTGGGGGACCTAGACTGGCTCAAGCAGAGCACAGTTTGGTTGTCCTATTCAGGAAGAACAAACCAAAAACACAGGGCCCTGGATAAATCAATGCACCCCATTCAACTTCGGGATGGGGACACGCAAACAAGCGAGGCAAGAAGCTCCATCTCAAATGTCCATGCTGTCAAAGAATTCAACATCATCCACAAGAGTTCCACAGTAGCATAAGTCGAAACTCAGCCTGGTAGAACAAAAACACCCGTTTCGGGGTTGACCTTTTGTGGCAGAACCTCCCAAACCATCGGGAGCACCCGCCAAGAATTGGATATGCGAGAAATTATCATAATATAGGACTGCTGTTGAAGCTCCAGGATGTGTGCCGCTGTGAAGACTCCAAAGAAATGCTTGCAGCTTCCGTGATGAAAATAACATGATCAAAAGCAAAACCTGGTATTAAAACGGAATTCCCAAACCAATCAAAAGGGCGCACCTAATTCAGGTTGGAACTATCCATGACTATCCCTTACTGACCTGCATGGTTCACAGGGGGACTACGCATGACCATGCCGCAAGAACTGTGTTTGCGGCATAAACCCTAGCGTTTCACCTCCATTAAAAAAGTTGACCCAATTTAGATGATGAAACTCCCTAGACAAATATTCATTTTTTCGCCCCCTTGTTATAATGGTGGTTTGAACCCCAGGTTAGGCCATTGGATTTGTCCAACCGACGAAGCAGGCAGCCCGTACATTGATTTGGGGAGCGGCCCCTCCTCTCCAAAGGAATTAGAACTGAGCTCCGCCAAAGCCCACAGGGTCGTCCTTGCTGCGGTTTTGAGGGCACACACCCTTTGACAGGTTGGTTAAGCGTTTTTGAGAAAATCCAGGTTTTTGGAGTCCCTCTAGTTTCACAAAAACCCGCATATTTCCAATACGTCTAAGGACACGATGCCAAGCCGCGAGCCGGTCATTCTGCCGCGTCTTCCACATTTCGTCTCCCGGGCGCACGGATGGCATGGATCTGACTTGCTCCTGGCTCAAGCCCATCGCTTCAAAAAACAACTTGCAGCTGCTTGACTCAGGATCCCGGCATCCCGGAAGGTAGCCTGACCAACATGGGTTTGTGCACAGACCCCAGTAGAAAGGCGACTTTCCTCGTGGACAGGGACTTTTTGCACTTCCATATTGGTTGGTGAGTGTAGTTTGGGTGACCCGCTGAATGCGTTCTAGCAGATTTCTAGCACGCTACACACATGATTGTCCTTTGGACAAACGCCGGAACCCGTCTGTTGGAACCTAAGACCCGTGTGATCAAAAGAGAAGTCCGTCCCAGCTTCATTTGATTGCGTGCTTTCTGTTGCAAGTAACCCGATTCATGAGTTTTCTAGGCGCAAGGAAGTCCCCATGGCGAAGAACATGTGGTGGTTCTGGTGGCGCCTCCTGGCGTTTGACAACCAAAAACGAGTTGGCAGGTTTGTCCCATTTGTCTGTTGAGGGAATACTTCCAGTGGCTCCAAAGCTCCGCTAAGAAAGGCAACTGTGGATAGCTCCAGCCGCCAGCTAGATGGTTTTACGTCCGGGCGTCCGTAAGACCGGGGTTGAACATCCAAAGGTCCAAACATGATTCACCATTTACGCGGCCAAAAGCAGCTGCCGGGGTCTAACCATGGGGGCACCCCGGCATAACGGCGTTTTAACAGACGGTTAAAAGAGAGCTTGAACAGAGCAGCTTTATAGTATGGTTGAAAGAGGTCTAAGCATGCTGGTTCGGCATGACTCAACAGGTGCTTCACACATTGGAAACCGTGTTGCTTACTTCATGTTTGTTTTTGAACATGTTAGCACTTAGATGTTTGTTTCTTACCCAAAGCACATATAAAACGTAACATGTTGCTTACCCAGAGGCTCCCAACTCATGTTTGGGGCCCTCGGGCCCTCGCGGGCCCTCGCGGGCCCTCGGGCTGGTTTGGGGGGGGAGGCTTGGGGCTGTCCGGGCGAGCCGGCTCGAGCTTTTTTCGAACCTTGCCCACGACTGCCGCAGCCTGAGCCGAGCATTTGGGTGGGGTTAACGGAAGTTGACGGGACCCTGGATTCCTATATATATATATACCATGCACGTACGTAGTCGCAAACCACAACCCACCCATACTAGCCCAGCTGACGTGACGACAGCTCCTGAAGCTTGAAGTGCAAGCATGAAAGATAGCGCTGTATCGAGCGCAAGGACACATTGGATCTATGACATCCTTTGGATATCCGACCAAGCACGCCGATAAACGATTCGCCGCATAGCAATGAGTACATTCTTGGGTTAATCCCAGCTTCAAGCACGTCGAGGGCGGAGTGAAAAAAAAAGTGGTGCTTTGGCAGCAGCTGCCAATTGGCGCGATTCGGCACGGAACCAGCAGTGTTGAAGCTCTGCGTGTGCAAGTAGGCGTATGTTTGCAAGTGGAGCAGCACGTGGTCGCAATATGCCTGCGCAGACTCAGCCGACATCAGAAGCGGCTCCGTGTCCATGACTCGAAGGGCTTGTGCATACGAGTGGATGCAAACTGCGACCTCACGGTCCAGCGCCGTGCTGGTTGGCTTGTCGGCCCACGCCGTTGCAACATCTGTCAGCCACATAGTCAACATTTTGGATGGCGCAGCTTTGGAGTTCAAAGAAGGAAAGCTTGAGCGCACTGCACGGTTGACACGTGATGGTGTGAAGCGAGGCTGAGTGCACTGTAACCCGTGAGTCTTGCACCAGGATCGGAAACACGTGTACGCTGATCGCAGCGTTCCTGCAAGCTGGAGTTTGTATTCGCCGCCAAGAGGCCACCGCGAAAAGGCGGATCGTTCGCACAAATACACTAGACAAGACCCGTTGGCGGCCTTGCCCGTCCCGAGCAGCTGCCCGTGACAAGCGTCATGGAGCAGGCGGTCACTCCGGCTGCCCGGAATGCCCCAAACAGGCGAGCCTCGCAAGGCAAGGCATGAAAAGAGTCCGCGATATATAATGTATGTATACACACGTATATTTAGGGGTCCCGTTAGACAAGGGGGTGGTGGATATGTGAAGGGTCCCATGCACAGATGACGGGGCGGTGCAGGCTACAAAAGAAAGCAAAAAAAAGGGGGCCATGCATATGTGAAGGGCCAGGTGGTGTTGCATATATGTCAAAGTGGTGGATATATTTCTCGCAAAGGATGTATACATCCAAATCCACAGATTAAGTTGGTTTTGAAGGGTCTAAATCAAGGGGATATTGCAACATGTTCCCTATAATTGAAGGGCTGTCCGTAAATGAGTGGCCACTTTAAAAAGAAGTGAGTCTGCGTGACGTAACGGTCCCATGCATAGACAAAAAAGGGTTCGCCACATGAAAGGGGCAGGGGTTCGATACACAAAAGGGGCCTATGTATCAGACCAATACGCCGATGTGAAGCCAAGAAGCGATCTTCTGGGTTTGATGATGCCAGGTAATCTTCGTGATGAAATCGTGTTTTCGTGTGCTCCGCGTCCATCCTGAAGTCGCCTAAAGTTAGGCCCACGTTGGGAGAGGTTTTCGAACACGGGCATCGGCTACAGAATCTGTTTGCTCTGTAGTTGTTGAAGCCGAGCTTCTCGACCAGATACTTCAAGTCTCCCTGGCAACTAGAAAATGCAAATTTCCATCCTTCTCGCACCCATGGGTACGATTCGTCATTTGAAAAAAGCTTTTGGAGGCGTGGAAGCAAAGCTCGGATAATATCATTGTATGTGTAGTCGGTTGAAGTTTGTCCAGCATACACTGCGATCAAATAGTATCTGTGCAAAGGCGGCTTGTCAAAGGCCATGTCGCTTGACCACGCCATCACAGAAACACTGCCAGATTCTGTGTTTCTGAAGCACTGGATTTCGTCCCCATAAAGGGAAAATGGAATCAGCTTGGATTTGTTTTCTTCGTGGTAACAGGGGTGGTGCTGAAACCAGTGGCTCCGGCCACATCGCTCCCAAAAACCCGCCAAATCCGTGTCCCCAACCAACAATTGTTTCCACAGTTCACGGTCTTGTTCCCATAAGGACAGCAGGATGTCATCCGGGTAAATGATATGGGTTTGCTTCCACGTCACGGCAGTTGTTCTGTAATCATAAATGCGTGTTGGCACGGGCATGGCAGGAATTTTGAGTGTAGGCCCCAGCGTTCTGCCCAAAGAGTGAAGGTCCCGCTCAATGTTTTGCGAGTGCTTGCCACGGGCCCCCAATTTGGCGATCCGGGCCACCATGTCATCAGAAGGCACATCCATGCCCAAAGATGCCGCCCACTCAACAGCCTTCTCGGCCAGCTCCCTTACCTTCAGGGAAAAGAAAGGGTCTTGTTGACAACTTTTCGATTATGGCGCCAAAGTAGTTGATGTTTCATTGACAGATGTAAGAAGGGGGCCAAAGAAAACTTTGGTCAACATACATTGGATTTTATCATCATGAGGGCCAGGACCCCCAGCCTTGGCCCCGCTGCTCCTTCCAAACGAGAACTCCTGCATGAGAAAATCACCCAGTCTTTGCTTTGAAGCCTCGGGCATGTTTTGCCAAGCCCTGAAAGTATGGTGCCATTGGAAGGCAGCATCATTGAACCCTTGAAGATAACCCGGCTCATGAAGCCAAACAATCGAGCTACGAACTCCCCACCAAGCAACCTAATTTGAGGGAGTTGTCAAACATGTCTGCACTTGAAAAAGGGGGGATATCAGAAATGAGTCCTGTGCTGTACCTCAAAATTCCATCCTTGGAATTGGCAACCGGGGGGTCCACTTTTCAACACATAGGCCCTAGCACCCCCTAGAATATTGGCCCATTGATGGTGGTTCTAAAAACAACCCCGACAACTCAAGGACCCCTCAGTTTTGTTTATGATTTGAAGTTGCAGGTGTTTCAGGGGTGGCTGTTGGAAACAACTGAAGGTGCACGGCGAAGGAAACCCTTGCAAACTGCCAACATTTTCCCGGGAACCCAGCTACGGTCAGAATCATTTATTGGCAATTAAGGACCTCAAGAATAAAGGCATAGGGTGGACCAATGTGGTCATTAAACAAGTATGGGTTGTCAGTGATCCTTTCCATCCATCCGGCCGAGGCTCGCCTTGGCCATGGTCGTCGCTCGCTGTCGGCTCCTGCAGGCAAGGAAATCGGGTAGCCCCAGGGTTTTCATTATCCAACGTTGTGTGGCTCGCCCAGCAGACACAAATGGAGGGCTACCTTTTGAAATCCCAATATTGGAAAACGCGGTTCATGTGCATTTTTGGGTGTGTTTCGCAGGAAACTAAAAATGGCTCAATCCCTGCATGGAAGGGAACTATAACTGACAATGTTGGCACTAGTGCCGAGGAAGATCCTACGTTGATCTCGTTGGTTTTTTTTTTGGGGGGGGTTGGAAACTATCCACAGCTCCTGGCTTTGTCTCAACCACGGCGCTTGCGAAGGCTTCGGTTTTGATTTTGATGATGATGAGGCTGCTGCCTCACCATGGGAAAAAACGGAAAACAAATGAGAGCTCTCATGGACAAACATATCCATAGCTACCAAGGCTCCTTGCAACAAGCTCCCATGGGTACCGAGCTCCTTATTGATGCATTTTTCTACATGAAACCCGCCGAATTGACAAGCGAAGAGCCACGCCTGATGACTTGAAGTTGGCTCTTGTCGGTGCTTGAAGCGCACACCTGCAGGCACATGAGTCAATGAAAGTTCTGGGGTCCGGATCAACAAAGCTCCAACATGTCGCAATTTCACTCCTATCCCTTCAAACTGCGAATTTAGACACAACACCCTTTTGTTTTCGCCACAAGCATTGATGAGCTCTTTGCCCAACTTAGCTACGAGGTTCCCCAGAAGCAGGTGTGTAACATCACTGGTTGATGTTTGCCTGCCAACCCCAACACGTTGCTGCGCCTTTGCGTGAAAATGTTTTCGGATCTTATGCTTCCATGAAACAACACGTTTGGCCAAACATCAGTGTTCGAAGCACAGCAACGTGATTTGCGCCAGAGGCGCGCTTTCAAGAAACTGAGCCACATGTGGATCGCTCTGGCGCCACACATGTGTCCGAAACAAACTCCGGATTGCTGGACTTGCTCACGCAGCGGCCTTTGCCTGCCAGGCAGAAGCCAGACGTGGACCAATGGGTTTCGAAGTGCGGAACCCCGGCCTTAGCTTTGGCCTTCGGTGTTTTTTCTTTCTTCTCTCTGGAGATTTTCACCAGGGAGTCAGCAGCGTTGCGGTCTTGTTCATACATATCAATGCGTTGCTTTGCCAGCTTTATCGCAGCCCAAAAGGAACTGGTCACAACGGATTCTCGGTCCTGGCAAAGGGGGCCAAATATAAAGCATCATAAAGTTCTGGAAAGGGCACTTGTTTTCAGTCCTGCGCCACCTGGGCCAAGTACTCACGCACCTGGTGGTAGCTTCTTTCCAACTCCTCCGCGTGGTTCATCAACGTCGTTCCTGTGTTTCAGGCATCCGGTGGTACGTTCAAATCGAAAGCTTGTACTATAGGGGACATTCTCATCAGGGGGTTGTGGAAGTTGCTTCCCTTTGGGTGGTGTGGAAATTGCTTCAAACAGCAAGGCATGGATGTGTTGTCTGTGGGTGGAATCCACATGTACATGATCAGACGCTAGAATGGCCAATGTTTATGACACCCCAGAAGGTCAAATCCGAAGTTGGAAACCACCCGGCCCTTACCAACTAAAGCTAAGTCAAGAAGCGAAGCTGATCCTGGTGCTTCATTCCCTGAAGGATGACCGGGTACATCTTGCAACTGGTCAGGTTGGTGAGCAATGACGGGGCCAACCACTGGGCGGCCTCAACCGGTGGATGGCATCACTTTCCTCAGCAGATAGGCTCTTGCGGAACAACTACGGCTAATGGTCAAATAAAACCATGTGATGCTGAACTCTGGCATTTCAAGTGAGGTTCGCCAGTTTCCGTTTCTCCTCCCGCTCTTCTTTCTTCCTGAGTTTCTCCTCCTCTCCGGCGTGGCCGCCCCCCTGCAGTCAGACACACAAAAACAACGGCTTATGACGAAGGATCTCCATTCCCTGCCTTTTCCGCGTTGGGTTTGCTAAACTTAGCCAGCGGGGTGTAGGTGGAGTTGGTGCTGAGGCTCTGCACGGAGTCAGGATCTGCCAAAGCGGCAGCAGCCTCGGCCAAGTCGGGGTCGAGGGTTTGAGGGCTGGCCCACACCGGACAAACAGTGTTTTGCGTCGGAGGGGCGGCAGACCCGGAGTTTGTTGTTGCAGACATATCCATCGTCAACTTGTCACTGGTGACGTCATCTTGTGTGGAACTCATTTCCAGAAGAACCTCAAAGACACAGCCCGTGTTTGACACACAAGGTACACATATGCGTTTGCATGAGTGCCGTAGCTATCTCTAAGAGGCGCCCAATACATATTCATCATCGCGTTTTCTGGGTGATCTGGGTGTTCCTTCATGTGCCCTTCGGCACTCTTCCGAGCCAGAAGATCTTGTACCAATTGTTGATTTCCACCGTACATGACCAAAAGTTGGTCACGTGTTCTCCATCCTTGGGCTGAATATTCGGTAAACAACTCGAGCGTTTCACACATGTGTGCGACAAGCCGCCGTAAGACTTTCTCGCCGTAGTGCGATCCTCTCTGGATTTAGTATGGGAAATTTTCAGCCTTAGGCGCATGCAAAAAAGGGAACAGAGCATAAACTCTACTCTTTCTTTGCACTTGGATCATCGAAACACATGACCATTTGGGTGCGTCGGAGAAACTGCCCCCAATCGCCCCCTGCAGCGCACCAAAGCGAGAAGAGCTGGTTTTTGGCAGCTTTTGAGCCCGACTTGACTGCTTCCTGCCAAGCAGTAGTGAGCTCCTGGGGAATCGCGGCAGTGGCATTCTCAGCTGATATCTGCCTGCGGGTGGTGAAAAAGCGAAGTCTTTGCGTCGCGGCAAGGGGGCGTGTCTTTATGCGTGCTTGTGTGCCTCTGCGCGTGTCTGCGGTCATGTGTGGCTGCATGGATGTGTTTGTGTGTGTTTGTATGTCTGCCCATGCGTGCGCGCATCTGTGCTCGGTGTGTCTGTGCGCGCGAGATTGCGCTTGTGTGTTTGTTTGCGCGAGCATTGACGCACTCAGTATTGATGTCCTGTGTGTATGCTTTTGTGTGTGTGTGGGTGATGCTGGTGCTGGTGATGCTGGTGTTGCTGGCGACGCTGCCCCAATTTAGGGGCGTGACCCCCCCCCCGCTTGCAATGCTTGATCCCCCCTCCCTGTAGAGTCCCCTCGCTATGCTTTTGAACCCCCCCCCCAGTGAGTGGCATTGATGCCGCGCACTGTGTGCCTGTTTGCGGGCGTGTGTGTTTGCGTTATCTGTGTTTTTGTCAGGGACGTCAGTCAAAGACCGGCCTTTTGAAGGTCGCGTAGTTCTGCTGCCTCTCATTGTAGGTCTGAGGAACGATTGCCTGTGCCTTGGACAGGCGCATGATGAGAAATAGGCCTACGCAATAGGCTCGAAGAAACAAGATTGCTTGACCTACTAGATTGAGCCAGGCAACGCTTGCTGAGATCTCCACCTGTGGCAGCCCTGCTACGGCTGACTTCGGGGCAGGACGTGCAGCTGGTGTCTTTGGCTGTGTCTCGGTGGCGCGATGGGCGGTGTGTTCTGGGTTGGGTGGGCTTGCCGGGACCGCGCTCATAGGGTGGTCTGCGTCGATGAGGTCTGGCGCATCGGCGTCAGCTGCGGTTGTCGCTGTGGTTGTTGGCGTTGCTGGCGAGGTGGCAGCATTCTCTGAGTCTGCCGCAGGTGACGTGGCCGTAGAAGCCGCCACAGCGTCAGGCCCTGCTTCGGCTGAGCCAAGGGTCGTTTCTGGAGCCTCTTCTGAAAGAAGCTGGTCGGTGGTGGCAGGTGGGTTGGCTGTTGGCGTCTCTCGCTTCGCGGCCGTTGAGGCCTCGGCTTTGAAAGCTGGCGCTTGTGTGGGGGTCGGGCGTGCGCGTGGCGCTGCGGTTGCAGGGGTAGCTGTTGCAGGGGTAGCTGTTGCAGGGGTAGCTGTTGCGGTTGCAGGGGTAGCTGTTGCTGGGGTGGCTGTTGCGGCGGGCTCCTCCTTGACTGGCATTTTGCACGCGCTTGGTCTTGGCGGCGTTGCTCTTCGGTTGGCTTTGGGGCCTGGGCTGGCCACGCTTGAGGGTGTTGTGTTGGCAACAGCGGTGGTCAAAGCTGCGGAGTATGCTGGGCCTTCGGGATGAAGCGGCTGGTTGGCTGAGGAGTCTGCTCCTGCGGGATGAAGCGGCGACGGGGTTGCGTGCGGTGATGAATCCGCAGGTGGTGCGCTGCTTTCAGCTTCGGGAGCTGGGGTCTGGCGTGGCTGGTCATGTTTGCTGGGTTGGGCTGAAGTCTCGCAAACAGCGTGGCTGGCAGCTTTGGAGGGCGTCACTGGTGACGGTGCCACCGGCGTAGCCTTTGCCGATTTCGGGGGCACCGCAGCTGCTGGTGCAAATGAAACACGTCGCTCCGGAGTCTGCTCCAAAGGGCGCGAGCGCTTCAGAATGCTCGGAGCTTTGGCAAGCGTGGGGTTAGCCGTTTTGGTTGCTGGTGTGTGTTTGGTCGATGGTGCAATGGATGGCGTGGCTGCGTGCGTTGGTGCCGCATTCGGCTGGCTTGGGCCAGGAGGGGCAGGGGGTGACACCTTGGGCGGCGCAAAGTGCAATGCTCGCGGTTGGGGCGGTGACATGTTGCCTGGTGGGTCAGCGTCTGCAGGGTGATGCGGTGTGCTCTTGCAAGCCATCGGTGCTCCAAGACTGCGTGCTTTCTTGATGACTGCATCAGTGGGTTGGTCGCCTTCTCTTTTGCAAGGCGCAGCTGTAGGCCGTGGCTTGGGAAGGTTCACCGGCGATGGAGTTGGGACTTCCAGCGATGTGTCAGTCCAAGAGCGACAGGGGGTCATGTTCCTTAACACTCTATGGCTCAGCAACTGTTGCGAAGCAAGCTTTGCATACCCCAAAGAACCAATAAGTTGACGCAGGTTTCTGTGTAAACATGTTGGGGAGCAACCGTACCAGTTTCAGGGCAAAGGCTCGAATGCAAATCAAGTCCTACAGAAGTTGGCGATCTCTTGTCGGGTGATTCGTCATCTTGTCCAAGAAGCAGCGTAGATGCCTACGGTTGTGACTTGCCAGCCCTCTGGTAAGGTTGGACTGGCCGCATCGCCCGCCTGCGAGTCAGTGGCCCAAGCCTCAGTGTCCTGGCTGTCCATCGCTTTGAGGAGGTCCTGAAAAGCATGGGGTCTAAAACAGCTCAAATCGCATGGTATGGCCTTTGTTCCAGCAGGACTGGATGGTTTTGGGATGGCACCTCCATCGGAAGAAGAACAGAGCAGGGCCGCAAAATCAAAGCGGGTTTCAAAAATACAGTATCCGTCAGTTACTCAGAGACACAGGTTTTGCGGCCCCCTTCAATTCGCTATGCAAGGGGAAATCCCAGCGCCTGGCCATTTCTCAAAAAAATCCCGGATCCGTTCACTGTAAGGGACGAAGATTTGTTGATCCTCAGCACGCGCAACCATTGAACACACCATGCTCGCAACAGTCCTCTTTGAGGTGAGGCGCCTGGTTGGGCGGCATAGCTCAGCGGAAGCAAGCAGCACGACAGGCACGGGATCGCTGGATCGCGGATCAGCCAAAATGGCCTCAAATCACCCATCCTCTCGAATAACCCTTTCCCTATCCGACTTTTAAAATGGTCTCGGATCACCCCCCCCCTATCCGACGGTTAATATGGTCTTGGATCACCCCCCCTATCCGACGGTTAAAATGGTCTCGGATCACCCCCCTATCCGACGGTTAAAATGGGATCGAATGAATCACCCCCTCCCCCCATCCGACGGCTATCCGACGCTATCCGACGCTATCCGACGCTATCCGACGCTATCCGACGCTATCCGACGCTATCCGACGCTATCCGACGCTATCCGACGGCTATCCGACGCCGGGCCCTCGTAGACCCCCAATTTTGGGGGCCCCACCCCCCCTATCCGACGGCTATCCGACGCTATCCGACGGTTGTTTGGGCACCCCCCGCAAACTCATGATCAGACTCTGCACCCCTATCCGACGGTTGTTTGGAACTCATGATCAGACTGCACCCCCCTATCCGACGGTTGTTTGGGCACCCCGCGCAAACTCATGATCATGTGTGCACCCCTATCCGACGGTTGTTTGGGCACCCCCCGCAAACTCATGTTCAGAATGTGCACCCCTATCCGACGGTTGTGGGCACACCCCCCGCAAACTCATGTTCAGAATGTGCACCCCTATCCGACGGTTGTTTGGGCACCCCCCGCAAACTCATGTTCAGAATGTGCACCCGTATCCCACCGGTTATTTGGGAACCCTCGGCAAACTCAATGATCAGCAGGCGGCGTTTGCAGCGCCACATGTTTTTGAAGCACATCACTGCCCAGCAAACGTGGGCACTCCCACGGATTGAATTTGATTTTGGCTGCCTGGGGGGACAGAGGCTGCGCATTGAATAATAAAAACATGGTGTACAACGGATGCACAAGTGGGGCCATGAGCTGAAAACAAGCGTGCCATGCGCACCCAATCCCGGGTCCAGGACAAGCGCTCAAAGCGGATTGAATTTCTATTGAATTGGGCTGATCAAAATGGCGGGGCATCCTGATAACTCTAGCCAATTGGGAGACCAACAAGGGACCACTGCGGCATCTACTGTACTAAAATGGACAGATGAAGCTCGGTGATTTAGCCATGTTGAGCAACCCAGCTAACCCAACATGCCCTTCACAGTCTTGCGGGGCATCCTCACAAGCTTCGCCACATATCTTTCAATCTCCGGAAGCCTGAGCTGAAGGGGTCATGCAAACCATCGCGGTGAATCAAACATTCAAAGGTGTAAGTCTGACCAGCTTCTGAAAACACAATTCATTGAGGAACCCAGCATCCGACCAGTCATCCCGGGTAAAGTCGATGTCCTGATCGCGGTTCGGCGTGCCAGCGTACAAGAGAAAGTTGCGGGCTACCTCAGATCAGCTCGGGGGGGGAACCCAAGTTTCAAAAGTATCAGCTACGTTTGGCGCCCAACAACTCCAATCGAGGCACGGCCCGCCCAAATCGAGCTGGGTACACTTGCGTCTGTTTGAGTGCCCGCCCCGCAGCTTGGAAGCGTGGTTGCCCCTTCTTGTTGTGGTATTTTCTTGTGCTGATAGAAGGCGGCATTGTTCCCCGCTTCAAGGTCCTAAAGCTAGAAAGGCACAGGAGTCAACCGGTCCCAACCCTTAGCGATATGCAGTTGGGTCCTCTTCAGCTTGTGAGCCCACCCATGAGAGCTAAACAGTTTCACTGGCTTGGCGGTCGCGGCCCCGAATGATCCCAGCCAGGTGTGCACCTCGTGCATCTCCCGCTTCTCAAAGAAGAGGCGGAGCCGGTCATGCAAGTGAATCTGGCAGGACCGGCGACACGGTTTATAAGCGTAAACCCGAACAGGCCAGGGCAACCAGTGACTGCAAAGGATTCTCGACCACATAGTGCGAATTGCGGTGGAGCACCAAGCATAGCAATAGGGCGACCTATGGTTCAAGGTTGCCCGGGTTTCCATTTGCAACAATGCAGCCATACCTCACATGATCGATATCATTTCCGGCAATTGGAAAGGGTGCTGAAAAACTCGATGGGCCAGCAAGTGAGTTTCATACCCAAAAGAGCCATTGGGGGAGGCGATGAAATGAACCTTGACGTTTTGCGATCTTTCTTCAGGTGAACAGGGGGGATTTTAAAACATTGACCTCTACAGGGCTTGAGCGCTTGAGAGGTTTACAAGAAGGCTTCAACCCCCCCAAAACAAAAGAGGTGGGCACTATGCGAGCCTGTACCCCGGAATGGTACAAACGTTGTCACAGACAAGTATCTTACCGGCCCCAAAGTTCGTGTAAGTGCGGGGAACACCATGCACCTTGAAGGGCAAGACTTTGGGGGGGAAACAGAGCATAGAACTGGCTACCAAAATTGCTCTGTGTACATGGTTCTTGTGAGACACTGGCATCAGGGTACGACAGAAGTGCATCATGCTGTACCCAAAACGCATTTGCATGTGTAGAAGCCTATAGCTTATTGTACGGTGGAAACCTGGTGCGTTCCTCTGTGTTGAAAACATCCTTCCCTCACAGCAACAAACTGTGGGCTTCTTGTGGCACAACAGTGTTGTTGTTTTGAAGCCAGGGAAACCCTTATTTTACGGATTTCTTGTTTTGGCACACACACACCCGCATTAGTCTCATTAACTGATGGTTTCCAGAAATCCAAAGGGACACCTGCCTGGGTCCTAGATTTGAGACACACTGACCACAAGAAGAAATGCCTGTCTCCATGACAAATTGTTTTCGGTTGGGCTTTGTCAGGGTGCCTATGTGATGAAAGGCGGAGCTACAGTAAGACCCCAGCTCGAGCAACCATCAGGTTGGCAGACCTGACGTAGGCCAAATGCCTTGGGCAGGACTGCATTTCTGAACTCTAGATGGAGCACACGCAGCTCCTTTGAGGCAGGGACTGACGCCCCATCGGGTCTTTTTGGCTTCTACCGCTGGTGTGACCTAATCCCGGGCCCATGGATCGACAAACAGGGCCCACCAACCAACTTCTTTTTCGACTGAAGGTCCAAGGATTGCATTGGAGTCGGACCAACCCCAACCAACTTTGTTACGACCCCAAGAGTGGTCTTTTGCCCGTGGGCAGGTTTGAAAAGGGCCAACCACAACCAACCACAATGAATCTGTAAAGTTGGGGTGTTGGGTTTTGAGAGATTGAGGAGTGATCTTCGTTTGCCAAGAGTCGGTTGATTACGCTCCACGAGGAGCATACTACACCGGCAAAGCACAATCCGCCAGGCTTTAGGCATAAAATGCTGTAAATGTGTCGGCAAAAGCCCAAATCACTCAATATGTCCTAGGGGCAAGCGTCTTTCTGCATCATGACAAGCGAAAAACTCAGGTGTTGCTGAAAACCACGCAAACTGCCAAGCGTCATCCCTGGAATCGATCTGCAGGTCCAGAGCGGCAGCCCTTCGTTTTTTGCCGACAAAGGCGCGGCTGATCGCCTTCTCTCCCGCAAACAAGTCCACGCAATCGTACGCCGGCTTGGGCTCGAAAGCCTAGGCTGGATTCGGGCCACACGGTTGTTGCCCTATGTTCATGGGTATGGGGAAAGGGATTGAACTGACTTCCTTTGCTAGTTTTGTCCCCCTTTGAAGGTGGATTGAAAACATATGACAGCCCAAGAACATGTTTCTTTATTCTGGGGGATGTTTTGGGCCCCCCTTTGGCTGGAACGAAAAACATGACAATGTTTCTTTGGGGGATGTCTTGGGCCCCCCTTTGGTGGTGCATGGAAAGAAAAACCATGACAGCCAAAGAACATGTTTCTTTATTGGGGGATGTCTTGAATCCCCCGTTGATGGAATAAAAACAACCTGACAACCCAAGAGCATGTTTCTTGATTGGGGGACGTCTTGGGTCCCCCGTTGATGGAATGAAAAAACCTGACAACCCAAGAACATGTTTCTTGATTGGGGGATGTCTTGGGTCCCCCTTTGATGGTGGAATGAAACAATCCAGAACATGCTTCTTTGCTTCAGGGATGTCTGGGCCCTCCATGAGACGGATGAGAAAACTAACGCTTGACAGTAAGGGATGTTTATTCTGATGATCCTCACTCTTGACCGCTGGATTGCCGCCCCATATTTTGCAAATCGCATAATATTTGGAATTCCATGTCAAGGGGAGGAGTAACAAATCATGCGCTGACGACGTTGAGTAGTGAGGGAACTTCCAAGCATTGGTGTGGACCCCCTTTTGTAACAAAGTAGCAGCGATCAGCATGTTCGCAATGTGCCAAAAGCGCCAGGGCAAATAGCCGGGGCGGGAGGGTCCACGAGGGATGCGGGCAATCTTGTACTCGTCATCGCTCTTCCTGGGATGTGGTTCGGATTGCAATCATGCACATGCCTTCCTATTGGTGTTCATACTTGTGTGCCAAAAAGCAGTCAAGTGTCTCGCCTGAGTTTGTCTCAGAGAAAGGCATGATGCGGTAAGTCTCAAACCACTGTCAAAAAGGAGCACGCCAAATGGCTGCAAAGAACAGGATTGGGTGTGAACACTCCAACTTGCCACATGAGCAACTTGTTGGCACAGGTTCTCACTTGAGTAACGCGGTTTTTCCACCATGATACGGCCACACGTCAGCTGGAGCGCGGGCCCCCCACGAGTTCTGCATATAGATTCAAGCATGGCTATGCATGCCGCCCCTGCAAAAGCTGTTATAGCCTAAAATGCACAGTAGCTAAGACTCCCGGGGCCACAAGAAGAGTGGTTTGATGCAAATCATGATGTGTTTTTGAGAGAGCCTCACAATTACACAATGAAGTTGGGACCCCTGGAGCCGAAAGCCTGGTTTCAACTACTCTGAATTAAGCCTGTGGCTTAGACAGCCTTTTAGACTGACGAAATGCTCCGCACAACTCTGTCACAACTCCCCACTTGCGGAAGATTTCAGCGGCCTGTTTGCCCTTTTCGCGAGCAATTTCAACTCCAAGGTGCACGTGCTTGCGATAAGCAGAGCTGTACACACCATTCACTTTCACGTGCGGGGGAGGAACGATGCCATTGGCTGGAGCGTCTGGGTGTGCGGAAGCAGCCTCGCGTGGCAAACTGCCAGAGTCAGCGTCGCTGGTAGGCTCAGGAAGTTCTGTGTCCGCTGCGGCAGGGCGAGAGTCAGCGTCGGTGGCAGGCTCAGGAAGTTCTGTGTCCGCGTCCGCTGTGGCAGGGCGAGAATCAGCGTCGGTGGCAGGTTCAGGAAGTTCAGCATCAGCTGCAGGGCGAGGTGCTTGCTTGCGACTCTTGGCGGGTTTCTTCTCATCGGCTGCGGCCGGAGGTGCTTGCTTGCGCTTGGTGGGTTTCTCCTCCTCAGCCGGTCGAGGTGCGCGCTTGCGCTTGGTGGGTTTCTCCTCAGCAGCATCCGCTGCAGGGCGAGGTGCTTGCTTGGCGCGCTTGGGTTTCTTCTCCTCAGCATCGGCTGCAGCCGGTTGAGGCGCTTCCGTGGTGGGTTTCTCCTCAACAGCATCCGGTGCAGGGCGAGGTGCTTGCTTGGCGCGCGGTCGAGGTGCTTGCTTGGCGCGCTGCTGCTTGGTCGGTTTCTTCTCCTCAGCATCGGCTGCAGCCGGTTGAGGCGCTTGCTTGGTGGGCTCCTCCTGAGCAGCATCCGGTGCAGGGCAAGGCGCTTGCTTGGCGCGCTGCTTCTTGGTGGGTTTCTTCTCCGCTTTGGCCTCCGGCTTGTCAGCTGCGGCTGGCTCCTCCTCCCCAGAAGCTTGCGAGCGCTCCTTCTTTGAAAGGGTCACTTTCTTCTTCCTTCCCTTTGTCTTGTTGATCATGGTGCCCTGGTCACTGAATGTGGGGGGTGGAGCACCGCAGACACGCTGGGCTATCTCGTCCAGGATGTGGTGCTCCATGCGTCTCAAAGGATACTTGTAATCAGCGGTGGGTGCGGGCGCGGCTTCCTTATGATTAAAACACAGCAAGGTGGAACCAGTATACGGTTTACTGTTTGGCTCAAACTCCGCAAGACCCTGAATCACGAGTCGGACGAGTCACATGTCCCTGCCCGGTGGCAGATCCAGCACTTTCCTCCAATGAGACAGCTTGGTCATCAAGATGTCCAGGGCGAGCCTGAGAAATGTAGGTCGAAGAAAAAACGAAACAAACAATCCAAGAGAGAGTTCTGAGACTTTCCCTGCATCTTAAACACCGTGCATGCCCCATTTCCATTTGTGGCCAGGCAACATCCACGATAGCTGCAGCTCGTTCAGCTGTGTGTGCGGCGCCTGGTCATATGGGGTGGTTGAGGGAGAGGGTTGAAAACAAAAGACCCACGAAGTAAACCAATTCAATAAACAGTTTTTGGCCGGTTTCAGCTCTGGGCCCGATGCATGGGTATGTTAAATCAAGCCCTTTTGAATCAACGGTTGGTGGGTGGCCTTCGGCGCGTTGGCGCATGAAGTCGAAGGAAAGGTTTCAATTGGCATCTTTTGAGATTTGCAGCCCTTTAGGGCAGTAAAAGGTCTCGTTGCGGATCCCAGGAAATTCTTATTCTCAGATTTTGTCCATGCACTATACTTGAACTTCTGCCGCACGCACAGCGTGCTATTTGGAAGGAGCGCCCAAAACCAACCCTCCCAAAGCTGGCCTCCGTGGTCGACGTAGGGAACTATAGCCTCGGTCGCGGACTTGCTTTGCATGGGAACTCCAATGAATAGCTCTCACACTCGTCCAGTACATCATTGCGGGTGAACATGTACACATATGTTGAAAATGTTGGCCTGGTCTAAGCGCTACTCTCAAACCATGATGTTTTTAAGCAAGGAGCCAGTTGGGGCTCATCATTGATTGCCAGCGGTGGCAGCTTCGCGTTCGTCATCAGGATGAAGCTCTCATCGGGGCTGTCCACGAGGTCATCCTTCAGGCGCCGATTGGGAGGAAAGGGTTCGATTGGCCAACTGTTGGAACAACTGTGAGGTCTAGAGGGATCAGGAAGGAGCCCATGTTTTGTTTGTTAATGAACGCACCGCCGAACCTAGCATACACATACTGTTAGCCATGAAACCCTGTCCCTTGTGTGTGTAACCAACATCCTGAGCTCCGAAAACAAATGTCCCTATGTTGTGCGATTTGGGATCTCTCATACAAGGGGAAATCAAATTCGAAACATACATAACGGGCGACCCCCCCGCCCTATACAAAAAAGAGAGTTGCAACTGCGCACCAAACAAACGCGGTTACACAACCCTCGCGCGCGCTAATGAATGAACACGCCTGTGCCGCGATGCTCGGCAACCCTGTTGAAGAGCCGAAAGTTTGCCCCTCTGGCAGCTGTGAGTCAGGCCACTGAAGCTGGCACTGCTGCGGGGGGTCAAGGAACTCAACATCGGAGTCCGAGTCCTCCTCTGAATCTGAATCCGGAAGCCCAAGTGTTGCACAAAGCGCTGCCCGCACGCTCAAGCACTCCTCGCACTTACAAAAAAACAGATAGCGACCCTTCTGCGTTTCAAGCACGATGTCCTCGAAATCAGGATCACCGTTAGCGTCTTCATCGTCCACGCAAACAATGTCTGCTTGGGATACGCCAGAAGGCGTGCCATCGTGCGAGATGTCACAGTCATTGACCTGGCTGGCTTCTGGAGAGTCATCCTGGGCAATGGCCACATGACTGGGCGATGGCATCGCTGTGCTGGGTTTGCCCCTGCAGGGCGTGGCCACAACTTGGCTGACGCCACCTGCTTGTGGCACTTTGCCAGGCAGCAAGGCACTTGGGCTACCTTAGCTACAGCATGCGTGCTAGGGCGTTGTTTCGCGCTTGCGTGAGGCTCACACAAATGAATTGCAACAACCACGCGTCGCATATTAAGGCCGCGCTGCCACGTGCGAACAACGCGTACGCCCCTATAGGCGCATTCTCCCATGACACAACTTCCACTTCGTCATCGCTACTTTGTTCATCGCCGTGATGCTTTCGCTGGTTTGGCCTAGCCCTCCGCGGGTTGGGCAACATGACTTTGTTGAGCCTCACAGCCATGACGGAGCAAGTACCCCTGAGGCTCGCCTTCCTCCAATACCTCCTCGCGAAGCTCAAGAGCCCTCCCAGCACATACGCTTCCTAACAAAGCACGCGGCCGTCTCGCGCAATAACACAGCGTACATATTAGTGCAGTCACGAGGCGTCGTTGCACCATCTTTTGCGATCGCGTATAGTCCGCCCTTGCGATAGGTTTCCATCAGCGATGTTGTCCAAAACAGCGAATATGGTTTCCAAGTGCGTAATTGTAATTTCACCTGCGAGTCACAGCACAGCAGTCACGCGACACGCAACTCCCACGCGCTGGTTCTTGCGCTGAGCATGCTTTGCAATGCAATCAACGTGCATACGCTCATACACCAAACTCACGCTAGCCACGCATGCCACCCATACACACGCACACGTCACACACACACACACACCCAAACAAAAACAAACTCCTCCCAGCCACCCATGCCACCCACACGCACACTAACCACGCGTACGTGCGCGCATGACACACCCACACATCAGCCACGCACGCTCGCACCTGCACGCCAACCATGTGCACACGCGCTCCCACACACACACACCGCACAGCGCACACCACACATCACAGCACACACTCACCGAACACACAAAAGCAAACATGATGAAAACACGGTCTTGTTATTTTGAAAACCCTCAAGCGCACGCCCACAAAACCACACATGTGTGTACCGCGCATGCACATGATATTGTGCAACGTAACTTGGGTGTCAGCGGCCTGTGGGAGACATGCCATAGAGTCCGCAAATCAAATCAATGTGGCGAGCCATGTCGGCATATTGAATCGCACCCACATTCGGAACTTCAATCAGGGAGTTGTTCGGCGGCCGAGCTTTGGAGCATTGCACGAATCTTTCTGCGGGAATGTGCAGTTGCAGAATACCTAGGCCAGTGAGTCTTGAACACAAATTTGCTCGATTCTTCCACCCCGGTATGCCAAGTTGCCAGCTGCATCAGCTTCCCTTCCATCCAGCGACATAGTCAGGGATACCGCCGGGGCTGTCACAACTTGTTCGGGCCGCAAAAGGGCTATATAGAGGACATGAGAAAATCCATGCTTTGCACGTGCAACTTCGTTGTCTTGCAAGCTTCGGACCCTGAGCAACTTAGCACCATTATTCGACATTTTGTCAACTTTGTGCTTTTGCAATGGGATCTCACCTCCTCTCCAGCCCCATCAGCCCTGACCCCGCCTTGAATTCCAAACCGGCGAGGCATCTTCAGAGTGAGCGGCCATCGCTCGGCGGCTCCGGGTGGGAGCAGGGTGCATCAAAGCAACGAGTTCGATGTGTAAACAACTTTCTTTCACTTTCACCATCTTGCAGCTTCACTGCACTAGATTTGGAACATGTGGTTGTCACGGTATGCTCACCAAAGCGGGCCCTAGCGGTAGCAAGACCTCATTTTAGATGTAGCTGAAGCTGGTCTCAAAGCTGGCAGTTCTTGAGGCAAAAGGCGTGGAGCTCAGGATGGCACTGAGGGCCCACGAGGGCCCCGTATCCGACAAACAGGCCGGTCCCTCCCTAGGAGGGCCCCGGACCCTCCCTAGGAGGGCCCACGAGCGTCTGGGTAAACATGTTCCGGAAAACCAACTCATGTTCGAAGAGTCGGTTGGGCCCAAGAGCGCTAAGACAGATTCGCTTGGGAAATGGTTGGGATAAACCATGAGTCATGAAACATGATTGGAACCGAAACAGAGGAACCTGATCGCTTGGGTGTGGATCCCCCCAAAAAGTGAAACTTGTTGCAGGCGAAAGGAACTATGAGGGGTGTCCAAAAGGATCAGCTCATTTTCCAATAGCAATAGAGGTTGAGCATCAGCCAAAACCAGATTGGTTTCAGTTTCTCAGCGCTCGGGAGCGACCTTGAGACTTCTTCCGCCAGATTGTGTCCAACCATCCAGTACTGGAACCAAGGACTAACACCTGCGGTCGAATATCCTGGTGGTTTAATTTTGACTCATACCCATTCCAGGATCTCCAACCCCGTTTCGCTCGAGCGAACCCAAGTTGAGCTCAAGCCGAGTTCCAACCGGAAGCTGCCTGTCGGTGGAAAAGGTCGTCGAGCAGAGAGAACACCTCAGAGAGACAACCAGAGACCCCATGCATCTTAACGATGCCCCCCGATTCACAACTCACCCCCCCAGTATTCATCACGGGGCTCCCTTTTTAGTGGGGTGTCCTTTCCTTCAGCAAAATTACCCGACCTGATTTATTTTTTTACTTTTTTTTTGGGGGGGGCGTATTAAGAATCGTGGGTCAACATTAAACGTCATCTCCAAAAGGTCCCAAGGATTTTGAGATCTTTCAGGGTCAAAAGCTCTTGGGACTTCGGCCTATAGGCCCAAATGAACCTCATCTAACCCCTCCGTGTTTTGCCTGAATCATGAGGACTTGTCAACCATAGGCCGCGGCCGTCTTGGGATTCGGCGTCATTTCTGCACCGGTTCCAGAAGTTCGAGAACCAGAAAACTCGGCTGGAATTAGGACCCCAGCAGAAAATATGTTTTGCCTAGTTAGTGGAAAACAACGGGAACCCCAAAAAAACAAAAAAGCAAAAAGGGGAGCAAAGTCCGGGGAAGAAAAGGGGAGCAAACTGTACCAGTGCTGAAACCATGGCTGGTACATTGGGGCACGTCCCGAGCCACTACTGCACATATTCAATTAGTTAGCGTCTCGAATGTTTAGAAACAGACACTAGCTCAAACGGATCGCCCATTCTCCGCATCCTCAAGATTCTGCCACCGGCCCAAAAAAGAACATGGACCAAGGACCAAAGGGGGCTAGGGGCCCATCCTAGAGGGCAACCCAGGATAAGCTGTTACAGTCAGGCTTGAGCGTTTCACAATCCTCCAAAATTTGCTGAAGTCCCTTGGACAGATACAAAGGTTTCCAGTTGAACGATTCCTTTTCAAACCAACAGACAGAAAATAACTGCCACATATTCATTTCAGCCCACTCAACCAACTAAAACCATCTAAAACCATCAGGAATCAAAGTTCTGGGAACCCACTGCTTCCAGTTGCTGTCAGAAACCGCCCCATAGCCCATGGCCATGGCCCCATGGCCCCATGGCCCAGGAACCCGAGGCCCAGCCGAGCTGCCGCTTGCGCCGTGGTGGACTGCTTGCTGTCAGCATCTCCTCGCGCGGCGTGGGGTTTCCCCCGCAAGGCTCCAATCGGGAGACCGCCGACAGTAATAATATTAATGCAAATAATAAGAAGAACACAAATAATACTAATGCTAATACGAATACTAATACGAATACGAACACTCATGATAAGAATGATGATAATAAGAGCAACAATAATGCTAAACCTAATACTAACACTATTAATTATCATGATATAACAACAATAACAGTAACAATAACACAAAACAATAATAATAATGCTGATCATAACAATAATACTAACAACACAATATATCATAGCTGGACACAAAGGAACCGATCCTCCGTTTTTCTCCGGAGGTCCGCGGTCTGCAGAAAATTTCGATCGGATGGATCGGCTCCAAGATGGATCCAGGATTAGAGTTAGGCCCAGTTATAGAATGTATATTTTCTTGTTTGCTTCACATGGAGTCACTGGTAAAATGTAATATGGGCTGCCCTCAGATTACCCGCTAATTGTGAATAACTTTTAGTGGGTTCAATGGAAACTACCACTAAACACTAAAAGGCTAACAAGCTAAGGAACCGGATGGCTGGGAGCCACCAAGTTGAGTTCCCTTTAGAAGCACATTTGGATACCCCAACTCCGGAACGGCTCCCAACTAAACAGTCCGTATGTTCATCCCTCAAACAAGTATCCCTGGAGTCTAGCCCATCCTTGGAAGTTGAGGAGCTTCGCCAAGTTCTGGGCCCAAAGCTTCAAGCGGGGCACTTCCGCGTGGTGCAGCAGGTCCGGCAGCGCCTGGCAAGGTGGGGCTGCAGCTGAGGTGGGTGGGTGGGAGGTGGGGGAGGTTGGGGGAGGTTGGGGGTGGGGGAGGTGGGGGAGGTTGGGGGGGAGCTGCGCGGGAGCTGGTGGTTGGGGGGGAGGTTTGGCAAGGGGGAGGTGGGGGAGGTTTGGGGGGAGGTTCGGGGGGGAGGTTTGGCAAGGGGGAGGTGGGGGAGGCTTGGGGGGGGAGGTTTGGGGGAGGCCCGCAGAGGTTTGGTGAGGTTGGTGGGGGGAAGGGGGGAGGTTCGGGAGGTTTGGGTGTTGGGGGAGTTGGGGGAGAGAAGAGGATGACAAGTTGTGCATCTCCACAGTGGAATCAGTACCACTGTCTAAATTGCCCACCCAACCAAAAGTCTTTTGACCATGGCACATATTGAATTACGGTCAATCTGCGGTGGCTGCGGTGAAGGATATGAAACAATAAGTGAGTTCCTGAATTCCTCCCAAATGGACCAGGGGGGCACTGGATTTCATCTTCAAAAGCTACAACTTGCTGCTGAGTTTTCTACTAAAACGGGCACCTTTGGAGGTGCAAAACACTAAAAATCTGAGGGACCCCTGACTGGCCTGGAGACGCGTTACCGAACCTATGCTGGCCATAGGGCTTCCCTTTTTGTGTCGTGAAAACGGGTCCACGGCCCCGATGTGGGGACCCAACTGTTTTTAGTCTTTGAATACAGCCGTCCCCCTAAAGAATTCGGAGAGAAGCTAAAACGTCGGCCCCGGCTCCAGTCTTCGTGGTTCTGCATAGGGCGTGCCACTGACAAAGAAAGACCTGGTCAGGAACGCTTGCTATCCAAACCTTCGTTTCCCAAAGGGCCCCCCCCGGAATCGAAAAGAACAGCCTCGATAGCCAAGTTGCTGCTTTTTTCAGTCACTGTTGCTGGTTTTTGGGGTAAAGTTCATGGACAAAAAACAGCAAATGGCGATCCAGGAGCCCCCATACCCGGCCACGTGGTGCAGCAGGAACTGCGCCAGCGCAGGGCTGGCCGCGACCGGCGGCAGGCAAGCCTGGAGTCCACAGCGCGAGCCCGACTCGGATGGAGTCCAAAAAGCATATTACAGGGACCGATCCATCAATTTCAACCCCGTGTTGAAAAAAATAGAAAGTGGAAATGGTGGAACCCAGCAGTAATAAATTGCTGGTTGAAAGGAAGAATCCGGTGGACACTTGGTGAGTGTATTTTTTTAGGGAACCCTTTTTGGGTTGCTTGCCGAAGGAAGACGAAAATGAACCAAGTCTTTGTGCCATGTTGAGCCTGAAAGAGGACACACCCAACTCCCGCATGGGGGCTTGGGGGGGACGGGAGAGGGAGGGAGCCCGAATCCGCATGAAGGGCTTGATATCCCCCCCTCCCCCTCCCTCCCCCTTGGCATCCATGATATTCGGGGAAACCGACCCGGCGGCTCCGTCCCTCGCCGGCCTCAAAGAGAGGCCTGCGGTCGGGCGGCAGAAGCGAAGGCACCTCCGCCAGGGCACCTCGGGAATTTCTGGCGCGTCTTGGGTGAGGACTCTGGGGTGGGTAGGATTCAGCCGAAAAGTCACCTGCTCCTAGTTCTAGCTGCACCCTCTCCATTTGCGAAGAGATTCTTTGTCCATCACGAGTCTAAGGTTTGATTCCCAATTCTCCTCACGAATCGTTCTTTTTAGACCCCACTTATTTTCCAGGGGTTTGACCCATGTTTTGCAGAGAAGGATCGCTGAAGAGACCACCTGGGACGAAACTCAAAAAACAATGGATAAACCACCTACCAGTGCAGGAGTTTGTGCATGGTTATTACCGTTCATCACACCTCCAGGTGCGGTCTACTTCAGTTTTCTCCATTAACTTCTGGTCTCTTTTCTTTGCTTAACCCCTCACAAGTCTAGCAAGCCATGTGTTTGGAACCCCTTTCTTTGGCTCGCTGTCCTTTCCGTAAGTTGGCCCGAGGGCTCCTGAAGCCCCGCAAGACTCATCTTATTACCCAGCTGGGCTGTCGCGAAACGGAGCCTCCCGATAAATCACACGCAGTTCCGGACAAAAGCACCCAAGAAACACGAAAGCAAAGCGACCACTGAGGAAAGGGGGGCCAAACAGGCAGGGCTTCTTGCATGTCCCCTCCCCACTATAAACATCACTGAGGAAGCTTCGCCACCGACTCCCCAAAAATGTCTCATATGAGGCCGTCTCTTTTGCGGGAGCCACCATGGTTTTCAAAATAAACCCCGCGTGCTCCTTTCTTTTTCATGTTTTTTTGGGGGGGGGTCCCTAAAACCAATTTTTAAAGTGTGTTTTTTTTGCACAAACACGCCCAAACCCATGTCCCGCCCCGTTCTTGGGGGACCTACTGTGGATGGACGAAATCCTGCACCACGTTGAACCCATGAGAAACCACTGTTTTGTTGGTATTTACGGGGGAATCATCATTCCAGGGTTTCTTAGGTGATGCAGGATTTCGTCCATCCACAGTGTGTCACAGGACTCGACTCGACTCCAACGGACTCGACTCGACTTCGATGGCCTTCCAGGCTGGGAGGTCCCTGGCTCAGCACTCCGCTGAGGCTCCTCAGACCGACGTCGTCGCGCGGCCGGCGGTGGCTTGCTTCTGAAAAGAGTCGAGTGATCCAGAGGCCCGGCAAACGTGGGGGGACCAAAAAAAAGAACCACCAAAAAAAGAAGACTAAACATGGGGTGACAAAAAAAATAAAAAACACATAAAACAAGGAGTTGACCAAACACATCTGGCCAAACTACTCTAGGCCCTTCACCCTTGATTGTGGTGATGTGAAGGCATACCATCTTTGGGTTCCCGCATTGGGAGAGACCGAAAGTATACCGAACAGGAAAAACCTGTCTGCAAAAGGTCGGCGCATTTCCGTATGATTATATGGGTGGCTCGTCTGTTGGTACTTACCTATAATCCTGGGGGGGGATGAATTCCCTTGTTGTGGGTCCAGGTACCCTTTTTTGGTGGTTGAAGGGAAACCGCAAGGAACAACTTTGCGCCAATCGTCCAAATTCGGTGTGTCTCCATGTTTTGCAGGGTCGCTTCCCAGCCAAGGTCTTGGGTTCCTTGCCGTTCTGCTTCAAACCAACCAACCTAAAAGGGGGTACCCTGAAAACACAAGCAAGCAAGCGAGCGAGCGAGCAAGCAAACAAACAAGCGAATAAGCAAGCAAGCACGCAAACAAAGCAACGCAACACACACAAACACACGCAGACAACGAAAACTGCAACCCCGGCATAGGGATGGGTTTCCGCATGGCTGGCAACATCCCTAGCATCACCAGCATCATTTGGACCTGGGATTAGGGGGGCTTTTGGCTGGCTTAGATCTTCCTGAGGGTGGGTCTTGGTGGTTTGGGATTGATTTGAAGCGAAGGGCTGACATCCAGGCTGCTGTTGGGCGGAGCCAATTTGTGTTAGGTGTGCTGCTGGTTCAGCAGCGGCTTTAGGGTTGCTTTAGGTATTGTTAAGTGAGTTTTGGTCGAGTTTTGGTGGTTTGGGGCAACGCTCCAAACCGATCCTAAACGAGACCAAAACCATTCAAAGTCAACCCTAAGCTCGCCCAACAGCAGCCTGGATGTGAGCCCTTCTTCGCTTCTCCAAAATCAACCCCAAACCACCCCGAGACCCACCCTCAACCAAGCAACCAAGCAACCAAGCAACCAAGCTACCAAGCTACCAACCAAGCAAGCAACCAAGCAACCAAGCTACCAAGCTATCAAGCTACCAAGCAACAAAGCTACCAAGCAACCAAGCACCCAAGCAACCAAGCAACAAGGCACCAAGCCACCAAGCCACCAAGCCACCAAGCCACCAAGCCACCAAGCCACCAAGCCACCAAGCCACCAAGCCACCAAGCCACCAAGCCACCAAGCAACCAAGCAACCAAGCAACCAAGCAACCAAGCAACCAAGCAACCAAGCAACCAAGCAACCAAGCAACCAAGCAAACAAGCAACCAAGCAACCAACCAACCAACCAACCAACCAGCCAGCCAGCCAGCCAGCCAACCAACCAACCAACCAACCAACCAACCAGGGGACCAGCCCTAGTAAAAAAAAAACTCTAGGAAAACAAAAACACCGGATCCACCCCGGCATAACCTCAACCAAAATATCGCCGAGCTTCTGGTACTCACTGGTCATATAAGGCCGTAGGGCCTCCCGGACATCCTGGCAAGGCTCGCTGGCTGTCCTCAGATCCATGGGGTACTAAAAGGAATGGGGTTCCATGGGCTGTCCTCAGATTCATGAGAGTGAAGAAGGGGGCTTCCCCAAAAGGAAAGTCATCTTTCAAAACCCTCCTGTCCATGATTGAGCGAGGGTATCTGGGCTGTCCGTTTTCAGATCCATGGGATGGCCTGTCCTCGAAACTTATAACCGTGGGCTGTCCGTTTTCAAATCCCCTGTGAAAAGTGAACTTTTAGTGGGTGAAATTCGGAAACCCAACCACTAAACCAACTACCAGGCTAAACACCGAGTAAAACGGGGGCAAAAAATGATAAACAAGTAGCGTATATGTGCCTAGCTGACATCAGCGGGCCAAATTTTGCTTCTTTCCCCTGGTAGCCCAAGGGATGCATCTTTGCCTCTCGGCTTGTGGAGCTAATGCACAGTTGTTGTGTTTGTCTTTATTAAAGAACAAAACCAAGGGGCCAATATACCCAGCAAATTCCACAAGTCGCGAAAACCAGTTTTGAGAAATTCCTTTCGATCCCAGCCGTGCCTCCCGCGGGATCTTGGCCAGGACAGAATGGTCCTTGCCGCTCTTCTTGAGGACCTTAAAGATCTCCTGACACAAAACAGCAAACAAAAACAAACAAGCCGTTGGACAAACACATCTCTTTCCGGCTTCGGCAACTCATAGCTGTTTGTTTGTTTGTTTCCTCTTTTTCCGGGTCACAAACCATTGTTTTTGTTTGCTTTTGTTTTTTTCCGGCACAGGATCTCAGAGGGTACCTGTCTTAGATGTTCTGAAAGCAGAGGACTGCTCACCGCTAAGGGCCCTATCTACGCTATGCATTCGCTCACAGTATCCCTTGCTTGTCTTTTGCTTCTCTTTGGACTCTGGGATGTTGCATGCCGTTGCTTTTGCCTTGTTTGTGTTCAACATGGTCCAAAACCATGCCCTTGTGGAAGGGCGGGACATACAAGCTCACCCATGACAAGGTTCCTGAGAAATTGGACCGAAGCTCTTAGTGATTTTGAAAGTCCGCCCCTGCAAATAAATGGGGAGGAAGCCAAACCTCGATACGCAAGAAGGTGGGCAAGGTATACGCAGAGGATTGCGCCGAGACCGTTTCTTCCACCCAGTGAATTGCCAAATCCCAACGAAATCGGATGGTCAGCACGGGTGGGGCATGAATTCCCCGGCTCAACCATTGCTCTACCACCTTTCGCAAGGGCTTTCCCTCTTTGGAGGATCCCTCAAGGGGAGTGACTGGAAAGGGGCCATTCGGACACTTTAACTTCGGCGGGGATGTCCGTGTTGCCCTTAAAACTAGAACCAAGCGGTGGACAAAGGCCTCTTGGAAGACCATGAAGGAAGGATGCCCTTTGGGGCGATTCAGAGTTAGCGAGGGGTGGTTGCTGCATATCCTGCAACCCAAGGGCCCGTTTCTTGCAAATCCAAAGGGGTTCCGTTCCTGACGCTGATCAATTCAAGGGTTTGGGCTCCCCTCCCCAAGCAAACAAGTGGATTATCTTCACCCAGGACAAGCCGAACCAAGTAGCGGTTCGATATTTTGTTTAATCAAAAAATGAGAGCATGGAAATGGCTTGTCTCAAGCGCTGGCTCGAGAGGGAAAGCATAGGGGCGCATGCTGACAAATCCAGCTGCCGAGTTTCGAGAAAAATCCTGACACCGACCCCCGGAAGCGGGGACCGGCCGGTCCGGGTCCCCCATCTTGCTGATTGAAACTTGGGGGATACGGCCGCGAAATATTCCTGAAATAGAACAAACCGCGCTGACACCGCGGCAAGACTCAAGAACAACGCCCGTGGACAATACACAAGGCTGGAACGCTTTCTCGGTTGCAAATCTGCTCCCCTAAAAGTTGAACTTTTCGTGGTTTTATGCGGA
>CAUJNA010000324.1:1021010-1053510 GCA_963377175.1 Effrenium voratum | reverse complement strand
AAAAGCTGCCTTGTCGGTCCAACTCATGTCAATGCAGGTGTCGCTCGAACGTGAAAGTGAATTGAACTGATCTGAGTCAGCGCAGAGCGTGAATCAATGAACTGCAAAGTCGGTATCTGACCGGCTTGTCACTCGCGCATGAAGCTGCCGGAGCCTGATACCTCATGAGAGCTGCCTTGTTCAAAACGCAGGCAGTGCAATGCGAATGAAGCTGCCGGAGCCTGATACCTCATGAGAGCTGCCTTGTTCAAAATGCAGGCAGTGCAATGCGAATGTGAACTGAACTTGAACTTTTGAACGTCATCCCCTTGCAGGGGGCTCCCGCATATGGCGAGTCCAGCCCACAGCGCCATGTCGGACAGGCCGTGGGTAAACACACTTATCTCGAGAGGCTTCACTAGCCGAGATGAAAACGCAGTCAGTAAAAATGCTTGAATGCAAATGCAAATCAACAGGTCACAACATCGACACCGAACAGGAAGCAACAGCGACAAACAGAAACCGCAAAAGGAATCAGGAAAGAGGGTCAAAAAGGGGGCCAAAAAGACTTTCAGAATCACTCAAAAGGTGCAGGTACACAAGGCTGATCAGGCCTTGCTTCCCACTCTCACCCACAGCTTCATTGCGTGTGGTAGGATGAGAGTGCCACACGCCCCTGCTGCTTAAAGTTTTGCGTCCGTGCTCCAGGACGGTTCACACACACACACACACACTCGGTGCTGCAGTAGAGTGGTTAGAATAAGTTGGTACCAACTTTTTCTGTAGTCTGTTTTAGCAGGGGAACCCTCCCAACCAAAAAAGGGGTAAAAGAGAGGGCACCAACTGCTGGGGGACCTAGCATCACACACACACACACACACGCGCACAAAGAGACACGCTCCTTTTGAGCGCCTTAAAACGGAGACTCGCGCCAAGGACCCGCGGTGAACTCCCCGCTTTCGATTTCCCGAGTTCTCGCTGGCCTCCAGCACGGACTTGGCGAGCTCCTCGTCTCCTGCCCGTTTCAGCGGATGGCCGAGCTGGTTTTTAGATCCGCGACACGTTTCCGTTTCAGGTCCACAAACATCAAAACCCAACAGAGGCTCCCTTTTAAAGGAAAGTCGTCTTCCAGGGCCATTCAGTCAGGTTCCATGGGGATGGGAGGGTAACTTGTGGGCGAAATGGAAACCGAACCACGAAACACAACAAAAAACGGAGAAGCGAAGGGGCTATAGTGGGATAAATTCGGACACCCAACCACGAAACGCAACTAAAACAATCTAAACAGGTAACAGCAGGCCTGTGAGCCAAGGATAGATGTGGTTGGCTCTCTCACTCGCAGTAGCTGGAAATGGCAGGAACTCTGAGGCTTCCCAACCGTCCAAAGTAAAAAAAAAAAAAAACAAGCGCTTGTGAACCGCTGGCAAGTAGCGTATGGCTTGAGCATCAAAGCCAGTGGCTTCTCGAAAGGCAAATCAGCCACGTGTCAAAGAGAAAGACACCACCCCAATGGTTCAGTGACCCTGAAAGACAATGGAACCACCCAATCTTGAGAGCTGACCATCTTTCGAGGGGAAGACAGAGGAATGAGCTGCTCGCCAACCAGCTACCAAAAAAACAAAAAGCACAAGGTCTGGCAAATGGGGGCTCCCAACCAACCAGCCAACTCTTGATTGCGTCACAAGCGGGCCTATTGCACATGGCTGTGCTCAACACGGGCACTTTCTGCCCCCATCCCCGCGGCTATGTTGTCACTGCATTTCGTGGATTTTGTGGTCCACTTACAAGAAGCGAGCTTCCCGTAAACCACACAAGACCAACTCGTGATATCGCCAAAAAATCCTTGGCTCGCACTCTTCTCTCTTCCGCATGAGCGTTTCCCCAACTGTCCACACCAAAACATCTTTCTTCATGTACCGAACACCCGGAATCCGCCGATTCAGCCAGCAACGCAGCAACGCCGGCCGGCCCCGGCGCCTTTGGGTGAGCGGTGATCCTTGCTGTTGTGGCGTTCCACCAGCACCTGAAGCAAGTCTTGCCGAGTAAGAGGCTCGGCATCTGTCGTTGATTTAGATTTGTCTCAATATTCGAGGACAATGGTTTCACGGTTCCCATCAAACAAACCAAAGAAACGAACAAAGGGTTCCCCGAAGAAGAACAGAAACAAAAAGGGAAAGAGAAACACAATGGCAACCTCTTTTGCGGCCGTGGCTGCAAATACTGCCCAAAGGAGCAATGAAACTCAAAGGCTAACCTTTCAGGGTTTGAGGTGACACGATTCGATACTAAGAGGAATCCGTAAGTACGTATTAGACAAAGAAGGAAACCTGAGTATCCTTCCCACAATGTAGTCTTGCTTCACAAGTGAGGTCATTCTAAACACACACACACACACAGAGACACACAGACAAACACACACCCTGGGGAGGCCAATTGGAAGATATGGCCATGTGATAAATTCGGGGACCCAACAAATGGGTGGCTTCCTTTTGGTTTCCTCTAACAACACCCCAAACATCACACCCTCAACAAAATATCGTCCATCTGATCCAGCCGCCTACGCTTTTCATGGGTGCGAATGGAGCTGTCAGATGACCCAGCCAGGCAACGATACATTGCTTTTGAACCATGGATCCGGCATTGGCAGAATATTCGAATTCACCAAACTAACTTGCTGGTGTGATAGGTAGGGAATGACCTTCCGGTGCCCTTCAAGGAAACCATAGGCGATGGGTTTTAGGGGTCATTCCAACTCATCTGCCTATCGAACCAGCAAGATAAGGGCCCCCCCCAGAAAGCCCCAGTGTGGCGTCGCTATTTGCCCGCACGGACCAAGTGCGTTCGGTCACAGGTGTGTGAACCTCCACTTTGTGTAAATTGGGAAGGGATCCTCCATTGGAGAACCACCCCACTTCATTGAGCTCGGTGCACGGGCAGGACTTTTCCCACACTGCATACCTAAAAGGGATAAAGGGCCCGTTTAAGGGAACTCCTGCCTGAAATTCCCGAACGGATTGCCAAACAATGTGGTGATGGGTTTTAAACGAAATGGCCAAACGTGACATAGTATGAAGCTCTGCGGGCAAAACACATACATTAATACTCGTAATTAGCGTCAGTTGCTACTTCATGTTTTGCCCCATGAAAAATATGTTTGTTTTGACTATGGCCTATGGCATATATAGTGAACAAGCAACTGCACCAAACAACACACACACACACATAATTCTGGGAAATGTTCATTTTTCAGGGACCCCCCCCCGGGAGAAAAAAAACCAACAACACTTGGGTTCCTTTTGGTTCCCTTTAGAACCCCCCGCCCAAAACCCCAGGGCGCCCTCCAAAGCCACCCTGGCACCCGCCCGGCATCCGCGAACCGCCGAGTCGACTCCGCCTGCCCGGCGAAGCGGGCGGGGTCGATGGCGCCCAAAGCGCCCAGGACTTGGCCGCAGAGCAGCTGGTTGCCTGAGCCGAAGGCGACCTGGCTTCCTCTCGAGAACCCGTTTTGGGGGTAGGAAACCATCAGGAAGCCCTAAGAAAAATCCAATACAGGAAGAGGGCTTTGAGGGACCTCACACCACATGTCCTCCAGATTTGAGAGGATAGAACAAGGGTACCCGTTTTTTGTTGTTCCCTTTTCTGTAGTCTATTTTAGGGGAACTCCTCCCGCAAAAAAGGGCAAACGGGCACTACTGGGGGACCTAGTAAACAACAGAAACCACTTGCGAAATACTCAGATGCCCAGTGGATGTCCATGGGAAAAATGGGCAGCCTTTTCGGGTTGGTGCAACTGCAAATAGAAACAGGAAATCCAACTTGGGCATTTGGCCAATGAAGACATTGGAGCCCCTTATGATACGTGGAATATCCAACTTGATGTGTGTGTTCCGGCATTGGAAAAGCCCGGGAAAAAAAGGGCAAATTAACTGGCCAACTCCTTCATGGGCCCCGCAAAACCAAGGGCCTCACCAGGGCGCAGTGCACCTAGTCCCAGTGGCGCAGTAGATTCCGCCCTTTGTCCAACTTGTGTTTTTGGAGAAGAGTCCCCCCTTCTCACTGGCTGAGTGGATGGCCCAAAAAAAGTCCAAACTTTATATTTACCACTAAAATGGTGTTTCCAAAAAGTTTAAAGTTCATGAACCCAGGAAGTGAGCGCCTTTGTGTCACCACAAACGAAGATGCCCGGAAATCCTCTGGGCGTCTGGGTCGTTAAGCCAGTGGGTCCCCTCTTTTGCTGGTGGGTCATTTGGGTTTCATAGCTGGACAGGACCTGCATCCCTGCTTTCCGAAGTGAGACCAAGTGTCACTTTGGGCGGTTCAAAAAGGGAAAACTTGACGGGCTTCTGTTGGACGATCCCGTTTCAACGTAGCGAGCAACTGGTTGGCTCCCTTGACTTACAAGTTGGCTGAACCACCGGGCTAGTTGTCCCAACGACGCGGGGTGTTTGGTTTAGATCTGCAAGAAGGCACACCAACCAAAAACACGTGGGCTCAAAATCAACCAGGGGTTACGCAGGTGGTGGTCCATGTTTCCACTTACCAGGGCGACCCATTTTGGTACCGGTTTTTTGAGCCACAGCAATGTGTGTTTTCAAAAGGCCCAACTCAGGTGAAAAGGTTGCTCTTTCAACCTTTTCGGGCCACGCAAGGAGCAAACAAAAACGAGCAGTGCAAGCAGTTTGCCTGCTGAACACGAGAAGAATTAATCATGTGTTTGTTCAATAACCAAGCCCTTTTTGTCTGGGTGCTTGATGGTTTGCTAGAAGGAAAGGACCCCGAACCGAATGGGGACGTTACCACTAGAACCTTGCCGGAACTGCCGGACAAACTGGACCCTGACTGAAAGGAATCGGGAGTTAACCTCAGGAAGGTCGTCGCTTTGCTTGATTTAGAAGGGGGTTTCTTCACTTGTGGGAGAAATACTTCCTGATTCTGCTGGGTTGATATACCTGGGTCTCATTGAGAAACAAGCTATAGGAGAATCTGCTGGAATTTCGACCAACACGGCCAATTTCCAGGTGTTCGGCGTTGATTTCTTCCATCTCCCCCCCACTCAGTGGGAGACGGGCTAGATCTCAAATTTGGCTCGAGAAAAGCCTTCGAATCGCAGGGCTTGTTGTTCTTTCTTGTTTTGGGGGGGGCGGGGAAATAGCAAACACCCTTTTTGCGTTGGTTTGAAGGAAGGCCGCAAATTCAAAGCACCCGCTCAAAGCACAATCAACCCTAGCATCAAAGCACCCTAACCATGCCTACCCAACCCAAACGAAGAATTAAAAGGGCGGCCGCAGCAACTTCTGCTTGCCTTCTAGGTCGCAGAGTGGAGAGCTTAGAATAAGTTGGTGCCAACTGTTTTGTTCTGTAGTCTATTTTAGTAGACTAAACCCTCCCAGCCAAAAAAGAAACTAAGAGAGGGCACCAGCTGGGGGACCTATGCCTGAACCTTCACGTGGCTCGAGCCAGGCTCCAGCTCAGAGCGCCCCAGCCTGGAGAGGCCGAGGATTCCAGGAGAAACCTCAGATCTCGCAAGCTTCTGGATCGACTCCCCACATCTTGAAGGGGATCCTGGGTTGATGCGAGGGGGGTGAACATGTGTGGATGATTGTGAAAATTCTAGGGATTGATTCCTTGTCCATTCTTTTCAGCCACCCTTCTTTTCAAACACCGATCGCCAGTTCCCCTGGTTTTATTTGTTGTGGTGTTCTAGAAAGAAGGATCGCTGGAAAGAATGGGGAAGTGACCCCTAGCGTGATGGTTTTCTTTCCCGCCCTCTCCTCACAATTGAACGTCTTGTACCATTTGTACCCTTCCGGAAAGCGCGGATGTGGATTTTGGGGTTCCACAAATGATAATTACAGCTATTGACAGGGGGCGTTTCCAACTCACTCTCCCCAAACATTTGGAAGCATCGCTGCAAAATACTTCAGGGACCTGTGGGTTCCGTTTCCATGTGGGTGGTATCCACCCATTGAGGGAGATTCTCACTGAGAGTCAGAGCCCGAGCAGGATCTATTCGAAGAGGCTCGTGGCTTCCCCCTTACAGCCTTCTCAAAAGAAATTGAGAGGCAGCTCAGCTTGTCCAGGAGTGGACGCTGTTACAACAGAGGCTTTAGCAAAAACGGGCACCCCTTTGTTCGCGGCACTTGCCTTAAAGGGACACCCAAACAAGGGGACCTGATTCGAGGGAAAGGGCAAAAAGGGGCACCTGATTCAAGGCCATCTGTGGGTGCCTTTTCCGGGGGAACCCCCCAAATGATGTTATTCTTGTATTCAACACTACCCTCAAAACAGACACCCTGAAATGGAAAAGCAAATGCAAACCAGAAACAATTTGATGTGGCGCAAGTCTCACTCCAAAGAGAATCCTTCACTTGGCCCCAACCAGGTTGAATGCGGGCTCGGCATCTCATTCAAAAAGTGCCACTTCAAAAAAACTGCCCCTTACACAAAACCACAATCCCAGCAAAAGCTATGAACAGCTAGGAAAAGCTCAATGTAAACAAGAAAAACTGAGAATATCTAAGAAACACATACCCAGCAAAACTCAGTGGACATAATCTCACATTCGAGCCTGTTCGACAAGACTGTAGGGCAAACCCGTTGTTGCAAGCCTTGGTGTCTGGAGTTTCAACCTGCCTTTACCAACTGGGTAAAACTGGGAACACGCAATGAGGCTTCTAGACCTTCACTGCGCCAAGTTCTCTTTCAGCCCTTGTCATCCCACAGCTTCCGCGCAACACACCGATTTCATGCAGCCCCACTCTTCTCGCACCAAAAACACGCCCACACACAACAAACAACAACGCAACCAGCCACACAAACAACAACAAGTTACCAACAATGACGTTTTTTCCCACAGATTTCCATGAAGATTCTGGCCATGCTCTCAATCTGATCATTGTGGGATTTATGTAGCCTTGGACAGCTGTGAAAAGAACGGTGCTAGACAGGGGGTCAAACTAAAAACACGAATCCACTTTTGGTTTCGCTTTGGGTAGATTAAACATAATGCTTGGATTGGCCAAAATTGCATCGTGGGCTATTCAGCACCCCATCGACTGCTTAACGGGTACTCTGGACATGGGAAAAAGCAGTTGGGGGGTGCTGGTTAGCAAACAATGACCGGAGGGAGGGGAACCATCAGGTAACCCCTAGTTGCTGGCTTGGATAACCAATCCAAACCACCAAACCACCAATCCAATCCAAACATTAGAGGGAAGCTAAACATGGGGCACAATTGCTCTTCGTTCCCAAAAAGAAGTCCACCACCCCACCAAACCGCGCCACAAAGTTAAACCGCCTAGGTCCTCCAGATTTGAGAGCTTAGAATAAGTTGGCACCCACTTTTTTCTGCAATCTATTTTACTAGGGGAACCCAAAACCCAACCCAAAAAAAAGGTTAAAGAGAGGGCACCCAGCTGGGGGACTTAGTTCTTCTTTGTTCCCAAAAAGAAGTCCAACACCCCACCACCAAACCGCCCCACCACCAAACCGCCCCACCACCAAACCGCATCTTCGGCTCGATTCGCCGGCGCCATCCGGGGCTGGCGCTTCAGCACGGCGCGCATGAGCCGTGTCAGGGTGGCGCCCGGCAGCTGCGCAATCGGGTTCGGCGACGCCTGAAATTGCTGGCAGTGCCCGCTACATGGGACTGTCGCTTATTTATTTATCTATTTTATTTTTTGGGGGGGAGGGGTGGGGTGGGGGGGGGGTGTTTGTGCCTGTCTTTTTGTTCATTGTTGTTGTTGTTGTTGTTGTTGTTGTTGTTGTTGTTGTTGTTGTTGTTGTTGTTGTTGTTGTTGTTGTTGTTGTTGTTGTTGTTGTTGTTGTTGTTGTTGTTGTTGTTGTTGTTGTTGTTGTTGTTGTTGTTGTTGTTGTTGTTGTTGTTGTTGTTGTTGTTGTTGTTGTTGTTGTTGTTGTTGTTGTTGTTGTTGTTGTTGTTGTTGTTGTTGTTGTTGTTGTTGTTGTTGTTGTTGTTGTTGTTGTTGTTGTTGTTGTTGTTGTTGTTGTTGTTGTTGTTGTTGTTGTTGTTGTTGTTGTTGTTGTTGTTGTTGTTGTTGTTGTTGTTGTTGTTGTTGTTGTTGTTGTTGTTGTTGTTGTTGTTGTTGTTGTTGTTGTTGTTGTTGTTGTTGTTGTTGTTGTTGTTGTTGTTGTTGTTGTTGTTGTTGTTGTTGTTGTTGTTGTTGTTGTTGTTGTTGTTGTTGTTGTTGTTGTTGTTGTTGTTGTTGTTGTTGTTGTTGTTGTTGTTGTTGTTGTTGTTGTTGTTGTGTTGTTGTAGTTGTTGTTGTTGTTGTTGTTGTTGTTGTTGTTGTTGTTGTTGTTGTTGTTGTTGTTGTTGTTGTTGTTGTTGTTGTTGTTGTTGTTGTTGTTGTTGTTGTTGTTGTTGTGTGTTTGTTGTTGTTGTTGTTGTTGTTGTTGTTGTTGTTGTTGTTGTTGTTGTTGTTGTTGTTGTTGTTGTTGTTGTTGTTGTTGTTGTTGTTTATTGTTCTTGTTTTTTTGGGGGGCTTCTATATTCTGGGTCTGTTTTTGTCATTGTGGTTGCTTCTTGTCCTTTTCATTTTTTTGGTGGGGGGGATCGCCTTCTATATGGGTATGTCTTACTTCCTTCCTTCTTGCTTTCTTCTTCTTTTGGGAGGGGGGGGGGGGAGTGGCCTGCTATATGGGTCTGTGTTTTTTTCATTGTTGTTGTTTTTTGTTTTTTTGGGGGGAGGGGGGGAAGCGGGGGTGCAGCTTGTTTTGTGGTCTTAAGGGAAACAATGAGGACAACTTCTGTTGTGCGAGGGGGGGGGGGGAGGGTGAAGAAGCAACCATGGTCCAAGCCTAGATCATATGAGTCAAAGAACGTGTGGGTATGTTTTTTTGTTTTGTTTTTTGAGTTGTACCCGTTGTTTGGTTTTGAACGGAAACCAAAAGGAACACCACCGCTTTTGGAGGGTAACATAAAAACAGACAGACCCATTGAGCTTCTGCTTAAAAAACACACACACACAGCTCGCAGTTGCCCAAGCCAGGAAATAAAAGGTGATCACCGTTTGAGGCCAGGACTAAAAATGGGTACCAAAATCGGATCTTATTAAAAGGCAACCACTACATTCAAACATGATGAATATGCCATGTCTTAAATCAAGTGAAATTGACTGGCGTTGATTCGTTGGACCAAAATTGATTACATCTGTCGAGCATCGACCCTTCGACACTGGCGGCTGAAGATTGGCCCTTTTTGGGGGGTTGGTGAATCTGAGTAACACCACCAAACCAAAAGGGGTCGAGCACACTGTGCATTGCAACAAATGTGGTTGGCATACCGAACAAGATTGCGCGTTGCCACAAGTTGCAACAAACAAAACTGAAGTCAAGTTCCCCAATACCTTCGGGTGAGCTTGTCATAGAAAAAGGGCAGACGAAAGGAACACAATCAAGAGAAGCACACATCGACACATTAAGCCAGGCATACCGCTAAGAAGTAGGTCAGACTCCAGTTGCGACAATGCCAGCTTTTTGGCACCTCCACAGCCAGAGAAAACCAAAGGTCAAAAGCTCGAGTCGCAATTCAGGTGCCAAATTCAAGAGGATGGGCTTCCAGGGCCCTCTGGTGCACACTACTGGTTGGAAAGAGCTGCCTGAGACAGATGGGCCAATGGGAATTGCTTTTGGCCACGCCCTGTTGTCAACAGGAAGCTTCCATTTCAGAGAGCTTCCAAGCCTAGGAACGCGAGTTATGTGCACAGGAAAAACCTGAAAACTGAACATGGGTCGACAAGGAATTGGGTAAAAATGTAGCCAAACTCAGGCAGGCAGCTGAGCTAAGGTGCGAAACCTTTGCTTTGTAGGGACCCAAAGGTCACACACTGACTGGTGGCCGCTTGTTCAACGACTGGATCCGTCTAAACTGGTTGGAGCGAGTACAGCAAAAACATGACATCCGTGGTTTGGTTCCAATTGTTGGAACACCCTCAAAATTGGTCAGCGACCAAATGAATCCCCATTCTTATCCACCAAATGCTCCAAACAAACTTCACCCCTCGATGGTTTTAAACCCCGGAGGTCAAATTGAGCATCCCGTTTCGTGGTTTGAACTACGTAGTGGCTTGGAGGTTGCCCCAAGAAACAGGGCTTATGGCTTGCGAAACCCACCCAGCCAGATCCCGGGCGACTTCAGTGGATATGCCAAACAAAGCGAGCCCTTTGGTGTGCCCCTCAAATGTCTTCCCAAGGCACCTGCCCGGATCCCGCAGGTAGATCGCCAATCGCTGATTGACCCTCACAGCTGTCACTGGGGAATAGCGTGTGAACTCTAGCTACTGGGGGAAGGGGGAAGCTTTCCCTGGACCAACCAAGGGACACGGTAGAGCCTATTTTGCAAGACAAACAAAAACAAAACAAAACAACTCCAAAGAGTTGGTTGCGCGATCGCCCCGCAGTTGTTTAAGTGTCCACCATACCGCCCCCTCCCTTGGCCCACCCAAACTGTCGGTTTGCCGCTAAAATGGATGTGGCTCAAACTTAACCTGCCGGGGTTACGCAGGTTTTGGTCCATGTGTCCGCTTGCCAGGGCTCCATTCTGACGGTTTTTCGAGCCACAGCCCAATGATCTTCAGCTTCAAGTCCAGGGAAACGCGCGCCGATCCGCGCGCCGATCCGCGCCTGGCGCTGCTGCGTGAGGAGGTGCTGCAGGCCTTCGAGGATGGCCCGCCGCACCGCCTCCGAATGGGCGAGCCGAGATCTGCGGCCAATTCGTCTAGACCCTCTGGCAACCCCCCCCCCACCCCCCGGCGGGACGAAACAAACAGGAACTAAAACAGCCAAACAAAAAGCATGACACTACGCCAACCCAGACACCCCCTCTCCAAAATAATGAACGACCAAACAACAACGATAACAAACAACTCGAGACCAACGCCAGGGGCAACACACACACGCCCGCGGGGCTTGGTCGCTCCAGAAGTGGCCTGTCTGTGTGTTTTTTGCTGTCACCATAGGATGGCCTGACGGCCTGACTCTGCAAAATAGCTCGACTGCCACTTCACCGTCAAGGAGGGGTCGGGATGGGCTTCACAGCATTCATTCCTTGCCAACTAGTCGTACACGGGCGTCTCAAAAAATGGCCGGCTGATGCACACCGCAGTTCACCACCATAGGCATCTTAAAGCTGTGGACTCGCACAGCAGATCGTCCATGTTTCGCTTCTGCAAGCGTTTTGGATTAAGGAAGATGCCGGTCTTGCACAACGTTTCAAACCACTCCTGTTTCGGACACCACGAGGTTGTTACGACCACGCTTCGAACTTGTTCAAAGGTCTTGGCAGTGGATGCGCATGTCAACCGACTTCAATCCCGAGCTCACTGATTCGGGTTCCAGCGGTTCCCGTGAAGAGGTTCTTTGCTTGGGCCTTCCCTTCTAATTGAGCAGCGAGGAAACGTTTTGTGGGTCCTTTAGGGACATCTCCAAACAAAGTCACACCTGTATACCCCAAGAAAGACTGCTACTATTGCTCGGCATGGCTTTCGCATGCGTTCTCATGCGTTCTCTCGTTTTACCCCCCCCCTTTTTTGCCGCGGATCGATCGGTGGAATCGCTGAAGGGTGCAGCTGGCATCGGACCCTTCGGTCCGCCTGGTGGGGTGCGGTCTCCATGTGTTTGGCCATCTCCTCGAAGCGCTGCGAGCCACTCTTGGCGCCCAGCATCTGACGAGCCAGCGAGCGAGCGGGGGAAAAAATAAATAGGAAAAAAACACGGCCACCAAGGGAGGGCTCGGCTTCCGGGTTTGAGGGTTGAAAGGTTTTGAAGACCTGAGGGTTTGAGGGTTGAAAGGTGTTGAAGGCCTAAGGGTTTGAGGGTTTGAGGGCTTGAGGGTTTAAGGTCTAACGGTTTAAGGGAATAAGAAGGGTTATTAAAACTCTTCTGAAAACCTTTTCTGCCGGGGCCTGAATGAAATTCGCCAGGGCAAACCCCAGCTTTTAGTCTTTCCAGTTCCCACGCCTGAGGGAGTTGGGGGGGATCTTCAAAGCTTTCAGGAACTGGGCGCCCCATACCCCAGCTGCCATGAGATCGAAGCTCTGGTGGAAATGTTTGGATGTTCCATTGAACCCGTCAAGATTACACGTTCTTCTCAGGTCAGTCCGGGTCGGTCTCGCTCGCTCATGTGTTTGCTTGGCTTCTTATTGCCAACCAAAGCTTGAATCGACTCAATCCTTTGTCTCCCAAATTGGTCCAAAGTTTCTCCATCTTTATCCCCTCAATGGTTTGGAACCCAAAATGGGAGGGGGCCAAGCGCCTAAGAGGAGAACCCTCCAAACCTGATTTGTTATCGGCTTGCATGGGGTGGCAATCCTAAGCTTAGCATGTCATTTCTCGAGCCATGCTTCGCCTCCTGGTACTTTGAACTTTGTCTTGGCGTTCCTAAGGGTCCAAGCAGGAAGAAAAGAAAGTCCTGGGTTTCATTTGCTTAAGAATGTGTGTTGTTTTCACCTCTTGGCTTCAAAAGGAAACTATGACAACTGGACATGTTTGTTTCTTTGTTTCCAGGGGCGGTGCACCCAAGACCTTTATACGCTGATTCGGTGACGAACAATGGCTCAAGGTCCAGCTCCCAACAACTCTTTCAGCCATCAACCGACCGTCAGTTGTTCCATGCCCGAGAGACACGTCTCTGGGCATTGGGACGCTGCACTGCCGAGAACCAGCAAGTAAACACCCAAAACATAGATGCCTCTATGCTACACACACACACACACGCTTCTCAGTTTTTTTCTGGCAAATTCAAAACACATACCCACGGACAAAACCATTGGCTGTATTATGTCACATCCTCATGCTGGCTTCTGCTTCCAAGGATATCTTGTTAATGATTGCTAGAAATCTTTGCCTGGCCATCTGTGACGCTGACCCATACCGCCACACCTCCCCCACTACCCAACTGGGAAAAAGAACAAAAAATGTAATCACTGAACAAACAACCAACCAGACAGGCAGGAAGGCAGACACAGACAAGATGAGATAAATAAGAAATAAACGCACAACATAAATTCAGGGAACCCTAAGTTGGTGGTGTGGATTGGTGGTTTAATTAGGGATTTGAACCCTGGCTTTTGAAGAGGGTTAATGAGAAACCCCTCCTCAACCACCAAACCACCAATCAGAGGGAAGCTTTTACATGTAGAACAAACACAAACCATCAAACCAACAATCCAACGAACCAACATACATATAAGCAAGCAAGCAGGCAAGCAACAAACAAGACATGCACACACAATAACACACAGAACAAACAGAACAAACATAACAAACAAACAGGCGGACTGACAGAGAAACAGACAAACACAAAAACAGGCAGGCAGGAAGGCAGACGGAGCGATAGGCAAAGACACACCATAAACAGAAAAACACGCACCCACAAACACACAAACACACAAACACACAAACACACAAACACACAAACACACAAACACACAAACACACAACCACAAACAAACAAACAAACAAACAATCAAACGAACGAACGAACAAAAAAAAAAACAAAAAACAAACGAACATACCCAACCCAACCCAACCAAACCAACCCAAACCAGCCAACAAACACAGACACACAAACCAACAAACAAACAAACACACAAACAATCAAACAAACAAACAAACAAACAAACAAACAAACAAGCAAGCAAACAAACAAACAAACAAACAAACCCACAAACAATCAAGACAACACCACACACTGGTTAGTATATGTCCGCACCTTCTCCACCTGATGTCTAGTGCCTTGCAGGCTTTGCGGCAGCGGCGGCAGGGACAGCAGCACCTCCAACAACACACAGTTTGGTTAAACCTGCTGGTGCTCAGCAGGAAATGAGGCAATGAGCCCTGTAAACCATGCCTTGCAGTTTCGTCTTAAGCTTCATTCCCTCTTTCCCTACTGAGCAAATTAGAGGCACAGTTTCTTCCTGCCGGCTTGGCACCTGCATTCCTCTAGGAACCGGGTTTTTGTCAGGTGCCATGGCAACGTGGGAGCGAGGGTAGCCATTCCCTTGACCCAAAGGAAGTTGTGTCATCTATCTTCACCCAACCGCAACCGTTCTTACCTGGCCACAAAGGCCCTGCATTGTTGGGGCTTCAAAGGCGGGTGTGGGATCCCTTGTCAAAATAGGAGCACATTTCAAACACTTTACTCCAATCATGGCTAACACTACGTATGTTCAAGATATGCAACAACTCCCAGCACCTCCTAACAACTGTTTTGGGACAGTACTTGCGATTTTCGACATGGGAAACGGCAGTTGTTGGGACCCGGGTGCTTCGAATCATCTTTTGAGGTATCCTTGTTAGGGGTAGTTTTAGGTTCTCATTCGGTCCATTGATAGATTCGTTTTCAGGAGCTCAACAACCTGTGCCCAAAACTCCTTGCAACTCAATGGCCCGGCCTTCTCTTGTTGCCTTTGGTGTGGTCTCGGGACACCCGTGGAACACTTCACCCGTGAAAGGGGAGGTCCAGAAACCGGAAACCGCTCGTTCTGCCTTGGAGCAGAGTTTGTGGAGGACTTTCCGAGTGGTTTGTCGGGCCCCAGTCTATCCGGATCCGGGGGGTATGCCTTGGAAGCACGTCCAGCAAGAGAAGCAAGCTACTCCGGTCACGGGCAGTCCATGAGCAAACCATGCATTTGTGGCTCTTGCAGAAAAGGCCCTAGCATAACCTTTGAAGGGTATATCAGGTGTATCCTTCTTTCTTGGTTACGAAGTGTGTATTGAGTACCTGTTAAACGTCGATGCAAGCTCACATGAGAACGCGCTTTGTCACCTCGGGTAGCAGAAACCAGGCTAGGTTGGCTAGGTTGCAGCCCGAAACCGGCCCAGAGCTTAAATCCAACCTGTTCAAGGTATCAAGAAGTATGCATGGGCCTGCTGTGAGTGTATCCCAAGGTGCCTTGGATTGAATGTTGCAACCAGCCATGCCGAAACACATTTCAAACAGGGGAACAAGATGGAAAGGGGGTGGGAACTCGGGAAAGTCTGGTAGGCTGCCAGATCAAATACTAGCCCCACTAGGCTGATCCCGTTTGCGAGACGTCGACCCGCCCACGTGCTTGCTTCTCAGTTCCTGAGAGGATGGCCAAACAACCAGTAAACTCGCCTCCCCAACAAGCATCGAAGTGTAGCAGCTCGAGAACCACAAAAGGAAGACCCGTCAAAAATCCAATCCCATGAAGTATCGGGAGTTTTGCACATACTTGAGTCCCGGCAAAAGCAACGCCAACTGAAGGTTGGGGTTTGGGACATATTCAGGAATTTCTCCCAAAAATTCAATCATCAGGCGAGCAACCCCTCCGCCTCTGGAGTGGCCTTCGCCTCCAGCACCAAGCTGGAGACCAGCTCCAGCGACTCCTTCGAAGCCCGAGGGGAAAATTTGTTTGTCTCGTCTTTCTGGTTGAGGGGTTTCCCGAAAAGAAGGGAAGTCAACGCCCGGTTTATAAAGGAAAACCATTTAAAAATTGGTGGGTTTCAATGTCTCTTGGTTTCAAAGGCACGCCTTTTAGGGAAATGCTCTCTTTTGCGAACCCTCAAGCTTCGGGTCGGGAGTTCAGAGTGCCCGCTGTTGGCGGACAGGTTCGGGAAGGCTCCTTTTTTTTTAAACCTGGGCGTGATTTTGGCGAGAATAATTACCGAAATCGGCGGAACACGTTTTTGGGTGACCTGCGGCCTCCATTTCCCTTTATTTTTTTGGGGGGGCTTGGCTCTCCTGGGGCGCCTACCCGGCGAGGCCTCTCGACTCGCGACGGAGCTCCTGGTGCGGTTTGCCCAGGTCCAACTCTTTCCTTGGCGAGAACTTGGAGATGTTGGGGGGACTGGGGAAGGCTGCCAGAAAGACTGAACTAAACTAGGTCCTCCAGATTTGAGAGGTTAGAATAAGGATACCCTTTTGTTTCTGTAGTCTATGAAAGTAGGGGAACCCTCCCCCAAGAAAAAGGGTAAGAGGGCACTACTGGGGGACCTAGTAAATCAAAAGCAGGAACCTTTCCTGGAATATTGAAAGGGACATCACAAGGAAACCAAAACAATTGCATGGGTCTCCACGAACGCTGATTGAAATGGGTGAAGCACCTTGACGAGTGAGCTCGGAACTGCTTGCTTTACTGACATATAACATTTGAAGTGACATGTATCCTAACTTTCCCTCTCTCCCTCTCTCTAAACCCACTGCACTGTATGTTCAAGACTTTCCCCAACCCAACTAAGCAGGCGTTTTCCCCATGGCAGACGTGGGTTACGTCACCATTGAGAATCACTTAAGTAGCCTTCATATCAATGTGTTTACCTAATTCCCAAGCCTGCCAAACATCAACCGGGCCCTGCTTCATCAACCGCCGGACATGAGTACGGTTGCAGAACTTCCAACCACAGGTCAGCGCGCCCGAAACGGATTGACTTTTGCTTCTACCAAAAAGATCATAAAGGTGTGTCTTTGTTTAGAATCATGGTTGTCCTTTTGGTTTCCCTTAAACAACGTTCCACTACCTGGCTTGGGGAATGCAGGTGCAAGTGCTCTACGCTGGTCAGAGAACAGGTTGGTTCGAACGATATGGCTCAAGACCTCTCCCGGTTTACAGTTTGGATAAGCCTTTCTGGCTAGCCATATCAACTCATTCTTTGTATGCTTGGGATTTCTAGTAACCTGTTTGGTTCTTCTGACCACACATACGGGGTGTCTATTTGGAGCTGCTACCCCTTGTTTGGTCTATCTAAACCTGTTTTTTTTGGAGGGCTTGGCTTTTCTTGTTGCTATAGGGACACCAACAGGACAACCGAAGCCATTTTCCGTCTCCAAAACCAATGATCCACGCCCATGGGCAGAGACATGGTCGACTGAAATGGAGACCCTTCCTAACACGACATTTGTGGGAGAATATCTGGAAGATCATGTTCCTCTTGCAGAACCCCTTGAGGTGCCATGGTCGTGGAGGGAGGGTAGATGTTTTCAGAGTTTCGACCGGACTTGTTGACAAAGCAACTGAAACCAAAGCGTCTGCGCGCTTCAGACTCCCTGTTGACTGGCAACGCTAGGCTCAGGGAATCAAGTGCTACCCGCTGAGGATAAACAACAACAGCAACAGCAGCCGAGAAATCAACCATCCCTACAAACAGTAAGATGTCATACACGCATCTGTAGACCCCGCCCCATAGACCCTTGAATAGACCTGCCACGCCAAATACAAAAACAAGTCGACCCATACCCACAGCAGATCCGCCAAATAATCAGCTTGGATTGGTGGTTTGGGGAATTGAACCACTGCTTCTTTTACAGGATAAGAACAGGAAGCTACCCCAAAACACCACCAAACCACCGCGGGAGGCTCCAAATCACCAAACAATTAGGAAAGCTGAAGTAACTCCCCTGCAAAAACAACCAAATCAGTTTACTGGGGCTCTCAGATCGATCGACCCCATTGCCGAACCCAATTTACGACCGTGAAACTACTCCAAGTAGACGCTGACGACTACCCCAAGCAAACCCGCCCCCCCAAGTAGACCTGAGGGAACCCCCTCTAAGCAATACCCACCCATCCCCCTGTTCTTAGCATTGTGACCTGATGTCGCCCTGACAACGGCCACAAATCCAGGAATTCATAAAAACTCAAAACAAATCAAAAAACAAACGCAATCCAACAAACTCAATCTGGAAAACTCCCAACTTGGAAAGACTCAGGAAAAACTAAAAAACAACTCATCCCCCCAATTGAGTTTGAGGCTGAGTCGGGAGCTGAGTTTTTGTTTCTGTTTTCTTGCAGAAAACTGCAGATTTCCTCCCCAACCAACCCCCTCATCACAATAATAAAAAACAAGAAAAACAACTCAAAAACACTCAGAGACAGCTCAGTCAAATCTCAGCTCCCGATTCAGCCTCAAACCCTCAAACTCAAGCGGGGGGGAGGGGGGGGATCGAGTTCAAGGCTCAGTTTTGCTGAGTTTGTTTGTTTTTCCCGAGTCTTCCCAGGTTGAGAGTTTCCTGATTTAGTTTTCGGAGTGAGTCTTGTTTGTTACTTTTTCAGTTACTTTGAATGAGTTGTTTTTTTGCTTTTTGTTTGAGTTGTTTTGTGTTTTCTTGAAGTCAAACTGCAGATTTCCTCCCCAACCACCCCGCCTCAGAAAAAAAAAAGAAGAAAAACACAGAAAAAGAACAGAAAAATAAAACTCAACTCCCGACTCAGCCTCAAACTCAAGTGGGGGGATCGAGTTCAAGGCCAAGTCTTTTCTGAGTTGTGTTTGAGTCCTTTCCGAGTTGAAGATTGAGTTGTTTTTCTGTCGTTTTTGAGTCGTCCCTGGTATTGTTTTTGTGTTTTCTGTGTTTGTTTTCAGTCTGTGTTTTAGTTGAGTTGTTTGGCTGAGTTGTTTGGCTGAGTTGTTTGGCTGAGTTGTTTTTGAGTTTTGCTTGAGTTTTGTTTAGTTCTGTTGAAACCCCTCCTGTCTGAGCTCGCCTGGTCATAATCTTAGCAGACCTGAGTTGCCCCGAGTGGCCTCCCCGCTGACGGAGGGACTCCACAGCCCAAACCGCAAAGCTTTGTGAAGCCCCTTTTATATACCTAGGCGGTAAAGAACAAACTTCCTAAACTAGGTCTACCAAAAACGAGGTAAAAGAGAGGGCACTGCTGGGGGACTAGGTCCACAGCCCAAACCCCAAAGCCTTCTAAAGCCACTTTGATATGATATACCCCTGTCAAGAACAAACTTCCTGGAAGGCAAACCCTCTTTCCCTGCCAGGGCGCATGCGCTGGCCCAGGTGCAGCAAGTCGCTGACCACTGCTGGCACCAGCGCCCGCAGGCGCCTCGATCCGCTCGATCCGCTCGATCCGCTCGATCCGACGTGAGAGACATGCCCCAGGCGGAATTCAGGGCTCCTACTGTGGATGGTTGCAAAATCCCTTTCGCACCAAGAAACCCAACGGAATGATGATTCCCTGTAAATACCAACGGACGATGGTTTGCCATGGTTTCAAAGTGGTGCAGGAGTTCGTCCACCCACAAATTTGCCAACTTTCGCTGAACCTGAAATTAAGTCTTCTCTGAGCTCATCATTTTCAATTGGAAGAATTTAAGATGCTGGTGCGAACCCAGAATTAGGGGTCTGGAAACCATGAATCCAACCCCTGTTGGCTTCCTTTTGGGCATCATAAAAACGGCGGGCCGCTTAACACCAGCGAAAATGCGAAAGGTGCGAGAAGCTCAAGCTTCGGAATTTGAGCATATAATCCGAGGAAACAGCATCCTACGTCACACTCAGGACACACAGGTCGTATTTGGCGTTTTCATCGCAGCCATCACTCGACATCCTCAACCCTCGGTTGCTTTCTGCTCCCCTGCCAAAAGTTTAACTTTTAGCGGTTTACTGGAAAACCCATCGGTTGGCAAAAAGTTCAAGTTCTAACATCCCTTGGCAAAATGCACCAATCAACCTGCGAGGGCGCCAACGTGGCACACAGCTTGGCCGACGGATCTTCCGGTGAAAAAAACAAACTAGTTTGGGGGTTGATGAAAAGGTCCTGTGTGTGGGATCAGGGACACCACGAAAAGAGGGCGTTTGGTCCTGGCGTGGTGGTCCGAAAAAGAGTCCTGGGTTCACAATGGGTTCGTAAAGGATCGTATCATGGCTGAGCTTTGACCCCGGGTTCGTCATAGGAAATGTAGGCATGCCCAGGCGTTTGAGGAAACAACCAAAAGGAGCACCACCATGTTTGTTTACTACTATTATTCATTATTATTGTTGTTTATTTTTTGTATATATATATATATATATTTAAGCACCCCTATGTATCCATTCACTGCCCTCATTTCCAAGGCGCACAGCGCCCGCCCGCAGGAAGGGGCGCCAGCATTTCAGGCTCTCAGCATGGCTCGAGCACTGCCTGACACCCCATAAAAAAGAGAGGCCCACAGCAAAGTCCCATGATTCTAGGGGTTGATTCCCCATTCTTTTCAACCATCCTTTTTTTCAACAACCAGCCGGTTTCCCTGGGTTTCTGAAGGTTCTCTAGAAAGAAGGACTCCTGGAAAGAATGGGGAAGGTACCATTAGAATGATTCCTCCAGTTGCCCAAAGGGCCCAGAAATAAAAGGCCAACCGACAATGAGTGCCAAAATAGGTCAAAAGGTCGGTTCGCCTTGGACGAATTGTTTTGCGCTCTACATCTTCACAATTTAGCCTCCCAGTGGATCGCGGTTTACCACTACAGTAGGGAACCAACAAGTGTCGTTTTGGTTCTTGGTTACCTACATAGACTTGGATACGCTAGTAAGTCTCCTTTCTTGCCAATCCCCACTAAAATAGACTAGAATGGGTGGGTCACCTACCCCAAAATGGTACCATTGGTTTTTGACCCACAGCCACCTAGATAGGCAAATTTAACTGGGTTGGAAATCAGTGGTAAGAGAAGATCCCAAGGTCCTCAGGACGGAAGTTCCACTTCAGCGAATGAAACCTGCGCAAAGTCCCTCCAAAACGCAAAGGGACTAAAACACGTGGCTAAAAGCATAGCCACACTTGTGAGACCCGTTTCTTTTGCTTGAGATGGCGCCTTAGTTCCACCTGCGAAGAAGTTCGCGGGTTCAAAGCCTCGTGTTGGCCTCCGGGACTCCTGGTTCGGGCCCCAACAAAGGGATTAGTTTTAATGTGACGCTCCCTCGAGGGTGCATCGTCATGAACCGGGCTGATCAACAAGCCAAATGGCGCTGGGCTTTAAAATGCCAAGAGTCGGCTCCAAAGAGTACAGGTCGGTGAAGGGAAAACTCTTACCATTGTCACCCACATCAGACTCCTCTACAATCCACTTGCACAGACCTAGACTTGCTGTGTCTATTCTTAGGGGACCCCCAAAATGGTTTGGTCTCCTGTTGGCTTCCCCTGAAAAAGCCGGCAAAAGACGCGGGGACCCCAACGAAAAGGCCCACCCTCACCTTCTTGGACTGGGATTCCGTGATCACCTTTTGGGACCAAGCAGAAAGCAAGGGGAACCGAAGCGGAAGCCAAGGGGAACTTGAGGGAAACCCATAAACATGGGAACCCAAAAAAACAAACCTGGACTGCCATGTGTTTGTTTTCTGCGCTAAAAGTGGACAACTAACTAACTGAGTGGCGTAGTAAACTATGTTTGCCAACCCTAACTATTCCAACTAAGTTACCGTGGATGGACGAAATCCATTTCGCACCACTTTGGAAACATGATTGAAACCATTGTTTGTGGGTATTTATGTTGGGGAATCGAATCATAGGGTTTCGCAAGGGTGGTGCGTTTGAAATGGATGGATTTCGACACCCGGAATGATGATTCCCTTGGAAATACCAACAAACAATGGCTTCTTCCCTTGGTTTGCTTATGTGGTGCGAAATGGATTTCGCAACCATCCACAGTATGTCCAACTCTAAAAAGGATCAGGTCGATTCGCTTAAGTGAGAGAAAAGCCCTTTCAGGTGCAAGGAGCTTGGGAAAAAAAGCAAAAACTGCTCGCGAAAAAGTGGTTCTCTTGCAGGTTGCGAACAATATGTGTCCTATTTGGAAAATAGATGGCCCTGGTAGATGATTGAATCACCAGGTAAACCAGGGCCAGAACAGTTTTGGAGCAAACCAACCAAAAAGGACACCTATGTTCCAAAGACTGGGCATTCGGTGAAACCAACCAGGATGTCTCCTATCGATCCGTTCACTTCATCTACCGCTTCAACAGGGGCAAGTTGGAAATGGGGGTGATCCAAAGGTCCGGTAAACATGAAGGCGATATGGTCTACTCATGGTCATTTGGGGGCCCTCAGTGGAATATTGATCAACCCCCAAATACCTGGAACCCCAAACTATAGGGAATTCCCCCCTGTATTTTTGGGGCAATTACCTATTTTGGAGGGTGTTTGGAGGGTCCAGGTAGGCGTATTCCTGCAAAAAGCAAACATGAAGAAACATAAAAGAGCCCTATGCCACTCAAAGAAACCCAATTCCCGCTTCAGCAAACTCTCCGGTGGCCTTTGGAACACATTTTAGGGGATGGTGCTTCAAACAAAAACCTCCAGCGTTGAACCCCAAAGGGTACCCTCAACGAACAACACACCTGGTTGGTCATGAAGCCCCATGGTTGTTTGCGATTTCCAGAAGCCACCGTCCCGCAGCTTTTTGCTACCGCCTTTGCCTCCCAAAGAGAATTCCTGGCAACCTTATTTAGTAAACCTCACAATGTAGCTGTAGCCGAACCCTCCAACTACCCTTCAAATCGAAGATCACCCCATGAATTTTTAAGGGTATTCCTCCATTTGCTTAAGACCCCTGGGAAAAATAAACATGTTTCCAGTAGTGATAGATTCCCGTTAAAACCAACAGGGGAGAATTAAAATCATATTCTAAAGCAAATGGAAGTAGTTCAACCCACATCCCTTGGCCCGGCTTCGGTATCGAAGCCGTTTCACGCCCGTCCGAGGTGCAGAAACTCGAGGACCTTCGGGGCGAAGCGATGCACCTCGTCACCCAAGATCTCCTCGAACCAACGAATTGTGGCCGTCAGGCCTTCCGACGCGGCACTTCGTGTGTATCTCTATATGTGCCTGCAGGTAATGTGTGTACATACATCTGTCTATATATATATATATATATATATGTTACACAAATCAAGCCATGCATATATATATATACATGTATATATATATATACTAGGTCCTCCAGTAGAGAGGTTAGAATAAGGATACCCCTTTTCCGGTAGTCTATTCTAGTAGGGGAACCCTCCCCCAAAAAAGGCACTACTGGGGGACCTAGTATATATGTACAATATATGTATAAATATATATTGTACAGATAAAGCCAGCCAATTTTCGGCCCACACACCTTTTGCTGGAACAACGAGGGTGGACATTGGTGCCTTCCCTACTCCATGTGTTTCCCCGCGAACGACACAAAACCTCTGTTGGGGGACCTCACAAACCAACTGGCAACCAAAGAAGATGTTCACAAACCAGGCTTAGTTGCCCAAAGGACCCAGAACTAAAAGGTGATCACCTTTTGGCACCTCTACCAAAAATGGACCAAAATGGGAACACCGAAAGGTCAGATCCGGTCGATTCGCTTTGGACAACTGAGCAGGGAAGTATCGGGACTATAGAACTGGCATTGCGAATCGCTCCAGCAGCAGCGCGGCAGAGCGGAAGAAGCGACCATGGTCCAGAGCCTGGATCACATGAGCCAACAAACATGAGGGTCTGTCCCCTGTTTTTTGGGGAACCCGTTTTTGGTTGGTTCTAACGGAACACCAAAAGGAAAACCACGTTGTTTTGGGGGGAAGGTCCCCGGCAAAAGACACACACATTCCCCCCAACTTGCCTGTACTTTGCCATGTCCAAAACCTGGCATTCAACTGGTGTACCCAAAAGCACCTGCTTATGATTAGGACCATGCCTCAACCTTCATCCAGCTGGATTTGGAGGATGGGATCAGTGTCCACATTAAATCAATCGAATCATGAGTCACATGTGTTCAGAACTCCGCCAGCGTAAGGCAAATTGAGAAACATGTTTCACCCAAAATTCCAGTTCGAAGCAATTTAGCCAGAGGATGCTCCCGAACAGGCGTAGGTGGCTTTGTTTTAGGCCCTGATTGTACGTAAACGCGCGCTCAACGCGCGGCTACCCCCACTGGAATATCGCATTCATGCTCGTTTTTATACACGTTTTCATAGGGTTTGCTGCCAGAGGCCCAGGGGGGGTTTGTTGCGGGGGGGGGGTTCGGGGGGCGGGGGGGGTTCGGGTTTGGGGGGGTTTCGGGGGGGTTCGGGGGGTGTTATAATACCGTTCAGGACAACTTGCGTGTTTGCATGCGCCATGTTGACCTGAGTTCAAGATCGCTTGACATAAAGGGTTCTTACACATGATCAGCATGCAAGCGAATCACGCTGTTTGATTTCTACATGTCCTTGCATCAAGTGCACCATGGCTTGTTTCGTCCGTGGGCTGGAACTGCACTGGACAATTATGCCCAGTTCGTGATGCAGCTGCCGGGTCAATGAGTGGTGCCCACTCACCGAGATTCATCAAGCCGCATCCGTGCTGGCTTGCACAGCCAATATCTCTGAAGAACATTTAGGCAGCTTGGCCTCGTTGAACGTGATCGAATTCAAAACTCATGTTCGCATTCCGCTGAGCTCATGCGCTCTCGCGCCAGTGACGCCGCGCCCATACCCGCTGCTTGTCCGTTAGAAAGATTTTTCCTTGCTGTGCGATGTTAGACTGCCGCTTAATGTAAACGGCCCTGCCCACCTAGTGGACTTGCTTAAGCGCCGCGAGGCGGTGGGCAGGGACCATGTTTTCGGGGAACCCCCTAATAATAATGGTCCCACGCGGTGATGATAGGCGAGAGAATGTTGCTGCCGTGCCATGTGTTGAAATAGCTTGAACATGTGTGTTGGCCATGCAGGATTATTAATCTTTTTTGTGTGTTGGCCATGGACGCTCATGTAGATCAGTTGTCGGCCATGCGCTTGCTGGAAGCACCTGGTCTCCAGAACTTGCTTGAAGCCTGCGCCTTGCTGCGGAAATCTAGGTGCAGCAAGTTAGGCTGTGCTCCGAAACGCTACATGGACCTAAGCCAAGACAAAGCCTGGCTATGGGATTAGGTATGAAAACGGGGGTGAAAAAGACCATGGCGGCTGCCTGCCAAGGGGATTCACACATCCTGGGGCGCGCGTTTACGGCCAATCGGCGCGTTGTTTTAGGGTACGTGCGGGGTGTAAGGGTGTTGCGTGATTGCTTGCTTGCTTTGCCTTGCTCGCATTCCAGGACTGGGGAAAAATGTAGTGCGACAAAAAAAAAACTTAAAGGCACCCTTCCTCCAATTTCAAGAGTTTTAGAGCAACGCGTTCAGCTGTCCTTTTGAGAGCAAAGATGCCACTGGTTGATCAAACTGAACCCAGCGGAATCCATCTTTCTTCAACCAAGCCGTTGACTTTTGGTTCTAAGGCGGGTACAAAGGTTTCCGTAGGCCTAACTATAACCGCCTCTTTGGAACGAAGAACGAAACACCTACCTAGACCCTTAAAACACCCTCAAACATGGGTCATTGTACTTTTCCAGCCACTTTACCCACAAATAGCGCACAACTTGGCAAAAGTAGCTGGAAAATAAGGGCAACTCGGGATCCGAATATTTTTTGAGGGTCCAGGTACTAAAATCAACTTCGCATCGGTCGCATGGCCGGGCCTGAGATGGATCTTTCATGAGATGGTGATACTCCTTGCGCAAACCGCCCGCTCTCGGCGCTGGCGACGGCGACGGATTGCGAGCGTTACCTTCCTTGCTTAAGCCCCCAGGATGTATTTTTTTTGTCCAGTAGTGATACATTCCCTTTAAAACCAACAAGGGAAAGTCAAACATGTTCTTAAGCAAATGGAAGGTTCCCATTTAAAATTCTAGGCCGAGATCTGCGAACATCGGAGGCATGAACTCCGGAGGTTTTGAAATAGAGTTGCCTTGGATCTTCGCATGCAGAGTACGTCCCAAGTGACCACTTGAAGGGGTACTCAACATGAACTGCTGGAGGTAATCTCCATTTTTCTCCGCGCAAAGGGAAGTTTCGAGGATGTGACCTAAATGGAGCAAGTGCCCTCTCAACATTCTGGAAGTGGGCGGGGGGCCCGAAATAAATATTGTTGTTCAAACCCCTCCTGTGAGCAATTACGCGAGTTCTCCGCGTATCTCCGCAAGGGCATACCCCTTACCCCCAATACCAACTTGTTTGAGGGTATCATCTCAAAACAAAGGATGCATTTGCCGCGAAAAACCAGGTTTTCCAACAAATACCCCTACAAAAGGGACAATCGGAGAAGGGGCCCGGTACTTTCATCTTCACGCAGGCAATGGCATGGTTCATTTGGGGTCTTTCATCCTCGAACTCCAAGCCAACGCAAGGGGCATGTCGAAAGGTGGGTTCACCTGGTATCGCAAGTGGACGCTCAGAAGCCCAGATGCGAACCAAGAGCAGCTTTTTTGTTGGTTCACTAGGGAAACCCTCCCCAGGAGAAAGGAAAGACGTTTGGCACTGGGCCAAGGACATTCCACTTTCCTCAAAAAAAACATCAGTCACCACGCTGCCCACACGTCCAGCTTCAAATTGGTATGCCCGAAGAAAAGGAAATGCTTCCGCCCAAATTGGGTGTTCAATGTTTCACCCAAATGCTGAAGTTCAGGACAACTTTGGCCAAATCTCTAAGGGTTCTGCATCAATTTGCTTGAGCTGCTTCTTCTCCTCACTGGCTGAGTGGATGGCCCAAAAAAAGTCCAAACTTTATATTTACCACTAACATGGTCTTTCCAAAAAGTTCAAAGATCATGAACTCAGGAGGTGAGTCTCCTTTGGGTTTAAACCCCTTCAAGGCAAACCGCGGGGTTGCTCCGGAGACACCTAGATCCCCAGTTTGCCCTTATTTTCCAGCTGCTTTTGCCAAACTACGGGCTAGTGGGTATAGTGGTTGCAAAAAAAGTAGCTACTTGGAGTTCCAGGTAAGCTTTTGCAGCTTCAATGGAGCCAGTGGCTCTATGGTGTTCGTTTGTGGTTGAAGCCTGATTCGGACCTTCGCTTCAGAGGATCGCTAACTTATGCCGCAACTTCGAAAGAAAGTCCTTGTCATATTTCGAGGAACCCGTTTTGGGGTTAGGAAACCGCAAGGAAACCACTAATTCTTGGGGAATCCCCGATTTTGAGAGCCCAAATGAGTCATAGTCACAATCCAACCCGGTATTGAAATGGTCGATCCCCAGAAACATGCTTCAAGAATTGAGAAGGCGGATTTCCGCAGCTGTCTATGGCTGGGAGTATCCCTTAACCTCCATCTACCCGGGTTTTGATTGTGGTTTTGCTGGCGCGATAGGTATAGGATTTTTACGGGTTTGGGGAATAAACCGGAAGGGGATTCCCTTCCTGGAAACCATGAAGATTGTTTATACCTAGAGTCTCCATGACCCCTAGAACAAGGGTCACAGCCCCTTAATTTTGGGTAGTGACCCCATTTTTAAAGGGTCATGGAGACTCCATTCCGTCATTCTCTGCTGAGAACCACCAAGTTGGGGAAGGCTTGAAGGGGCAGGGGGGTGCCTTGACAAACTCGTCTTCCGAGCGCCGTCCGCATTACTTCCACGCTTCTCCTTCAGTGCTTCTGTGTTGGCCTTGGACCTATGTTACCACCCACCTACACGCACACACAAACGCACAAACGCATGTCACCAGCCCCACCCTACCGCATCTCGATAGGAGAGGTCGAAACAAGCTTGATGGCCAGTGAAGCCTTATGGCAATCAAATATTTCCCCCGTCTGTGGGAAAGCCGCGAGCCGTCCTGCCACTTGGGGTTTTCCTGGCGCTCGGATGCGACGATCTGCAAAATGTCCAAGGCGTGCAGAAAGCCCCGCTCTGCCAGGCCCAGTGCTTCGGAGCTGACGCCTCCGCTTCGGCGCTTGGGCGCTTGGGCGCTTCGACGTCCCGGCCCGGTGCGTCCTTTTGCCCCCCGCTCCCACCCACCCCGCTGGGGCATGTGTTTGGACCTGATTGAACATGTTTCAGCCCCTATTGTTTACAAAGCGTGGTTTTGGGTTCCCTTTAAAGGGTCCATGTCCTGGTGACTTAAACCAATTTTGCCCAAACCGTGCCCGCGGTCCAAGTCATTCCCAATCACGTGCACCTGCCCGGGAGGCTTCGTTCACGTCGATGACGCTCTTGTCGCCCTTTCGGCGCTTCTTGTCGGCGGGAGCTTCCGGCGCAGAACGCTTCTTGTCCTCGAACCAAAAGCGAGGCTCAAGGTGGAAACTCGCCCTATGCACGGAGACACCCCCTGAATGGATGAAGCACTGTGAGTACTGGGGTATCCACCACTAGGTGCATGAAAATGGTGTCGATCAGTACCAAACTGGTTCATCTCCAACTTCGTCACCAAGGGGGGGTTTTGTTGGTGTCACCAGTTCGTGGCCTTGGCCAATCTTTCACAATCAAAGAGGAGCTGTACGCGTCTTTCCCAAGCTGCAAGGGAGACGCAAGGACCCCGACCTCCGCTGGCTGGGGCAAAGCAGAGAAATGTGGTTTTCAGAAATGGACTCCCAGGGGTCAAACTCCCTTCCAGGTCCATGTACCTTCAATCTGCTTTTTCGTCTGGAAAAAGTACCAACTTATTCCGGTGAAATCGGTTCTCATTAAAACCAACCAGGGAAACAAACATACTACTCAATCTACGCAAATGAGCCGCTTTTTTGTGCGGGGCAGTAAACACTGGAAGCCCATGGCCCACCGTGCCAAAAACCCCGATCCTCCTTTCGGCTGCATCGAAACAAAACGAAACCAACGCTGCTCAAATGGAAGAGGTGAAAGCTAAAAGCTCGGCCGCTGGAACAGGATCTGCACATGAATCGTGTCAGCTGCGAGCAACCTGAACACAAGCACGTCGATGGGTTCTTTGCGAGCACCGCAAATCCCGGGGAAATTTTGGTGGGTTGATCCAACAAGGGGCCATGTGCTTGACAACCCTGCACAGATGCACTGATGGACGAAATCACAACGATCCAATTGATGGGCATACCGCAAGAATCACGAGCTTTATCCATCCCGTCCATCCACAGTATTACCCCCCACATTTGAACAGGTAGAATGCCTTGTAGAGGTAACCAGGACTGTTGACCAGGTTTTACCCGAGCCGATATGGGTTGCCGCTCATATATGGTCCGGTGTCCCTTTCCGTTTTTTTTTTTTTAAATCACCCCAAAAGGCAAGAAAAGACACGCCTGGACGCGGAAAAAGTCCGGTTCCTGCCCCAAGATGATGGGGGTGAATTCGCTCTTTTCTGGGTTTGAGGGCCCAGGCACACATCTCATTCGAGCAAATGCGACTCTCAATGGACGCAAAAATCTCCTGACGGCCGCGCAAAACCTGGCCAAGCGGTGTGGCTGATGCGTTGGTTGTAGATCTCCGACGCAAGTCGGTGGCTTTGGTGGTGAGGGGGTGGCTGGGGGGACTCTCTTCATTCTTCAAAAGGAACTATAGGCTTCAACCCACCCACCCACCCCCCCCCCCAAAAAAAAAAGAAGAAGAGCCACACACACACACATGTCAGAATCTCAGCACATGCCTAAATGTGCGGCTTGACTGTTCGGGCGTTGGAACAACTCGATAGGCAAAGCGGCTGGAACATGTTCAAAAAAACTAAACCAGCAGACTTCTTTTTTGACTTTGCTGACCGAAAAGGATGCTTACACTTTTTCAGGCTAACAGCTGGAAGCTTTTGTTAAATTTGCTGACTAGACCGAAAAGGACGCTTACACTTTTTCAGGCTAACAGCCGGAAGCTCCCCCAATTGGCCGCTGCAAATGGAACCAAGTCTTATCAAGGGGTGGGATCCATCCTCCAAAGGTCATCATGCCTTCGAAGTAGTGTTAATGCTATAATATTGGTTTCATTGCTCAGAGTCTTCATCATCCCAGAGGTCACTCAGAGCCATGGAATCGTCTGGGGGACGCCGACGCAAAACGCGTCAACCCCGCAGCAAAAAACACATGACGCAAAAAAAAAAAAAGAGAGAAAAACCCAAAAAAAACAAAAAAAAAAAAAACGCGCCTCCGCAATGCGGTCGAGCGTGGCAGAGGCATGGCGCAAAGCGGCATCTGGAGACCTGCGCGCTGCTGCTGCAACTTTTGGGTGACTAAAGGAAGTTGAGGAAACATTAGTTATAAGCAAAGGTGGGAGCAAAGCCCGATTCCTCTTCTTTCTCTTTCTCTCTCTCTTCACTTTTCTCCTTTCCCTTTCTCCTTCTGGTCTTCTATATCCGCCTGTCTGTCTATCTATGCGCTGCTAGCTGGCCTATGAACCGGCCAGCAGAGGGTTCACTTTTCGATCGTGGCGCGAAATGAAAATCGCGCCAGCTTTTTCAGGTCGACCCACCGAGCTGAACAACGCACGACCCAGTCAAAGCCCGTACAAGGCTCCGCGAGCGAAGTGAGAAAAAGGCAACAAACAAAAGCGAGGTTGTGAGGGTCGACATGAGTCGACCCACATTCTCGGTGAATTATAATATTTCACCAACCTGAAATAAGGTGATTGGGGGCCATTCCTCACATAAACCACCATTTGGTGAGGTCGCCTGAGGTCGTTAGAATTCACCCAGACCCATTGCAAGGTCGCAAAGGGTTCACCGATCGAGGGCTTCGAAGCCCTGCGCGGGGCCGTGCCACAAGACCCTTCCAAGACGCCAGGCGTCGCTCGCGCGGTGGCTCGCGCACGAAGAAGCAGAGCCGAATTTACTCAGGGCCAGCGTGTCTAACGCGAATGCGTGTCTAGCAGAGCTAACCTCGATTACTTCCAGTAGAACGGATCTTTCTAGTTTGACTCCCTTTGTGGGACAACGAGAAAATTGGAAAACTACCGTGGTAACAGTGATAAAACTAGTTTGAGCATCAAGATCATCAAGCCTAAGCACCCAAGGGGACCGCCAAAACATTTGGAACGCACCTCAGGGAAAGCCAAGGGACACCTATACTAACCTAGCCATTTTGTCCACGTTTGGAACATGGGTTCATAGAAACCAGCTACAGGAGAAATATTACAGGAAGTTCTCCAAATACCCACCAAAATCAGCGATTTCCTCTAGAACTTCCTATAGTTAGTTTCTTAGATGGGTAGATTTTCCTGGTGGATAAGCAGATCAACCAGGGCCATCGATGTTCCTTCCAACCTTGCCAAAGGACAGCCATGCATATGGGTCAAAACTAAGCCACTAGAAGACAGCAGGTCTAGTCCTGACTTTCGTTTACCAGGGTTCCATTTTGGGCACACATGTTTGACCCACAGCCATGTGTGATTGTCTTTTCAAGGCTTGCAACTGGAAACTCCTCTTGTCACGGGGTGCCTCCAGTCAAGATGCGAGTTCTGTCTGCAGTAAGAACGCCTTTTTGGGGCATGTCCATTGGTGCAAAAGGCAACACTTGCGTCTTTCTTAGGGGTCCCCCTAAGATACCTTCGGTGGTCCTTTTGGTTTGCCTTAAAACCACCAGACAAGGAGCACGCAAACAACACACCCAAGTAGTGTCCATAGTTGCCCCCTTCAGCACGTGAAACACACCTTGGGTAAGATCCCGTTGGCGCCCGAAACGTTTGCCACCCATGCGCCGACGAATAACGACTCCACCTTTCAAAAGACAACGCTAACCAAAAAACGCGTCACCCGGGTCTGACCTTTGGACCCACCGGAATTGGGGCGATTGCTTTCGGCAACCGACAGGGAAACCATTTTAACGGGGTCGCCATTTTGAGACTACCTTAAGTGGAATCAGTGTGAATTCTAAAAAAGAACGGGAAACACAGGGATCCTTACATTATACACCTGATCATTGCAACTTGTAAATGGTGGTTTCCCTTTATTTTGGTATTGAAACAGCCATGTTTCAAGTGGGCAAAATGTATTTAAGGAGCCCTGCGAAAAAGGCCTTGAACTGGAGTTCCAGAGGATGCGCACCAGGACCTTGCCCAAGTTGGCATCGTAGAGACTGTTCATGGTGACCTATCACAATGTGATGTGTCACACTAGGGAACCTTAACAGGTGGTTCCTTTGATTTCCCTCTACACCAACTCCAGAAAGGGCAGCCTCAGAAAAAAAGAAAAAGACACACCCATTTGAAGAAAAGCGGCTGCGGATGGACCATTTCACACCAGTTGGTAGGTGTTTATCTTAGTATTCATGGGGGTCCTTAAATCCCAACTGGTTTGTCCAACAGTATGGCAAAGATCGGGATCTGTTCGACCATATTTGCTTCCCGGGCACCCGTGTACCCCTCATGTGTACTGCCTACTCATTCTTTCTTCCGACATTTCGTTGCGACCACGTTTCCGCGACGCCGAACAACCAAGCGGATACATCTCCCCGACACGGCGTGCCGCGATGACCATTTTAGCTGCTCCCATCTGTTGCTCCCATCTGTTGCGGGCTGTAGTTGCCATGGTCAAATGTCCGCATGATGGCAGAATACAACTGTCACACCTGCTTTGTGCAGATTCTAGGTCATGGCTGATCCACTATCTAATGTCATGCATCCAAAACCGGGCCTGGCCTTTTGCCGTAGAAGCAAGCCCCAGGATTAAAACTTAAGCTAAGCAAACCTGTGCAAATGGAAAACAAGTGGCTTGCAAACAAGATATCGAGTGACTTACCCTTGAGTAAACAGGCTGCGGTAGTCGGCAGCTGTATATGGCATAAACAATTCACCAAAACAATTGGGCATCTTGCGGAATCTGGATTCCTTCATGTCGGCCAAGAGGATCTCATGATACTTTAGCATGTGGAGTTGCCAAATGCAGGCGCGCGAAGACATGGGTGGCATCCAGGAACGCTTCCAGGCTTTCTCCTTTTCAATGACCTTCTCCATGGCACCGGGTGATGGAATTTTCAGCTCGCCTTTCAGCATCTTGGATAGCCACTTTGCCTGCCTCACTGGCTGAGTGGATGGCCCCACAAAAAGTCCAAACTTTATATTCCACACTAAAATGGTCTTT
>CAUJNA010000324.1:1001010-1016010 GCA_963377175.1 Effrenium voratum | reverse complement strand
GGCACTGCAAGTCGCTGAATTCTCTCGAAAGGGACTGAGCAGCATTGTACCAGGCAGACATTGCCAGACCTCCTTCAACAGCCTCGGCTCGTTGATCCCGTGAAAGTTAAACACTAGAGAGATACTAACTTTGTGGATTGGCCCAGAGTCCGACTCATCCAGACCCAAACACTAGAAAGTTCAGAAATATAGGAAGCGAGGATATGCAATCAACACCTCTAGACAAAAGTCTAAAAGATCTAATGCTGGGAGCCGAGCAGCATGCTGCAAGAAGATATCTGCAAGAACCTCTTTCTCACCGTGGCCCTGATATTTGGAAGTCGACCGAGTCAGACTTACTTGCTCGTCGTAGACATTCCACCCCATAGTTACACAGGTGGAACCTACTCAGCTTCTGATCCTCAACCTTGAGCCTCAAAGCTCGCAACTTGATAAAACACAGCAACTCCTTTGGGAAGCGCAAGCATCTCAGTCCTTTCCCATGGTTTTTGAGGGGCACCGGTTCAAAAGAAAACCGCTAACATCTTGGAATGGCCCCCTGACAAAAGAAAACCGCACCTGCCAGAACCAAGGGGATTTTGGACATGGTTGAAAAAGCAGCAGTTGGGACGCAGGTGCTGGCATGCAAGCCCTTTGCATTGAGCAAAAGAAACCCAATCGCTGCCTTGCAGTCGTAGACCTTCTCCATGATAAATGTCAAGGCCCCGGTGAGGCGAATCGCCTCATCTTCGCCCCCGATTCGACCGGTGGCTCTTCCAATTGACCAGGTCGATTGACTTTCCAGGAGCCAAAAGGCAAACCTCTGCACGTGGAAGATGCATGCCCTGTCAAATTTTGGCAGGGCTGGCCTGCTGACATCGAGAATCATGGGAAATGGGGTCCAGAACAAGAGCGCAAGGGCTGCCATCCCTACGATGTACAGTTGCCCTTGACCAACGGACACTGGCCGTCAATGTCAAATGCCATGTCTACCAGTCGGCAACCGAAAGCAACCTGGCAAAACACGGCTCAAACGAAACAGTCACTGAGCCTCTCATCACCAGAATGCGAGAATCTAATTTGGTCCCTATGACGTACATAGTATCCCCGTTTGGCACATGAAAGAACGCCGCCAGAACTCGTGCAAATGGAGCGGAACTTGATTGGCCAAAGGCATCTGTTTGCAACAGATATCACGATCCAAACTCTAACGCGAATCTTGCAATCCATGTGGGTGTCTCAAATTCTCACCCCCCCCCCCCTTACCTCCGGTTCCGGTTTTGGATGGGAGGAAAAGGCTAAAACAGCTTAGTGCATGCAAGGCCGCCGGTTCTTCCGCGATGTCGCTGAGCACATAGGGGAGCAAAGGGGTGAAGAAGGATGGAATGGACTCCTGCCGCTGTGCTCGCTGCTTGGATGTTTCACCTAGGCTATAATCATGGCTCTAGTTGAGACAACAGGGGATGGATCGCATGCAACTCATGACCTGACATGAATAACCAAACCCCAGGAACATTGGTCTTGGGGTGGGGGAAGTTTTTGATGCAAGCGTGACCAGCTCCGACAGTGGAGGTGTTGGCACTGGCTAGTTGATATGACCTTTACTTCCTGACCCCCTTGGTGGACAATGTCCACCACCCGATTTTGAGGGGCTATTGAAATTCATCCACATGTGTGTGTGTGTGTGTGTGTGCGTGTGGCCTAAAAAGTTGAAACCCAATAGCCACAAACTGACACGGAATTCTGAAGTGTATTTTTTCGCGGCCAAAATAATTAGAATTTAGAATGGGGTTATGAGATACTGTACACCCACATGTTTAGTCATGATAGAAGTAGACTCTTAGTAGTTTGTTCGCCCCTTATATTACCCGCAAGCGGGTGATCAAACTGCCGACGCCTTCCTTGCCATTCGAGAAACCAGCGCGAGAGACGCACCATGCGATGCTTCCTCTATGTCACCCTCGACGTGATCCACGCAGCGGGCCTTTGCTACTCATAGCGCAAATATAAAACGACCGCTTCCATCGGGTCCCTTTGTATTTCCTAGAACCAGCGTCAAAAAAAATCGCCAACATCCCCACAAAAATAGACTAAAATGGGCACCTACCCCAAGAAGGGACCATCGGTTTTGACCCACAGCCGTATTAACTTCAAAGAAAAAGAGTCAACAAGTCAAACAAACGCGTCCAGGAGGTCTGTCAATCCTTCGAAAGAGATGGTCCAAATACACAACGGAACCACCTCTACGCTGAAGGGAGAGCCTTTGAACTTCCTAAGCATAGGACCCTCCCTTGGTCGGGATCTCCAATGGAAAGTTGCTGGACATGAACCCCACAAAGGGCACTGGCACTTGTGAGGTCAGAAGTCAAACGGCTCGGTTTGGAACACTCTCCGAACCTCATCCAGGAGCATCATGAGATCCTCGACGAAACAAAACGGCGGGAAACTGGTGGCTGTGTCTCTCAGATGCCCCGTGGATTTCCATGGGAAAAAAAGGGCATCCCCCTTTGGTTGGTTGACTTTAAAGCGGAACCCTTGCCTTAAAAACAAAAAAGTACCCCTGGGCAACTTTGCTTTCGGACAAAGAGCTGGTGTCCACTTGAGTCACAGAAACAACCTGGTCATACAAACAGGGTCTACCCAACTACGGGGATGCCATCTAGTACTTTCTACATCAACAAGAGGGGAGCAGCTTGCCAAAAATCAGATTTGGATGACCAGGCAAAGGACCGATGGATGCGCGTATAGATGGATTCCACCCTCAAATTTTCGGGACGCCATTCCGCTGAGGTCTCCTTCTAGAGCGCTCCAAATCCCCACCCCCTTCAAGGTCGACGGATTTTTGGAGGAGCCCTGATGAATCTGGAGCTTTTTCGGTCGTCCATGTACTTCTGGTGCGTGTTGTTGTCTTGTTGCCGTTTTTTCATACGGTGGCTTTGCGCATCGCAAAAATGTAGTTCTGGCCCCTTGCCAGCCAATTGAAGTGGGTTTGCAGGAACCTACTGTGGACGGACAAAATCCTGCAACACTTTGAAACCATGGGAAACCATTGTTTGTTGGTATTTACAGGGGGAATCATCATTTCAGGGATTCTTAGGCGGTGCGAAATGGTTTTCGTCCATCCACAGTAGGCCCTGTTCAATCCCTGCCTTCTTGGCCTTTGGCTTTCTGGGCGACAGGAAATGGCAACAGCTGCTCTTTTGTTTTTCTTTTTGAGCCCACCCCTCATGGTGTTTCTGCTGAGGGGGGCAGGCCGGCTGGCCTCCAAGGGCGGGTTCCTTTGTGAGCTTGAACACCTTGTCACATTACACACACTTTGGTGAGACACATGCGTTTTGGAGCAAGCACTTGTTGTTGCAAGACTTGAGGGGTTTAGTGGCTGAGTATTGGTGGGTTTAAGCGCAGACTAAGCAAAAAGGAAAGCCCCTTCGGGATCTTGTGGCGTGAAGGCAGGGTACCTTTAATGCGGGGGGTTGGGGAGGCCCACAACATGATTGGGTAGGCTTTGTTGGCGGGAATCTGAGCAATAGGGGAATCTTTTTAGGGATTGGGGAAACCACTAAAAGGATTATATGTCTAACATGGGAAAGGAAACCATGTTCATGTTGGGGCCGAACGGAATATTTATCAACCCACAAATGGATGCAATTAGAACCAAACGGAACAACCGGCTGACCAGTTCAAAGGTGGCGGTTCCAAGCAGGTCCGGTTTTAGGAACAAGGAAAGTCTCAGTTGCGGGCATTCAACCAGCTGGTATTTCGGGCCCTTTTGCCTTGGACCATTAACAAATGGACCCTCCAAATATCTTTGCCGAACTTCATGCCTTAAATGCTTTCAGAGCCGCTGACAAAGTTGTGCATCCACCCCACCCTCCGCCCCCCCACACCCCACTCAGCCCCACTCAGCCCCAGCCACCCCTCCTGGATGCCCTCCATGGATTGCTTCAGCACCAAGGGCGGGACCATCTTCGGCAGCAGCTCGCGCACCCGCTCCGGCACTGAGCCTCCAGCGCGAATCCGGGCTTCCAGGTGCCATTTCTGGGGATTTGAACCCCGTTCTCCTTGAGACTGGGCAAACTCCACTGTGGGGGTGGTGTTTGCTTTGTCACAATCCCCTGAAATCAGAAAGCCCTGGAACGCGAAATGCATTTCAGGGTCCAAATCCATGTTTTGACACATTGAAACCGTCACCTTTCTGTAAGCCAGCGAGTCCCAGAGGCGAGTGGTCCAGGCAAGATGCTTGCTCAAGCCAACTTCGGCCCACAACAAAAGTGTGACACCATCTTTCGAACCCGAAATGAGGACGGCGTATGCCCCAAATTTGGGACCCTGGTTTGGACTGGTTTGGGATTTGAATGCCTGGTTCTTGCACGGGTTGAAGGAACCACCCCCTAACCACCAAACCACAGAACCACAGAACCACCAAACCACCAAGCCACCAATCCAAACCAATTAGGGGGAAGCTGAGCACACGGCTCAGTTTGACGACCACGGAGTCTGTTCGAGTCCGATGCAGCCGAGGGACCCTTCAACAGCAGCTGGCACAGGCTGGTGGCCTGAACCTAGCGCGAACAGTCCAATGGGTTGCAAGCTGAGTTAATAACCATAATTGTGTTCTATGATTTTCCGAAGCTGGTCTGTAAAAACCATAATTGTTTTCTATAATTGTCCAAAGCTGGTCTGTAAAAACCACAATTGTTTTCTATATTTTTTCAAAGCTGGTCTATTCATTGTATAGCTGTAACTGGTCTTACCTGAAATTGTTTACCCTTCCAAAAGCTGAAGTACGAATCGGATCCCCAAGTACAGGAGCCGTATCATGGCTTTCGCTCCTTTTATTTTACCACCCGAATCGGTGAGCAATCACTTCTTCCTGTTAAACGGAATAATTAACACCCAAGGCGACCCTACTAGTTCTAGTTTACCCAATACTAAACCAATACTAAACTCTCTAGAAACCAAAGCTCAGCCGAGCTCCCCACCAAAGGATTGCCTTGCGGAAAAGATTTCTACTGAGGTCTCCATTGGGCTCCCTCGTAAGGTCTCTGATTGAAAAGAGTCAAGGGATTTGAGCCCAAGACTCAACAACGCAGTCTGAAACAGTTCTGGCCCAAAAACCCGGGCGACCTAATAATAATAATAATCCCTCCGAGGATTGTGTTTAATGGGGGAATGGTCATCATTAGGGGCCGGGATTAGGTATGTCTCTGTACTGACTCAAATAGGATATAGTGTGTTCAATGTTCTTTTCGGATGTGATGCACATATCAATCATTGACCTTTGCTGGCTCGCAAGCCTTGGAACGGAATCCGTTTAGGGCCCCTTAGAACACACCATCGAGTGCTCTTTAACAAACGCGGGCCATACATATTTCCCATTGAGAATGGGTCATGAAACTTCGGTTGGTCACGTGTTGCCGCGCGCCAATAATGACTCCTTTGCCGTCTCATGATCTTAGGCCATGCAACAGGGGAACAACCAAGGGGAGGGATCCTCGAGTTTTAGACCCTCCAAATTCCGGTTTTCTTTTGCGGAGCCCTTGCTTTATCAAAGCCAAAATGAAGCTTCATCATGGGGCAAAATCCAAATCGTACCCCCAGTGAACATCCCAATCCCCGCTAATATAGGTTCTAGAATGGGTGCTGAATTCACCTGCCAACCAAAATGGGATCCCAAAACGGTTTTGACAACCACAGCCTCATGATCTTAGGCCATGGTTGAACAAGTTGGCAAGGGGCACCTTCAAAGGCGCCATGAAATGTCGGCAGTTGCTTGCGGAGTAATCTGTTTTAACTAGGCTGGAATTAGGACCCCCGCAAAAAATGTCTATCTTGTTTGCCTGGTTAGGGGAAAACAAAGGGACCCCAAAAAAGCAAAAAAGCAAAACGGGGAGCTAATTCTGGGGAAGTTAAATAACCGTCAAACGGGGATTGGAATGGGTTTGAAACGTGATTGAACAAGGAAATGTGTGTCTGCCTTTTTCGGGGATCCCAGAAATGGCTGTTTTCCTTTTGGCCTCCCTTTATATAAGTCCACCCAAAACGGGGGGGTACCAACTCAAAAAGCAACCGCTTTTGTTTGGGTCGACCCAACAAAGGGCCAAAGATCCGCACCGTTGGGTGGACCGTTGCAACCACCTTCGTCTTAGTTGCCCCGGTAAAAGTTTGAAAACCGATGGGGGACGATCAAAACCCGATGCTCCAGCATTATCCTATGAGTTTGTCTCCACATATGGAAATGCCCCCAACAAAAAATAAGGCCCCGGTTTTTCACAGTTGATGTCCCTTTCAAAGAGCCCCAAAACAGGCCTTCCCCCTCAAAAAAAGCAACAACAAAAATAAAAAACATCCCTCAGAAAAAAAAGGCGATCATTTTACCCTGATTGGTCGTTCCCGAACAAACTTTGCCTGGAGATCTCTCGAATGCTTGGCCGCGGAAACCAGATCTTCCAGAATCTCGGTGGCGAACCCCAAAACGGAACTCTGATAATGTTAACCCCGGATTAATACACCCCTGGTTGATTTTGATCGGGGGGTGTCCCCTTTTAGTGGGGATTCAGACCACTTTTGGAGGGAACACCCCCCTAGTGGGACGGGTTCTACTTAGATCCTGGGTCAGCATAAGGAAAGGACCAACACCTCCGACCCCCGGGTTGAACATGTTGACCCATATCTTAACCTGAAATGAGGTGGTCGGGGGCTATTCCTCACATAGACCATTTGGGGTGAGGTCGCGTGCCAGCGAGAAATACCCCTGACCCCCAACGTTGATAGGTCCCAGGACCCTCAAAATCCCCTTAAACATGGGTTGTGGCCCCAAACAAATGGGCTGGGATCCTGTTTTGTTGTGGGTAGTTTGAGGAAACAGGTCCATATTTTCCACATGACCCCTGGATGTTCGTTTCCTGCGCATCCGCTTGGATCGGCCGTGCCACATCTTTGTAGCGGCCCAACAGGCGCAGGTAGATGTCGCCCGGCAGCTGTTCCAAGCCTCCGACCGACACGAGACCGAAGTTGAGGTGGTTCAGATCCGGGAAACTGGGCGTGTCTTTCTTGGGGGGTACCCCATTTTTTGGTGGGTTTAAAGGGAGACCAGAAGGACATGTGTCTGTTGTTTTTCGAGTTGGTACCCCATTTGTGGGTGGCTTTGAAGGGACACCAAAAGGAAAACCGAAGCCATTTTTAGGGGGTCCAGCCTTAAAAACCACACACACGAAACGGATCTGGTGGATTGCCAAGAATTGCCCAGGTTAGCCCAAAAGAGGAACAAAGAACACCCTTCTTTCGGGAAAAGGACCCGTGGGTTTCCACAGTTCGGTTGGTAGTTGATTAAAACTTGACAGAACGAAGCAACTCATTGCAGGTCTGTGTGAAGTCCTTTCATCAGTTGGACCCGAAGCATCCGGAATCCTCAAAAACGCAACTTCTTTCCTAGCCTTGGAGGGTCCAATGATGCTTAGGGTGTTTTGGGTTACACTCTTTCCACTTTCCTCTGAGCTCGTTGTACCCCCGGGTGAGCTATAACATGGGCAGAACAAATATGCAAAGACTCAAGAGCGTGATCTCGGCGTCCACATCCGGTAAGGGAACTGCTCACTTCAAGCACCTTGGTATTCACAAAGCTTGCTTGACAGCAATTCCTGCATTCCTTCGGGCCGCCTGAACCCCGGGAAAAGTGGGGCCGGGACGCAACTGGGTGTCAATATCGTGGATGTAAAGCCAAACCCTGTCTCAAACGGCGGGTTTTCAAGCACCGCGCCATGACGGGACATGGTCTAGCTGGTTTTGCCATGCCTTCACCGATGACGGTGCTGAGCAAAAGAGCCATCACAAATGTGGAAAGAGTTGGTAAGGCAGTGAACATGCCGAACACTACATGCGATTCAAATGGGCGTCTCCTTTTTTAGGGGACTCCCCAACATGGATGGTTTCCTTTGGGCTTCCAAACGGTTGCCAGTTACCAGCTTAAAAAAGACGAGCCACCCAAATACAAAAAGGGGTTGAGGTCTAAACATCTTGGCCCCATAGGAAATCACCCAAATTCAGCCAACCCAATTGTCTTGTTTTGGAATACCAAACGAATACCTGACAACTGGTCAAGGGATCAACCCTCAGAGTTTCTCCGGCGTCCTCGAGTTTACCTCTAAAACGGCCGCCAAAAAGGGACTCTGAAAAAAGACACCCAAATGGGTCTGTTTTTTAGTACCCGTTTCAGGTTGGTTCAAAAGGAAACCACAAGGCCACCCACCCATTTTACGGGCCCCCCTATTTTGACACGTTCATCTCCTGCAACAGTTCCAACCCAACCTGTCCAAAATGTCCTTTGCCCCCAGAAGCCCCAGAGGATCCCCTCATGGGACGCTTTTCTCAACTGCAGGTTGCTGATCCTGGAATCCGGAACAGAGGTCTACCGAACCAAACCTCTATCTTTGTGCTCTGGTTATCTTGAAGAGATGGCTCGGGGCTACTCAAAGCCGATCTGGCTCAGGTATCCAGATACTTTTCTCACTTGAGCATCGCCCAAACGCCTCTTCAGGGGACTTTTGGATATGGGGAAAGCAGTTCTTGGAGGCTGTTGGGCACTTGGATGCTGGGAACCGTACCTGGGATGTTTTGGACACTTCGGATTCTCTACCTGGGAAAAGCACCAAGCGAGTTTGCCCCCTCGGCCGCCGGCTGGAAGATGCAAGCATACCTCAGCACCCGTGGGTCCCGTGGGTCATGAGCTGCAAGGTTCAGGAGTTTTGCCTTCTTCTCTAGGGGCAACTTCCGGGATCCTTCTTTCTGGCAAACCGTCAAAAACCCTGGGGAACTGGCTGGTGAATTGAAAAGAACGGAATGGGGAATCAACCCCTAGATCTTCAGCCAAAAAAGAGGTTGACAGGAAGCTACCTCGCTGTTGACTTGGCAACCACAAGTTGATGCTCAAACCGGGTTCCTTATATGCCCCATTTGAACATCACACGACCAAAAGGAAGCTAATTTCAATGGTCTTAAAAGATAATGATATATTCACCCAAAAAAGGGAACAACAACTCCGCTTTTCAACCCGAGGCGAAACTTCAAATAAGCTTGTTTTTCTCGCCATTTGCAATTGTGGGCAACCCGCATTGGAATGTTGCTAGTTGGTGAACCATTTAAACTACTCTGTTCTGGTCACTTGGGTTTGTGTCAAATAGGACCCCCCCCCCCATGCACAGAATGGTTTATCCTTTTGGTAACCTGCAAAGGGTACACTCAACAACACATACACACAACCAAACAATCAAACGAGCAAACCAACAAACAGGCAGTTAGACAAACAACCACACACACACAGGGCGTGCCCTTGGATCCCCTGACAAAAAAAACACTTTTAGTGGGATAAAGGGCAACCTCCCCCACTAAACAAACTAGCAAACAACAAAAACAGTTAAGGAACCGGATGGCTCGGAACCAACTTAAGGTCACGCAAAAAAAATCGGTGGTTTTCCTTTTGGTCACCCTTTAAAACCCACCAAAAGGCGGGTTAAAGCAACCCAAAGCACTGAGAAAAGACAAAGGCTGCGAGACTCGGTCAAGGTGCTGAGGCCGAAGAGGCGCTGCAAAGCCCGGCGGTCCACCTGGCTGGGTAGGCTCCTTGGGTAAGAGGTACCTGGACCCGAAAGAACCACGGTTCACCCCATGGAGACCTCAGTTGCATTGAAAAGACAGAAACACATTCTCCACTTTGGGGTAGTCCAATCAAACCATGAAACGCAGCATGTCCGGTCTTCAAAACGGATTCAAAGGATTCTGACTCGGGGGAAGAAGGCCCTCAGCTCTTCCGAGGCTTATCCGAGGCTCTGGGTTTAGTTCCAAGGCTCTTGGAGGTCCAAGTTTGTCTCCGGGCTGCCGCTTTTCTGATCGAAAAGGCTCTTCTTTCATAGGAGAGAGCGAAACTGCACAGAACATTTGGATTTTGCAGGAAGGTAGTCCTAGATGGGCGAAACTGCACGGAACATGTGGCTTGATTGACAGAAAGTCACAGCGCTTGCCATCGCGGCACCACCTGCAAAAAGGAGCAGATGTGGAGCGTGTATACGGGTTATTCGTCATGTAGAGGGCAAATAACCTTCCAGACTCGCCTGAAAAGCGCCTTTAACAGAGCGGGATCAAAGATTTCCTCCAGAGTCCCAGACCTTTCCGACGAAGCGACATATACACAGATTTGCTGACCCTTCACTTACCTTTTGCCCCAAAACATCCAATGTTTTCTTCCAGCCCATATTCTGGAGAACCTAAAATAGTTTCAACAGAGATCGGCTTTCAGGCTTACAGGCTGCAGTCCAGCGCTCTGGCAGTCCTTTGACTGGTGACCGGACTCAATTTTTTTTGGTGACGTCGCGCAAGGCGCGGGTCAAGTGACTCCGGCTTTGAGCTGCGGCTCGATCCTACAACTTTCAACTAGGTCCTCCAGTAGAGAGGTTAGGATAAGTTGGTACCCGATTTTTTTCTGTAGTCTATTTTAGTAGGGGAACCCTCCCCCAAAAAATGGGAGAGAAGGGCACTACTGTAGACCTAGTCAACCAGCAAAAGCCTGGGTAGTTTTCCCCATGTGGTTGAAATATCATCTTCGTGCGGTTCCCAAGATGTGCTTCCCTTTTCACCAGGGAGGCTCAACCGAGTCCGTCCAACAGGTCCATGAGAACTCCAAGTCGAATTTCGAGCTCAGATCTTTCCGCTCGATTCGCCTGAGTAACTGTCCCCTTCAACTTTGGCAAAGCTAGGCTTGCTTCAAAGCAAGCAGCTCCAATCTCTTTGTTCAATAGAGGGGACCGTGATTCTTATCTGCAATTTGTATTGAGATGCCACGACAACAAGGAAAAACACTATCTGGCATAAGGATTGCGGTTTGATTTTGAGGCAGCCCAGTAAACAGTTACGTGCTCCAAAAAGGGCGTTTCCAGAACTCTAGGAGTTGATTCCCCATTCTTTCCAACCATCGTTCTTTTCAAAAACCGGCTGTTTCCCCTTGGGTGTTTGATGGATCCCTGAAAAGAAGGATCCCTGGAAAGAATGGAACTGGAAGGTACCCCTAGAGAAACAGTCACACTGTGAGCGCCCAGCTCATGTGACCGGAAACCTTCCCCAGTCCGCCTTGCCAGCAATCCCAGACCTCGCGCTGAGACGGTGGCGATTGCGCCTTTTTGTGTGTGTGTGCGGCTCCCTTCTTGGTTGACGTTGGAAGTGGAGAAAAACAAAACTGTTGGCAGTTAAGTGGGGATTTCCCACTAAATCACAATAAGCAAAAGTGTAAAATGTTTCCCAACAACAACCATGCCTTGAGGGCAAGGGGCGAAAGGATTAGGGCGAAACAACTGTGTCCTTTTTTCGGGGTACCCGGCTTTCCTGTTGGTTTCCCTTCGAGAACCATTCCGAAAGGGCAAACCTCAAACGCGCCAATGTGGTGGTTTATCTTAACTTGATGTGTGTGTGTGTCTTTTTCCAAGGGGTCGATTCCCCATTCTTTTCAACCATCGTTCTTTCCAAAAACCGGATCCGTTTCCCCTGGGTTTCCGGAGGTTTCCTAGAAAGACTCGGATCCCTGGGTTCAGAATGGAAATGGAAGGTACCCCTAGAACCATGGGAAACCTGCCCCAGGCACCCAGCCCACCACAAAAACCCAAACCGCAGGTGCCCCACAACGCCTAAGGCGAAGCTTTCTTCATGTCCGGCGGAGGAATTTCGGCTCTAGGAAACAAGAGGACGCCATATTAATCGGGGCGCCCTTTGCAGTCGGAGGGCGAAGGGCGAAGCTTTCCGCAAGGGAAACCAATGCAGATTGAGATTTAAACATGGCTTTTCAAGGCGAACATCGGACGTGGCAACCTCAAAAGACAAAAACACAACGCTTTTCAATTCTTGGCATCCTTACTTCCTTCTTGTTGCTTCAAAAGGAAACCAAACACTCTTTGGGGGCTTCCTCCATTTGGCTCGTACGGGCCAAAACCAACATGCTAGGGGGTGTTGTTTTGCGGGGATGTGTGTGTGCATGATATGTATGTAAGTTGTTATTTTCTCTGTCGGACAAATCAAGAAGCATCCAGTACAACTCTTTTTCCGACAAACTATGTACTGTTTGGTAGATAGACTATGCATGCCTGGCTTCCTTTTCGAGCTTGTTGTCGGGAGCAGAGATTGCAGCCAGCGAGGAAGGTTGTTGACAGCTTAAGTTCAAGCATCTCCACACGTAACCCTCGGTGAGGGGTTGCTTTTTGTTCGGTGATCCTTTCTCTAATGGCCTGTGCCTCCTGTATCGCCCATGTGTGGGGAACAAACAAAACCCTGAATGATAACCTTCATCGGGCCCTCGCTGGCAAACCATAACCCGATTGGTACATCGGGATTTGTCCGAAACCATTCGGATCAAGGGGGTTGCAATTTCCCCTTTGCCCGCCCAAACAGTGGCCAATGCTCGTGTTGTGAGCCACATGGGACATTCATTGAGGGAGTCCGCGTTTTTTGTGTGGGAAAATTATGATAGTGAGTTCTCCCGTGCCTCTCCCAAATGGATCCAAATGGGCCATGATCTACTGGATTTGTGTGGGCCAAACCTCTTGTAACCATGGCCATCGCCTGCTCATGTGCTCGCTAGTGTGTAAGTGAACTTGTCGCACTACATCCCTCCCTTGGCTTCTGCTTTGATCCACTGGGAACCAGCGCCGTCTGGACATTTGGAGTGCCACAATGGAAATTGCAGCAGCTCTTCTCAAGGCAAACCAAAGCAACACCGATTAAAAGTGGGTGTTTTCAGATTATGTTCTACAGAATATAGCCTCCTCAAAGGACCTGGAAATAAAAGGTTATCACCTTTGGGGACCTTTACTAAAAATGGACCAACGTGGGAAAACCAAAAGGTTGAAAGGTCGGCTTTAGGCAAGTGAGTAACATTTATCTGGAAAATGACCCCCGAAAAGCTACCCCCTTTTAAGGGGGGGAGCCCTGAATTTCGAGGGAACTGGCAGAAAAGGCGGGCGCCGAATCGGTTGTGAGGAAAAAAACCTTTGGCTTCCAGTTTGACCCAGGGCTGTGGGGAATTACCACTTCTGTGATACAACAGAAAGGGCTTCAATCCCAAAGACTATGTTCTTCATATAGAGGGGGGTTCCCTTGTATCACATGGGGAGAAACCCCTTGTGATCCCACAACCCTGGAGTCTCACCTGTCCCAAGTTCCCCAAGTCACCCAAGTTACGCACCGTGTCAAACGGCCCAACCTCCGAGGACGCCGGCTTCCTTCACTTGCCCCTATGGGACCCAGAAATAAAAGCTCAACCTTTTAAGGCAGCTCCACGAAAAGTGAAAACCAAAACGGGAAAACCCAAAGGTCAAAAGGTCGATTCGCTTTGGGCAACTGAGAAAACTGTCGCTGCTTTCCGGAACCACTTCACTGGCTTGCGGCCATGCCCCACAAGACCGAGCTCTTTTCGCACCTGACTCCCTGAGCCAAAGGGCCACTCGGCTTTAAGTTTTGATTGGGGAGCCCGTGCCCCTTTTCTGGTTGGTTTAGCTGGTTTCCCCTCATTTCAGAAGGAGAACCGCCCCTATTTAACCGATTGCAAAGTGAAAACCTTTACGGAGCTGGTTGAACCGCCAAGAAAGCTGATTGCGCTCAGCCCACAACCACTTTAGGGTGCCCCGATTTTGGCACTGACCCCGTGTTTTTGCAGAGTGCCAGTCGAGGCGCGCTTGCTCCAGAAGCGCGGGCACTTGATCCCTGCCATACTGCGCCAGCGCGGCAGGAGACTCCGCCTGACAGGGGGGCAACCAACCACACAAAGAGGGAAGAGGGTCCGAATTCTTATATGGCTGTGGTTGTCAAAACCAATGGGGTCCCATTTTGGGGGATTGGTGCACCACCCATTTTAGAACTGATTTTAGTGGAGATTGGGATGTTCACTGGGGGTACGGGATTTTGACCTACGGTCATATTAGTTTTCCTGTATAGGGGATTGCTCTTGTGCCCTGAAAAAAGAACTTAGATTCTTAGAGCTTCGGGCGGTGCTTTGAGCCAGACACATCATACGCTCTTCCCAACTTCTGGGAAAACACAAGTATCCCCCGCAACTAAAGTGAACAGAATCCCAAATTGGGACGCCCACAAACACGAGTCACACATTGGAAGACTGGTTTAGTGAGTTTAGTGCTTGATCCCGTGGCAGGCTCCCACCAAAAGAGCCAAACATGGAACATACCAAGGACAGTCATCTTGCTTCCATAGGCAGAAAAGGAGAAATGGAATGACCCCGAGAAAAGCCATCCCCTATGGTTTCATTTAAAGAAATCTCTAGATGCATTCCCAACACCCCGGGGTCATTCCCTACCTATCGCACCAGCAAGTAGTGTCCAGGCGTGCCTTGCCTTTTCCAAATGGATGGGCTTGCAACCCTGAAGGCTCCAAATCGTCCCGTGAAAACGGGCGACTTGCTTGTTGGCTTGCCTTGACAACAACCCCAAGAAGGCCCTTGCAACAGAACATACGCGCACACACACACACACCCATCCTGTCAGGATGTCAGAGACACAAAGCACATCCCTTGTAAGCTGCTAGATCTGCAAACTTGACCAAACGAGCGGAGCCGCCGCAAACAGTCACAACTTGTTGCTGGAAGCACACACCAAGAAAAGGCAAAGTATGGCCGTTGCTAGGGGAACAGAAACTCAAGTTGCAAACACCTCCGGATTGGATGTCCATACAAAAAATGGGCATATCCCAATGTTGGTTGATTTTCCGCTGGAAACCCCTTGTTTGGGCAGGTAACAAAGTCTGGCAATACATGTGCCTCCAAGGGTTTCCTATGCCCACTATCTGGAGGGGGAGGGGGGTTGGGGTGCCCCAAAGCCAATTCCATGTTGTTCGTTTTTTAGGGGACCAACCAAGAAAAGGTCTACTTGGAGAAACGTCCCAAAGGCTCGTAAGTGGGGCCCCTTGTGAAGCGATTCCCGTAGATTATGTTGCTCATGGGAAAAACAATTTGGGTGCCATATTTTTCTGAGTTCT
>CAUJNA010000324.1:991010-996010 GCA_963377175.1 Effrenium voratum | reverse complement strand
CGGGGCTCACTGGGGCCCTCTGTGCTCTCAGTTCAGCCACACGGGCAACAGCCACCCGGGTGAGTGTGCAAGCAGGGCACCACAAGTGCTCTGCCTTGTCTGACTGCCTTTCGCAAATGCAATTCCGAGCCAACAGAACCCCGGCCGCTGCCTGATCCGCTTTGGACTTAGGAAAATGGAGAGCGGCCTCGTAGTGACCGCCCCTCCGCACCATCTGCACGTCTCCTAGGTTCGCCTCCTGGATCTCAATGGCCCTCATAAGCCACCAGGTCCCAACCACCAGCAGCTCTTTGCCCGCATCCTGCTCTGTGGGTGGAAACGGCACCGGGAGTTTGCCCTTGGCGGGGCCCAAGCCTCTGGTGGCAATGCGCATTGCCGCCCTGGTGGCGTCATGCATCTCCGGGGTGTATCCAAACTCTTGCTTGTGGCGCAGCCAAGCTGCAGACATGTAGAGCGCAGAGCTACGATACCCAGCCAACCGGAGCCACCCGACCACAGCCTTCACTGCCTGGGGAGTTAGATGGTGGGGACTCCTTGGTGGCGGGACCACCTTGCGCTCCACAAGCAGGCTCAGCACCCGATCCCATGTTCTCAACCGGGCACAAACCGAGCTACGGGTGCTTTCTGCATATTCTAGTCGAACGGCTGCATCTACACTGGCCTTCAGACTGCTATCTGCTGATATGCCGGAAACGCATCGCCTCCGCCTCTTCGCCGCCTTGTTTGGCTGCAAAACTACACCGCGCCCTTTGAGAACTGCCCATGGCGGGGTGCCGCCGCTCGGCCGCTTCCGCTTGGCCTTGTTGTGCGGGCCACGGCCACCTGCCTGGTCCGGCCCTTGATCATCCCCGTTCTCTGGTCCGTTCCGGCGGAAGGGCGGCGGCAAGGCGTGCCTCTGGTCACACGGGGTGTTGTGCACTCTCCCCTGCGACTTTTCACACCCATCACAGCAAGTCGTGGCTGATCCTCGGGCCTGTCTCAGGCAACCCCGTGTGCTGCATCCTGCTTGAGTGGTGCCCGTCACAAGCTGCCTCGATTTGGCAGGGGGCGGTCCCTTTGGCTCAGGCGGCCTTGACGTGGAACTTGCCCTTGGCGGCGGCGGCCCTGCTGCACGCACAGGCCAGGTAAGGGCCTTGGGCAAAGGGCCTGCCGCGTTCACGGCGTTGCCGGTCTGCCTGGCCCGCGCCTCCTCCCTGCAGCAAGGGCACATGAGATTGCCCTGGTGGGGCGCTGTGCACTCCTCACAAGTAATGTGCCCGCACAGTTGTCCTTCGGTGCTCCGCAGTTGACCCCGTGCCTTCGCCGGAACCAAGCAGACCCCCACGAGCGTGTCTGGCCAACGCTGTGTCAGGGGGCGGGTCGCGAAGGTTTGCTCCTCCTTTCGCGTGCGGTGGAAAACTTCCTCTCCTTGCTTTGTGCAGCCGCAACAGTACGGCAGGCATCTGAGGGGCGCTTTGGCTGCCGGCCGCCGGGGTTCACCACTTCCACTTCCGGGTGGGCCAGGGGGCCCTGAAGACTCGTCTGAGTAATCGTCGCCCTCTGATTTCTGGCTTGAACGATCAGAGCCATCTGCCCTCTCCACCCTGCGGCCGTCTTCCGGGCCGCTTTCTTGCCCAGAAGCCATTCTCCTGATGTACTTCCTCCAGGCAGACCTGCTTCCAAAGATATCAGGCCAAAGCCTCAACCCACCGACGCCATCCTTCGCGTCGCTCTCCTGCCTCTTTCCGGGAAGCCGTGCACTGTTGGGGCTGGGGCACACGGACCGGGTCGGTTCGCCTCCGGGTAGAAGTTCTTGTTGGGGTGTGTGGGGGCAGGCGACGCTGACCTTTCCCGCCTTGCACGCGTGGGCATCCTGCTGCCTCTCGTCGCCCTGCTCATTGACCTGCCTCTTGCGGCCCCGCTCCTGCCCTCCCCCTTGACGGCGTCGCGGGGCTTGGGAAGAAAGGGCCCATCGAGCCCAGCAAGCGCTGAGGCCCACGGCTTTGAGCATGGAGCGCGAGCCAAGATGCCGGTCCGCTGGCATCGGCATGCGTGCGTTCATCATGTGAGTCAGAACATGGCGTCAGCAACAAGGGCGCAAAGCCGAGAAGAAAAAAACAAAACATCACACAGGCGAAATTGCCAAGTCTTGAACCTTAGATGGCAGCGAGAGCAAAAGGTGAACAGTCAGCCAGTGCACCGCAAAGCACAGTGAGCAAAGTGCAGCGTACACTGCACTGAGGCCGGCGCGGAAGCGGTGAAACCAACTTGATGAACTGAAACACCTTAGACCTGCAAGGCACGGGGTCGCGAGGAAGGGAGCGGAGGCTCAAGGGGATTTCCTTGCCTTCTCCCAAGCGAGACAAAGCATCGGCCTCAATGTTTACAACATTCCGCCAGTGCCGTCCCAACAGCACTTCAATCTGGAGCTGTTCAAGCAGGAGCGCCAGCTCCGCTGCTAGTTCGTTGGCGGGGGGGGATTTGGAAGCCAGCTTAGCTTGCACAAGGAGCGCGGCCTGCGAGTCCGCTTCAAGCCCCACGGCCAAACGTTTCCTTGCAAGGTAGGGCTTCCAAATTACCAAACTAAGGATTATTGCCAGCAGCTCATACACGGTCATGAAATCAGGCATGCCAGCCTGTATTTGTAATGCGCGGCAATCAACTTCGGTGATAGGCCCAGCCCAAAACCGTAACGGGGCCCCTTCTGGGGTAAGCAAAATGCCACCCATTCCAGTGGTCGACGCGTCCGTTCGGACGCACAAGGCGGGCACTGCAAACCGATCCGCCAGCCATCTGATCCTTTGCAGCCCCCCGTGCTCTCCTCTGAGAAACAAGACTATCCAATCCATGGGCCGCTGGATAGCTTTCTTGTAAACTAAGCCATCGGGGCGGGCGCGTGCTGAACTGCTGCCTTGTTTGACGGCTTGCGCCTGGCGCAGCATGGCATGAACCGCAGCCCATAGCATTGTCACCCATGGGCGGACTCGGGGTATCAGCCCTGCTACCCAGGAGAGTTCGCCTACAAGGCTTCGGAGCCCGCTAACCATGCCTTGCCCTGACATCATATGCTCGATTTTGACCAGAAGTCGCCCGATCCGTGCCGATGTAACACTGATTTGCACGCCTCTGTGCAGAACACGGTACTGGGCGCCAATCCAGGCAACCTGGTCCCCTTGCTCTGCCTTGCGGTATGCCAAACGGGCCCCCAACGCCGCCCATAGCAACAGTGTCTTGGCCAGCAGCCATTGCCGGACACCCGCAGTACCTTTTACGACCAAGACTGGATCGTCAACATAGATTTGACAACGGTGCTCCCTCGGGTGATGGATGGCTTGGGCCAGCCTCCCCAGCAACGCTGCTGTGCGTCCCCAAAGCAACGGGGCGGGCGCTAGGCCAAACGGCACCCCCCGGTACGCCAAGTACACCCCTCTTTGATCGCGTATGATCAGATAACCTCTCTCTGCCTCGCTCACATGCAAGTTCAGAAAAGCGTCAGAGATGTCAATCACGAGAAATCCTACACCTTCGCAGCCCTGGCATTCTTGCCATAGATCTAGTGCGGACTTGACCAGGCCTGAACCTCGGGGTAGCACGATTCGCTCTCCCACAGATGAAAGCGAGTTCACCCCACTTCGCAACATGTCAACGATGAACCGGACTTTGGTGGACCCATCGTCTTTCTGCTTGACAAGTGTTGCAACTCTTGTTGCTAGGGCGCTGGGCCACCTGGCCTTCACAGCTTCCCAATTACCGATGACTTCGACGTGCCCCTCGTGGCACAACCGCTGTAGCTCTGCCTCGGACTCCGCCTCGTGATCTTCAAAACTTTGGTAATTCTTCTCCACACTCCCTGGACCAACCCGGGCAGCCAAGTATTCGGCGCTCTCAAGTTGGGCCTGTGAAGGCTCTGCCCGCGGAAAGATTCCCCTGGCAGGGATCGCCTCAACGATGCCCAGCGGCGTTTGCCCTGCCAGCCAAAGCGGGACATCTCGCTCCGGGTCCTTGCCGCTGTCAACCATGGCCTGAAGCAACTTCCATCTCCAGCCAGTCGGCCCCAGTACCTCTGCCCCTTGTGGGCACTGTAGGAGCTTGGCCAGCTTACCGGCAGCCGTGGCTCCTGCTGCCTGCGTGACGGCTGCTGGGTGTGCAGCTTGCTCCGCGTCCATTTCAGCTCCAAGCGACTCAACCGCCGAGAGAACCTCGGGGCTGTTTCTTAGAACGTCATCCAAGACGCGAGACATGCGCGCACCTGCATCCCTCAGAGCAGGCAACCGACTCACGGCAATGTGAGGGTTTCTCATTCCCCCCATGCATTCGTCGTTTTCCTTTTCCCTGGTCTCCTTCTTGGTTGGGCTCCTGCCCATGTCCTCGTGGTTCCACATGTTGGGTCAGCAGCCCGCCGAATCCACCTCTTCTCTGACAAGCACGTTGAAGAAGCGCCCTGCTCGTCTGAACAAGGGCCCTGTTCGGCAGTCCGACTCTACTTTCTGCTCGGCAATCCACGCGGCCCAGGCCTTTGCCAGGGTGATGCACAGGCCCGGCGAATACGCCGCTTTTGTTGCCCCCTGCGAGTTCGAGCAGGAATCCGCGGCCGCCGCCCTAATCCACGGGGCATTGGTCAAGAAAGAGCGCTGCTCAAGCTCTACCCTCGTCACTCCGGGACGCTTAAATAGCCGCGCCAGAGACTTCAGCTCCCACACACCGCTGTCCACGCGGTTTTCGATGGAGAAGAACAGACCCAGATCAGCCTGCTGCTCGGCTATGGCCGCGGAGCGATTCGCCAAGAGCTCTTCGTCCATCACGCCTTCAGATCGCGAGCCCGCCCACTTGGTCTCGCGGTTCTCCCTACACCCTCGTGTCTCTGCCACGGTGTGGTGTGACAGCGCCAAGTGGACCCAGTCGGGGCAGTCCTCGCGAAGTTTCCGAAACACGTCCATGAACTGATCGTCATCCCTTAGGTCTGCGCTGTACCTCCTGTCCTGGGCCGCCAAGACGCTCGCAGAACTTTCAAGAAGCCCAGA
>CAUJNA010000324.1:926010-986010 GCA_963377175.1 Effrenium voratum | reverse complement strand
GACCGCCTCTTTTCCAGGGCTTTAGCTTCCCTCACATAGCCCAAGGGCAGAAACTGGGGAACGGGTTCCCTGCAGCCAGCCCAAAGGAAGTTATGAACCTTCCCCGGGCGGTGTGGCACAGCATGTGTTTTAACCCTTGGGTGAAGGTCACTTCAGCTGTTGGGGGATGGATCGAGAAGCAACTTCAGCCCTTGCTATGTGAGCAACACACGATTCTGTTCAGGCGCGCACAACGAACCAAACCACCAAACACAAACATCACAGCATGCTCAGATCATGGCAACCAGTTGACACACACACACACACACACACACACACACTTCGACACTGACAGTTGGCAGGGCTCTCAAAATTCCTGTCGAAACTTCACCGCAAATGAAAACTCGGCTGGTCAAAACCCTGGTACCCCCTTCCCCCCCAGATTACCTTTTAAGGACCAACCACAAGCGGGGTTACCCAACACAGGCCTGGGTTTTGCCCCATCTTCAAACCCCGTGGCTTAAAAGAGAACCCCCAAAGGCGCCTCCCAGTGCCGGGTCCTGCTCCGGCCGAGGCTGGGGGTTTGGAGGTTTTTCGGTTTTTCAAATGGCTTCAGGAAACCAAGCCTCGAATCCAACCAGCACGTAACTTAGCTCCTGAAATTTCAAAAGGCCAGAGGCCTGCTCAACCGATTGGAAGGAAAAAACCATCAAACTTTCTTGGGCCTTGACTAAAACAACAAAACCCGTCAAAACCCTGTTAGTTTTTGAGCCCAGCCTTGACCTCCGTGGGAGAGGAAACAAGTCCACCTAGAACAATGATCACACTTCCAACAAACAAAAACAGGCTGCCAACAAAGGATTGCTCCCAAAATCCTTTCGCAAGCCACTAAACGCAGAACCGATTTTCTCCCCTTGTGCTGAGGCACTCAACTTCCATCACCGCTAGCTGAACACCCCCAATAAACAATCTCCCTTCCCGACTTCCCTTTTAGGAACGGCCCAAAGCCTGGTCCGGGCAAGCTACGCTTCGTTTCAATTGCCACCGCTCAGATCGATCTGGCGAGCCAATTCTTGTGCGCCCTGTCCTTGGCATCTCCATAGGGAAGAAGTTCCTGATCTCCTGCGGAAGCTTCCCCTAGGGGGACCTTCCATTTCCATTCTGAACCCAGGGATCCGAATCTTTCCAGAAAACCTCCAGAAACCCGGGGAAAACGGCTTTCGAAAAGAGCGATGGTTGAAAAGAATGGGGAAACAACCCCTAGACCAGTGGAGAAAATGGGTGGCTTTTCTTGGAGTAAGCCCTTCAAAAACCAAACACCTGGAAAAATCAGATTGAAACCAAGAAGTTGCAACAACCGAAAAGGGTCGACAAAAGACACACGGCCTTGAATCAGGCCAAGGGCTTCTATTGGATAAGCCACTCGTTAAGTACAGAATGGGTGCGCGATGTTTTAGGAGACACCCCCCAAACATGGCGTTGTTCCTTTTGGCTTCCCCTGAAACACCCACCAAACACGGGGTATCGTTAAAAAAGACACACACACACACACGCATCTAGGATCACATCTGAGTTGTCTCCCATGGAACAGTTATGAGTTATGAGGTGAGGGTGCTTCCGCGATAAGTGTTTGTGTTTCTTACCGCGACAAGGAAACAAAGGAACTACGATTCCTTCATTTCCCCTTCATATCCCCTTCATCCCCGTATCGTGTTTTCTTTGTTGTCTTGTCGTTGTTATTTCTTGAATCTCTTGATGTGTCTCGTCATGTTCCCTTGATCCCGCGTCCTGTAAACATTATCATAGTCATGTTTGTTCTTGTCGTGGTTCATCTTTCCATATCGTGGTGAGACCCCCTTACTGGACAGTTGCCCATGTCGAAAAATTGCAGATTGTGGTGGTTGGAACAGAGGAACCTAGTAATATTAATTAGTTGTCACATTGGTGCAGCTCCGGCAACTCGGTTTGCTTCGTCGAAGGATGCCATTGAGGGCTCCAGGGCTGAGCCAAGATCCAAAGCTCGAAGACGCGCTAAAGGAGATCGGCTGGGCCAAAGTGTCGACGTTGCCACTGGGTAACTCGTCTTGTTTTTTGGGGGAACCCCGATTGTTCCGGTGGGTGTTCAAGGGAAACCAAAAGGAGAACCAAACTCCATCTTTTTTGGGGAGGACCCCAACACAAAAATAAAACCCACATTTCTACAAGTTGTACCAATGTCACCGACCGGGACCATACCTTTCTCTTTTGTCCATGCCGCGGATTCCAACCCCCCTTCCCCCTATAGCGCTAAGCCACGTTCGCCCAAGTCTCCAGCCACTTCAAAAGGATTGCACCAGTTCCCTAGCCCCGAACCCATGGCGGGGGGAAAGAAAGGCGCCTGTAGTGCTGGAGTTTCAAGCGAACACCCTCCAACAATAACAACACAACAACGGCACAATGGCAGGTCTGGATTCGAGGGTTGACTAATTAGGCCAAAGGGTGGAGGACCATCCAGAAAGAAGAACAAACAACAAAAAAGCAGTTGGGTCCCGGCAAAGCAGGATTTTACCCAAAGGGAGAAAAGAATGAGGATGTTTAGGCAACACTTGATTCGTGAAACAGGTGGTTCAACTCGGCCCGGCAATGCGATCCAAGCCGAGCCAAACCAAACAAATCGCGAATGCCCGACGGTCCCAACGCTTCAATTTCGACCGATCCTCGGCGTTGGCTCTTAGGAAGTCCGCAGAACTGCAGGTGCACAAGCCCAGAATCGCCCAGCCCAGGGCCCATCGTTCCTCATGGGCAAATGGCTCCAGTTGTTTGGGGTTGCAAACCGCTTGTGAGACCTCTCTCTGCTGGGGCTTGCCCTTTTGCAAGTATTAATCCAATGGATCCCAGACGTGTCGCCACTTCACCCTTCGCCATGTTCAACTGTTATTTTTCAATGGGGGAACCCCCTTGGCTACCTACAATGAATCCGAGGAATCAACCCAACATGAATTGATTCTCTCTAAAAAGGATCCCTGATTAGTACGGTCCTCCGGATTTATCCAAAGTTAACACTATCCCCTTACACCCAATCCCCACTTCTTGAAAGGTATGATTGGGTATGATGTCAACCTAGGACTGAAACAGGTGGCATTATGGGAAACCCCGGTACTTCAAAATATGTCCTGGAAAAAAAAGACGCGTGGAGCAGGTAGGGAAATGGACTTGGGTGAAGCCATAGAATTCAAACTTGCCCCGCCTTTGACCAATGAATTGATTTCTTTTGGAAGGACCAAAAAGTTTCACTACCCCTGAAACATATGTTTGCCTACAAACATATCCCATTAAACCCTGAGTAGTGGGGGGGGTAATGGAAAACACACATACATGTATTATATATGTATATATTATACTCATATAATATCCCATTGAACCCTGAGTAGTCGGGGTAGACTAGGCCCGATTTTGGGCACCCTCCTTATTTCAGGGTACAGCGACCCAGAGGCCACGACCCGGGGGTCGGGGCCGAAGGGTGCAGTGGGTAACACGACCCGAAGGAGCTTCACCAAGCCTCTGAGCTGTTTGCTCTTTCAAATCGGCCCAAGCTTGTTTGGGCTTCATCGATATTTCTTTTACTTCCAGAATGTCCATGAACGTGGCCATGGGCTTTTCAAAACCCAAATCGTACCCCCAGTGAACATCACAATCCCCACTAAAATAGGTTCAAAAAATGGGTGGCGCACCTACCCCAAAGCACAAGCCGGGCGGCATCCTCCTTCTTGGCCGCCGGCTGGGAATCTGTGGGCTCCTGCCACTGAGCCGCCAGCTCAAAAATTGGGCAAATCTCGGGCAGTTGGTTTTGTGGTGCCTGCTTTCAAGGACGCAGCCGCAGAGTACAATGGTTCTGCCAAAGTTTCGAGCGCTTCAGATGCCTGTTGCCAACCTTGTCCTTTCCTTGAAGGCCCTAGACGCGAAGTGTAAGGCAAAAGACTTGACTTGGACTCAAAAAGGCGATATTTTCAGGGCTTGGAAGCTTAAAGCGCATCTGTTCAAAGGCTTTCAGGCTTTGGCTGAGCTGCAAGTGGTTGGGGTCAGCAAGTGCCTGGAAGAGCGGGGAGGGAGCTGGCAATGAAAGTGTTTCGCCGGCCATTTCTTTCAGCGAATGCGCCGCCTCTCTTTCGACCAAAGTTAAGTGGAGAAGAGTGCGCGTTGGCCTGGGGGACTGGCGACTGGCGGGGAAGCGCTAGGCTGCTGTTGGCTTTTGATCTTGCAGAAAGGCTCAAAGATCCCCCCTGGATTTTAAGCCCAAAAACATGTTACTTGATTAACGTAACCCCCCTCCTCAATTTTATTTTTAAGGTAGGGGCCGGGATGCTCAAAGCTTTGCTGACAGTTTTTGGCAATCTCTTTGTGAGTGATTGCCTGGCAACCCGCAAAATGTTGGAGAGCCGGCAGGAATTTGATTGATACCCTCTCCAACAACCACCGAACTAAACAGGAGGCACCTTTAAGATGAATCTAGCCTTCCAAACCTCCTGCACACTTGGAAAAATGGTAAGCTGCTGGCTTGGTTGTCTGTTTTCCCGCACTCGGCGTGATTGAACTGGAGATTCTAAGTTTCACAGATTGACAACGGGGAGAAACACACCCTAGCCTTCATCCTGGACAAGGTCCCAAAACCTTGAGTAGGCCTGGCCGCTATACTTTCCTCGGATTGCTACACTCTGAATACTTATTTGATTCGGGTGTTGCCTTGCTACCTCCCCTCACTGGACCAGGTTGATTGCTTCCGGAGTCTCCATAAGGCACCCGGTTGCCCAGTTGCTCAGTGAGTGACAGATTGACGAACGACGGAGAGCCTGCAAAATGAACCATGCGGGAAACAAGCCCAAGTGCTTGTCGCTCATCTTGAAGGGAGGGTCAATTTTGGGAGCGCTAAAATATGGATGCCTTTTCGGGCACCTTTTTGGGGGGGGCTTGGTCTGAAATGACAACCATGAACCCGGCTTTTTGAGAGGTCGAACTCCTATTGTAAGACAAAGCCAGTTGTCAAAGTGCGATGGAATCCACTCACCGGGTGGAGTTGGGTTCCTTGAGGTCGCCCTTTCAATGGCAGTCCCAGCTTGAGGCACAACAACATCTAAATAGGGAACTTGTTTAGGGGATCCCAAAGTGGATTTCGCTGAGTGCTAGTTTCCCCCTTCCTTCAAAAAGGTTCACAGAACGCTCTCAGAACAGGGTTACTCCCAACCTCAAGACAAGTACCAATCGGCAGAGCCTATAAATGATGCCCACCGAGAAGTCCCCATGAACATTTCATGCCCATTTGAGTCATCATATGAGAGTCTCTTTCTTGTTTGAGGTACCTTTTGTGCTGGAACCCAAGAAGCTATCATTGGAGGCTCCTCGGAGGGCACTCCCTGGATTCCATGTGTGTTTCTTTTTCTGAGGCTACCCCTTTTAAGGTTGTTTTAAAGGAAAAGGCCAAGGCAAAAGGAACGCCGATGCCGGTTTTTTTTGGGGGGGTCCAATGGTCCAACCTGAAAAAACCATCTCGGAGCTCTCTTCCCGGTGCTTTGCTGCCGTGACACCAGCAGACACACAGCAGTCTCCGAGCTTCGGCCCAGCTGCGAGCCTCAATTGCGCGCTTCCGAAGCCACGGGTTCCCAGTGGATTTCCATAAGAACAAGCCTTTTCTTGGCAGGATCACTTTGAAAGGGCTTGGTTGACGTTGGAAGGGAAGCAAAAAATAATAATAATAAATTTTAGCAGTTAAGTGGGGATTTCTCACTAAACCACAATAAGCAAACATGTAAAATGTTTCCCAACAACAACCATGAGGGGTTCCCTCCTGCCAGCGTTTCTGAATCAAATCCCGGGATAAGACCAATTGGCGGTAAGGGAAACAAGCCGCGCCTGTAGCAGACCACACACATTGTCATGGACCTGCTCTAATTACATGCAGAGGGACTCCCAAAGCTCCTTTGGGCGGAACCCAAACATATGTCAATCCCCCCAAAATCGCTGCTGCCCTCTTGGACTCGCTGCTGCCCTCTTGGACTTCCTTCAAAACCACCAAAAGGGAACCAAACAAAAACGAGAAAACCCCCACAAAAACAAACAAAACCACTGACACACCCCTGGCTTTCAGGGAAAATCGGCACCTCCGGCTTGCGGGCTCGCCGGTTATCTTTTTTTCACTTTCGAGCGGCGCAGGCGGGCCATGATGCGGAGCAGCTCCTGAGCGTTCCACGATGCTGGGGAGGGCATGTGCTGGGGATATCGCCTGAGCTGATTCTTTGAAATCCTCTTCTTTGATATGGAAAATGCACAGATCGTTGAGCTGAGTGTTTTTTTTCTTTCCAGTCTTTGATATGGAGAATGCAGAGATCGTTCGGGGATCCCCTTTTGCGGAAGCCGTTCTGGGGCCAAACTTGGGGGCGCACACAAGATCAACCAGACACGTCTTCAATTCTGGTCCAAATTCAGCCCAATTACGGTAAGCATCATTGGACCCTCCGTTGGGAAAAAAAACAACCTTCTCTCGAACAGTGTTCAACGTGAAACATTGCCATTCTGAGTTTTCAAGAATCTTCGGGAACCTAAGCATATAAGGGGCCCGGGCGTCTTTTTGTTGACAAACTATGGACCCTCAAACTACCCATCAAAATGGATCTCACCCCATAACTTTGGGGCCATAGCCCATTTTTTGAGGGATATTTTAGGGTCCAGGTACCCTATTTTGAGCCACACTCTTGTCATAGGTGTCCTTTTAGGAGAAGTAGATGGATTTCCCTGATGAACAAAAACCACCCGGTACACCAGGAATCGCCATGCTAACTTTCGAGCAAAACAGCCAACAAGGACACCTATCACCCTTGTCTCAGACCCTTTTCACGGCTCGAGACTCGTTTTCGATCAATCTCCTGCGGCTTCAGCACCTGCCGCGTCGCCCAGATGTCCAGCAGCGGCGCGTCCAGCAGCGACCACTCCAGCGTCAGCCTAGGGGCGAACTGGCCGTAAGGCAAGGTGAACGGTCACCCCTGGCTGGTGGTTTCTCGGTGGCGAAATCTGCTCTGCTAAAAGTTGTTTAACTAGTGGTTGAATGGAACAAACTATTAGTTGGCGAAAAGTTAAAGTCCTAACATCCAAGCAAAATGCAAAGGTTCGGTGGTTTGGACCTTAGGGGGATACCTTCCCCATTTGGCTTCAAAAGACAAGGGTTCACCTGAATTGGTGGCTTGGAGCCCGGGTCAAGGGGTGCCGTTTGCCCTCAACAAGAGCCAGGGGTTCAAATTCCCAAACCACCAATCCAGACCACGAGTTGGAAAGATACCCGAAAGGTGAACAGGGTGGGTGGAAAAAAAAGCTGCCCAGTGCCATAGCCTTCTTCTGGGTTGTTCAAGGGGTGCGATTCCCAATCCAAATTTTGGCCGCGGTGGGACACCACTTCCCAGAAGAAAACAAAAAAGCGACCACTCACTTTCCATGAGGAAGGGTTGATTTTGAATCACCGCTCTGATGTCCGGTATTTTGGAAACAGCGGTTTCGGAAGCTGAAAGGATGGGGTTTGTCCCCGGCCACGAAACCAGCCTCCCCCCTCCCCGCCCACGGAGGGTGTGTGTGTGTGTGTGTGTGTGTGTGCGTGTCTGTTTTGGAAGCCGAAAGATTGCGTTTTGGAAGACTGCTATGCAGTCTAAGAGGCTCCACCAAGTGGCGGGCACCCAAACTTGCTTGGGCGAAGGCCAATCTTTTTACTCGGTTTCTACGAGAAATAAGCACAGGGAAACCAACCATTCTGGGGCAAACCCGTGTGGGCTTAAACGGACTTCGAGACCCTTTCTGCTTGGTTATAAACTTATAAACACCAAAAGGAACGATTCATGCCTAATGGTCACCCCATTTCTTGCAACTCAGGTAGCCATAGGCAGGGGATTTTTTGGGGTTGTATGCCAAACCCCCTTAAAGCTGGAGCCAAAGACAGCCCAAGAAAGAAAGAAGGATGTGCCTCCTACTGTGGATGGTTGCGAATCCATTTCGCACCCTGTAACAGTGGCTACCATGGTTTCCAAGTGCTGCGAAATGGAGTTTGTCCATTTTCAGTATTGGTGCGTAAAATAAGGAACTCATGTTTTGGACGGTTCAAGGAAGGGTAAAGGCAACCCAGAGGCTGGCAACCGAGGATGCATAGCTCCTGGGTTCTTTCAAGTACCCCCTGTCCAACAATCACGGAAGTGGACAGGAGGCCTCCCAAAAGGACAGTAGTCTTTAAAAACTCTCCTGTCAACGTCCATGATTGTTGGAGGGAGGGTACCCAAAAATGCATCTGCGACCCAAAGCTCTGAAGACCGGGGAAAGCCTCAACCTTCCCCCTGCAGTAGACGGGGGCCCCGACAACTCAGCACCGCAGGCACACTGTGGTCGTCCTCGACTCACTGAAAGGATTCCAACGAACATCTCCATCCTAAAAGCATCGTCTCACTTCCGTGGATTGGACAAAACAAGTCTGCGCTTTTTGGAATTCCAATACAACGGTCGACCCCAAAAGCAACAGTCCAGAAAATTGGGAAGCGAATCATCGCCCATCCCCACCAAAAGGAAACTGCGAACCCATGTCCGGAAAGGGCATGGGTCTCTCGCCTCGTGCATCACGGACGGCAACTACAACAAGGTGTGAAGCATCTTCTCAGGACAGAGTCGAACCCGAATTTCTAACCCATGAGCAAAGAGGTGGAAGGATACTCATACAAGTGGTGTCTGAACCGGCACATGTCACGGGATTGGCTTGTAAGGGTCATTGGGTCCTGGCACATTTACCCACAAACAGGGCCAATCCCCAAACCACCAGTCCAAACCACCAACTCAGGCTGACCTGAACATGGAGGGGTCCGAGATAACACGAGGCATGTTGAGCAAAATTTGGCGTGTAGTCTTTGAATCTTCGTTGAAGGAAGGCAAAACAGTGCGCACGAAGCTGTTGTCATATTTTTCCAGGCGCGCCAGTCATGTCCTTCCCCCACCGGCTGTGACGCGCCTTGTCGGGTGACTCCCTGTGAGGCTTTGCAGAAGACGCAGGGCAGCGGCAGCAGCACCTGAGAAACCGCGTGAGCAGCCGTCCATCGATATTTTGTTCTACCAACATGGTGAAGATTTGTTTGGCCGTGGCTGAAAAACATGGTACCCAGAATGGCACCCTGTGAAATGGAACTACCCTGCGTACGCCTAGCTCTTTAATCTAAGCCCCACACATAGAGGCCTTGCCATAAACCCAAGGAACAACTAGCGGAACCACCTACTCTTCAATGGCCAATGGGGGTCGGCGCTGGCTTGAGTTCCCTTCCGTCCACGGAGTGACACTCTCAATTAAGGTTGGGCCATCCCCTTGCTTCAGTATGTTTAATCCAACTTGTGCTTAAACCTGCTTTTGGCTTCCAGCTGTTTGCCCTTGATTTCCCCCTTGAAATGCCAACAGGGTGTTCGAGTCAACATAGTGATTAGACAGGTGATAGTCCTGGTAGTCAACCAACCCCCGTGTTTCGCTTACCCTTGTTAAGACCTGCTTACCATGTTGAACTGTTGAACCCTCCAAAACCATGCTGAAACAGTTGAAATCTCCACAGCCGCTGGCTTACTTCCTGAGTGGATGAGCCAAAAAAAAAAACTACTGCTGTAAACTGGTCCAGCTCCGAAAAGCGACTGAAGTTCAGGAACTGTTGAATGAGTTTTTGTTTTAGTTTTTTTTTTTTTTTTTTTTCTCGGTTGCTTTCTGTTCCCCTTCTAAGAGTTGAACTTTCAGTGGTTGAATGGAAAACCCATTCGTTGGCAAACAGTTCAAGTCCTATCCATGCAAAATGCACCAAAGTATTGTTTGTTAGCATACAAAGGAATCGAATCATTCTAGGGTTTCTGAGGTGGTGCGAAATGGATGTTGTCCATCACAGTATAACTTAACTTATTGTCTATCAAAGTTCTCTTGCTTCACCCGACTTCTGGCTCCAACTTCCCCGCACCTCGCCCGACGGCTGCGGCGGCGGCGGAACCCGGCTGCGGCGCGGCCGCTGCGCGCCGCGCCTTCCGCGCCGCGGCAAGGCGCAGCTGGGCAGAGCCAGCAGAGCCCTCGGGCGGGGAAGCTGAACTCGATGCGACTGCCAAAATGAATCAAGAAATCTCGTGTTTCCAAGAAGGCAAGGAAACAAGTTGGGTCAAAATTGATGGCGATTTGTCATGATGGTGATTTACCTTGCCAAAATGAAAGGGTCAAAAGTGAATCAAGAAACCTCTGGTGTTGGTCTTTGTTTTTATTTTAACCATTGATTCACGGGACGGGTGGTTGTCAAAACTAATGACCATTCTTGTCGGCACCTTGGACGGACCCTGGTGACGTCCAAGGTGCCGCCTGATGCAGGGGGATACCAAAAAAGAAGAACCCATAATTTAGACCCCCCCCCCCCCCGCCACAGGGTAAATCAATACCCACGGGTAAATCAGTGAGTCATGACCAATACCCTTGAGTGAAAATTGTGACGGTATGTGACACTGCTCCTGGTCCACGATCCGAATTGCAGGGGAAACCGTTTCCTGATGAAGCCTTTGGTTCTTTTCAAGTGCCATCCCGCCAAGGAGGGGCTAATTATCAGCGCGCCGGAATTTGGAAGCATTCCATATACTGTATACTGGCACCTAAAAACCTGCCCCGTCCGAAGTTCCATAAGTGTGAGGGACCCTGGGTTGCTTTGACACATCAAGGCAGGAGGTTGGCGAACTTGGTGACTTATACCCATGGGTGTCAAAAGTCACTTAACACCTATGTGGGTTGAGCATTGAAGAACGAACATGGTAACTCTTTTCTGACAAGTCCTCAGGTGCAGGGCAACATCAGATGAGGGCAAACCCGCTGACGCTTGCCACCTTGAAACTCGCCAGAAGGTCCTCTTACGCAGGAGAAACAAATCATCGAACTTTTGGATGTACTTGACGCTGGTGACAGCGCGATTCGAAGGGAATACGTGCTGCAGGAATTTGGCGGGGGGGGGGGGGGGGGGGGGGGGGGTTTGCCGCAGCGCTGCGGGTGACGCTTTCAGGAGAGCATGGCTTGAAAGGGGCCCTCATGGTCTGTCTCGCAATAGCATGTTCGGATGGTTTGAAACAGAAACCAACAGGAAATCACTTGCCGAGGCCCACAATTTTCATGAACCACTTAGTGGTTCAGGCCAGCTTAGCGGAGCATTCCTGCGCATGGGGCTTTCAGCAGAGAAATGCCCGCAGCTCCTTGGCTCCTTGGCTCCTTGTCTCCCTTCCAACCAGCGGGGTCACTTTCCGTCGCTGAGTGACTCTGAGGCGTCCCCTTTCCGAACCATCATAGAGGCCTGTCCTTTGAGGAGGTTGCCCTTCCGAAATAGCGGTCACAAGTCCAAAAAAGAAGAAAGTTCAAAATGTGTCGTTTCCAGGTGGCTTCCCTTTGAAAGCAAAATACATCCATACCAAATGGATTTTAGGTTTTAGGAAGCTGACACCTTTAATGGAGGAAGCGTAAACAAAGACAACTCCTCTACCTTCCGTCACCTTTACTTTAGGTTGCCTTTGAAGCACGACCAACAATTCAAATAAATCTGCTAAGTTCACTGGTCAAAAAAAGAAGTAAACGATTTGGGCCCTGACTAAAAGAACGAAGACAAACAACACCTGCCAACACCATCTTTCCATGTTTAGTGACTGAGGCAAGGAAGGCCCTGATTCTTTCGACCCCCCAGAAGCTGTTTGTTTGATCCCAAAACCAAGATATATATGCAGAGGGAAAAACAGGTTACCGGGTTGGAAGGACATGATCCCCAAATACCCGCAGGCAAGACAGGGGGGGGCGCGTCTGTTTTCCGAGTCGCTGGGAACTGCAGAAGGGCGACGAACGCAGCACCTGGCAGTGCACGGGGGAACTGGAGGGAGTATGGGGCAGTCCTAACCAGAAATGGGTGTGGCCGACCGTTCGTTTCTTTACATGGATTTGGGCAGGCCATGTTAATACCAGGTTTGATTGGGACCAACGTTGGTTGGTCAGTGATCTCGGTAATTCGAAAAGGGACCAGCGTGCAACGCTGGTGCCAACCTGTAAACATTCTACCCCAAACCCCGTTGCCTAGTGACCCGTTTGGGGATGCCAATTAGGAACCACCCTTCTCAAGATTGAGTTCGTCCATGTGACGAGCCCAACCTCCTCTGCAAGGCCTTCAAGGAATTTACAGTTGGGTGAACGTAGATTATCCAAATTCACCAAACCTCAAGGAAAATCGATTCCCTTCATCTAATGTCTGGTTACCCATTTCAATTGGGGACTCTTGATGGACATCATGGGAACTGATGTTCACCACCCGTGAGCCTCACCATTTGGCTTCAGTGGAATGCCCCTTTCCCCTCCCCGCCCTCGCAATGGCGCGGGTGAGGGTCCTTCCTCCCGAAGGAGCGAGAACCACCTCCCACGAACTCACGTAGAACGACCTCCTGCAGCTAAGAAACCTCTTGATGATCCCCGTATCAATACCGAAAACCGTTATGGCTGTAACCATGGGTTCAAAGTGGTGCTACGGAATTGGATTTCGCAACCATCCACACTGTAGAAACAAAAAAACAGAACTTCAAGGAAACCACCGGTCGGAACCTCACTGGGGGGTCAATCCGTAAATGTAGACCTGAAATAAGAAGTGGATCCGTGGATCCCCAAGTCTTTGGCTGTACGGCCGGTAAATGTAGCTATCATGCAGCACGCGCTCATGAAACACAACATGCCTTGCCCTGAAGGCCCAAGTCTTTAGGGTCTTTACCATGGCAAAACACCCCCGACAGCACCTCGACCCTCGGCGCCTCCGTCGTTCCCTCGCCGGCGCCGCGCGGAGCCTTCGGCGCCGGCGCTGTGTTCGCGAGGTGCGAGCTGGGCGCGAAGAGCAGGGCCAAGGTGTAGCTGAGGACCTAGACGTGGCGATTTGGGGCCAGGGTAGAAACAAACAACCTTCATCTCGTGTCTGGTCACCCCTTTCAAAAAAAGGTCAAAATTAAACCACCAGGAGACCGCAGGCTTTAGTCCATGTTTCTATCTGCCAGGATTCCATGTGGGGTATATATTTTTGACCCACAGCCGTTTCAATTGGGGGCCCTTGATGGACATGAAGACTGATGTCCAACCAGAAGGGTACAAAAAACAAGCCATGAACATAAGGAATTCACCAACCACATGTTTGGGGCAATCACCCAGTTTTAAGGGTGTGTTGAGGTCTTTTTTGGACTTGGTAACCCCTTTTTGGGGTTTTGACCGGGAAACCACAGGGACACCGACATGTTTTTTTTTTTTTTGCGGGGGGGGGGGGTTGGGGGTTTTCAAGCGTGTGTTGAGGGTCCAAGTAAGTCATATTTTTGGAGTTCGTACCCCCGTGTTTTGGTGAGTTTAAAGTGAAACCAAAAGGAAAACCAGCAAACACAGACACACACACACACACACACACACACACACACACACACACACACACACACACACACACACACACACACACACACACACACACACACACACACACACACACACACAGAGGCCACGCATGTTCCCACCAGGGAAGTCCATGGCATGATTCGCAGTGGGGTTTTTGGTGGCAACCCCAAAATGGGCTGGAATGCCCCTTTACTTTCACCCAGCAGTATTACCCAAATGGATTCCACCCACTGCACGCGTTTTAAGTCCTCAAGGAATCCACAAAAACAAATCAAAAGTGCATCTGGTGATGGGAACATGGCTCCAATTCTTGGTAGCCAACTTCAAAGCATGGAAGCTAACAGGTCACGTCTAATCCATCCCAAAACGGGACATATCAATTCCTTGGTTCTCTGGGAAAGGGAGTGACTTCTTACTCTCCCTGCTGGGCTTTTTGGAGAGACATCTTGGGGTCCATTCCCACCCCCCGAACCTTTTCCCTGGGAACCAGCAAGGAGCTCTGAACAAACTGTGCGTGTCTTTCTGTTCAGAGCCAAACCAAAAGGTGTGTCGTTTTTTGAGGGTCCCCCGATGTTCGTGGCTCAAAAGGAACCCAACTGCTGGTTTCCTTTCGAGGGGAGTCATTGGGTTCATTCCCTCCTTGCCTATGGCACAAACCATCCAACCTACGTCCTGTAGAGAGGTTAGAAGAAGGGTACCAACTTTTGTAGGGGTGAGAAAGGGCACCAATTGCTGGGGGACCTAAGCTGGTGGTTTCCTTTTCGAAAGACCAGAGCCTGGGTTTATTCCAACTGAACGACGCCACTTCGTCCGCGGCGCCAGCGGCGAGAGCTCCGGGTCTTTGCTCAGCTCCGGAAACGTCTCCAAGAAGCGCCCCAGCGCCCGCGCCTGAAACAGACGCGACCGGCAAACCAACCAAAAACCCAGCGTTTTTTGTTTAAACTACCCATAAACAGGGGAATTCACCAACCATATTTTTGGGGCACTAACCCATTTTGAATTGCATTTTGAGGGTCCAGGTGGATGCTTTTTTTGTGGGTTCACCAATGAGTATGTGTAGGAGGCAAGGAGAGTATGGGTACCTGGACCCGAAAGAACCAAGGGAACTCACCAACCATATTTTTGGGGCACTTACCCGTATGCTTTCCTTTTGGGTTATATAACCACAAATGGGTGAGTGCTGAAAGTGGGGACCCCAAAAACCTCGCATTTTGCGGTTGGTGGCCTTTCAACCAGGCCACGCTTAAGAAAAACAAGCCCAAACGAGTCTCAATCGAAATCTAGGTTTCTGTGGTCTCTAGTCCCCGAAACAAGCCAAGAAGTTTCCACGGGAAAGGACCACTGCACCCGAAACTTTCCCTGCCCAGTACTCATGTTGGCTTTGGAAGAGACTCGGGGTTTCCCAGAGACGCCGCGTCAAGACAGGAGACAAGTTCCTCAGTTGTTCAGTGAAAAGGGGAAGACCTTTTTGGGGCTTGGACCATTTTTTGTGGGGCAGCCACCAAAAAGAAGGGAAAAAGGGTGCCACTGAACAAATGAGGCTTGTTGCGGGCTTCCTTGTTCCAATAGGGTGGTCACGCCGAAAAAATATAGAACAAGTCTCCTAGAAGGCTTGAGTCGTCCTTCTGCAGAAGCCCATTTGCAACTGAGCTGACAAGGGTGCGTGAGATTCTGAACCATACTGATGGACAAAATCCGGCACTAGGATGGATAACACCTACAAAAAAATAAATTAGGGTATCAACTGGCGCATGACTTTGCACTGTTCAGCGGCTTGCTTCTTGGAGCATGTCGGAACGCTTGCGGCAGCGCGTGCAAAGTTGAGCCTCCTCGGGTGGCACTGCAGATTGGAAGCCTGGGCAAGCGAAGCCCAAAGATCAATTCATTGGGTCAACAGCTGCGGTCATAAGAATGGACGGAATCCTTCACCACCTGAGAAACCCTGGAATGACCCTGTCAATGTCAAGAAATCATGGTTTCCCATGGTTTCACATTAGTGCAGGATTTCGTCCATCCACCGTATGACAATATCTTTAACTCTTTTAGCCCAATGGATCAAACGTGGGGCAAAAGGAGACCCCTACCATCGCCGTAGCCTACTTATCACGTGCTCGTCTTTGACAGGCCCTGCATGTCCAAAGCACAAGCTCAAGGCCTGACCCGTTGGGCGGCTGAAACAACAACACTTAGACCAGGTCAACGGATCAATTCGCTTCAAGGCAACTCACCAGGTCTGTTGGTTTTTCTAGGTCCTCCTTTAACGCCAGCTTTGAGCTAACCCTCATACAAATACTAGTCGCTGTGACGTTGCATCTTAATCAACTGGAATTAGGACCCCCGCGCAAAACTATATTTGTTGCCTGGCTGGTGGAAAACAAAGGGGACCCCCTCAAAGCAAAAACAAACAGTGGAAAACAAAGGGGACCCCAAAAAAGCACCAAAAAAAAAACAGTGGAAAACAAAGGGGACCCCTAAAAAAAGCAAGAACACAAAAAAGAGGAACTGATTCTGGGAAAGCGCTCCAAAACGCGAACAGCCTGGGTTGGGCTTCCCCCCTTCGGCCCGCGCCCCGGAGCTTCGCTGCCAGGGCGGCCCACACGGCCAGCCGTCGGGGGCCTGGGCGCGGGGTTTGAAGGGCTAGGTCGGGCTCTTGGCTGTTCGGAGAAGGTTCAAGCTTGAAGGTTGGAGGTGGCTGCTATTTTTCTGTGTGACCTTGCGGTCGTTGCTCTTTAAGCAAATTTATGTTTCAGGTGAGTGGATGTTTAGAAGGTTTGGTTGTCCATGTCAACAAGCATCAATTTGGACCCGTTGAAAGGGACAGGATCTCCACGGTCGCGAGATTCTTGGAGCACAGCCCTCCGTTGCGCCTTCCGACGAAGAACTTGAGACATCTTGGCCCAAAAACAAGGCGACAAAGAAAAACTACACACATGTCTCCTGAGAATGAAGTATGGTTGGAGGAAAATTGCAGAAATTAGAATTCAGAAACTGGAAGCATGGGATGCTCAAGACCTTCATCATGAATTTGCTCAAGGCGTTGAGTTGAATATCTTTAAAGCAACTCCGTGTTTGGCCAGTTGTCGCAGGTCAAAGGATTCCAACTTCCATCCGTTTTGCGGACCCGTGGTTGCTTCCAAGAAGGCAGTTTTCAAAGGACTACCCAGGGTCCGGTGCCGGAACCAAAGTTCTGAACTCCTGAATCCTGCCCGGAGACAAATGGCTGTGGCTCAAAAACATGTATACTAAAATGGCACCTTGGTAAATGGAACCAAAGACTAAGACCTGAGTAACCCTACCTCTTAACTTTTGAGCCACACCAAATGGCCATGGGTCAAAATCCCGTACCCCCAGTGAACATCCCAATCCCGGCTAAAATAGGTTCAAAAAATGGGTGGTGAATTCACCTACCCGAAAATGGGATACCATTGGTTTTGACCAGCCAAATCGTTCTCTTGGCTGCCCTTTACTACCTAGGTCCTCCAGATTTGAGAGCTTAGAATAAGTTGCTACCAGCCTTTTTCTGTCCGTTCTCGTAGGGGAACCGAACCCTCCCAACCAAAAACAAGAAACGGGTGAGGTTCAAACCAAGCTGGGGGACCGCTAGTCACCTCACCCAAGGTGACTAGAAGCCTTCGGAGCCAAGCCTTCGGAGCCGGCCAGCAGCTTCTGGAGAAAGCCCACCTGCCGAGGTTGTTTTATTTTTCGCGGCGCGGCCGAGGAAAAAAAAACAAAGGTCGAATCGAAGGGCCAGGTCCTGTCCGGCTGGAAAAACGCCATGGCTGGTAGGTCGCTGATGCAAGTTCTCTACACATCAAGTTGAAAGGCCCTTTTTCAAGCTGGAAATCCATGGCTTTGGTAGTACCGGTATCCTCCCACCAATTAACATGGAAACTGACATTGGGTTGCTGGAAGACTAATGGCTGTCCTTTTCAAGGGACCCCCTGTCAGCTTCCATGTTGGTTGGTGGGAGGGTAGATGCAACAAGCGACCGGTCAACCAGGAATCGCCACCTGTGTTTTTACCAAAGCAACCGAACAGGACACCTATGTTGACAACCTGCAGGCAAAGGACCCACGTCCTTTGTGCATCCGGACAGAGAGAGCAGGGAAAATTTTACCTGCGACTTCCGGGAGGGTACATGTCTCGGCCGTTTCGCGGCAAAAGAAAACACCACGCGCGCTTTGTGCCCAAGAGACTGCCGGTTTTTGAGGCGTACGAGGTATTCCCATCCCCAGGACCAGTTGATCTGTTGGGGATGCATCTTGGCCTATCTATCTATTGGCCACTCATAGATTCCTGGCCACGTAAAAGTGCCAATGTAAAACCCAAGTTCCAATGGCTGAGACTGAGCTTCAGCTCAAAGAGGCGACAGCTTGCGGGGAACCAATTTCAGTCAAACGCCTCAACACTGCCAAAGCCCAATGCGCTTCCGAGGGTCCCTGCTTCTCGGATTTGCAGAACACGCGGGTTGAAAGGCACGTCCCTCACGGCAGCTAACCTCTACACGATAGCCCTTCTTCTTGTTGCTCCATTCGAGAACCACAACCGTCCGGCCAGCAAGGACCTACGTTCGGTGCATGCCTCGGGCGCCTCAAGCTCTTTCATCAGCTAGAAGCCAAACAATCATGACCATCAAAGTTCCTTCGATATGATGTCTCGTCCCTCACGTCGCCTCTTTACCTCTTTGCTACAATACGACATGGAAATCGTTGATCATGACTCATGACATCGCTTCAAAACACAATACATATCCTCTAAAACGGTCACACCTAGATCACAAAAGGCCATGAACCGTTTGGAGTAAAACGATGCAACGATTGCCCATGTAGACGGCGGTATTTGCTCTCAAGCAATCATGGAATGCCAGTTACAACCTGTTCTTTTCCGCTTGGGTTATGGCTGGGTTGAGAATCCGCCAATACAGCCCTCGTTTGATCCCAGCCATGTTCCTTTTTGCGGCGGCACAGGCTTATTTCGTAACCCGAATGCTCATTTGGCCAGTGGAACGCCTCAGCTTTTGCCCTCAACCAAATACAGTGTATGCTTGATCCTGGCAGCCAAGTCAAAACAAGAGATCTCCAGCCATCTCTACACGTTGCTCATGACCGTTGCTCACATCGATTCCTCCCCAAAAACCACGGTCCCTTGCTGCCTGTTGAGCCTGGGAGCAAAGGAACACCTGGCTTTTGAAGGGAAACCACAAGGAAAACCAGTCTGTCTTTTCTGGGGGGTACCCACTTCATGTGTATTTTCTCTGGTGGGGGGAAGGGAAAACCACTATTTTGGAGTTTTGGAGGGGTCCAACTAAAAAAACAACACCCAGAACCAAGTTCCGAATTTCTCGCCTCGCCAAAGAGGTGAAGGCAACGCAGCAGCAAGCGCCAAGTGCGGCCTCTCAGGCCAAGTTGCACCGGCGCGTTTTGGTTGGGGGGGAGGGTTGAGGTCAATCCGCTCACCTCCCGGATGACGCGGATGTCCAAAGAAGGCCAAATATGGGCGGTTGTTCCTGGTTCTTCTTCGACATTTGAAACAACCGCAAAAGCGCACACATCTAAAAACAGCACAACCCAGCGACCCAGCGGCCAAGCAAAGATGCACTGCCATTTGTCCTCTTGCTCCAGCTGAAACCATCGAAAGGCGGCACGGGCTTCGCCCAAGCGCCTTCTAACTCGGTGCCAACTTGTTGGGCACCACACGGGCGTGGCGCTTGTCGTTCTGCTGGCGAAGGCCCAACAAGTCCTGCGCCTCAACAAGCGTGAGCTGGCTGAGCCGGTACTTCTGCTCTCGCCCAGCGGCGTCAGCCAAAAACCGCCACTTCCGCACTTCAAGAAGCCTGTCATGGCAATCTGACAGTTCCAGAAGAACAGACGCGGACTTAAAATGCATCACTTCCTCCCCAAGCAGCTCAGCCCAGTTGCCGTGCATGGCACTAGCCTTCTGAACGTTCCCCAAGTCCGCATTGCAACACGCGCAACTCACTTGGGAGATCTTGAAGGGCATCCTGGCTGCATCTGGGTGGTCTACACGGATGCAATTGAAAAGTGAAGCTGCGATACCGATACAGAAGAAAGATGATATTTCATCGAATTTCCCAGCTGGTGTGTCCGCGCGAGCCAAGCGAACGTCCTCAACCAGCAGCGCATCGACCAATGGGGCGCACCTGTTATGACAGCATATGCAGCGCATGAAGCCGCCTTCCTTCGACTGCTCGCCTCTCTCAAACTTGGAAACGTGATCAAGCTGCATCCTAATTTTCCGGTTCCGCAAGGGTGGGATGTCTGCAAGCAGCGCAGCGTTAGCATCCTCACACCTCTGAAACGTGAGGCGGCCATATCCGTTGGACCGGTTGTTGGGCCTGTAATTGATCTCCACGCTGAAGTGGCCCTCAACTCCGTTGCCTTGAAGATGCTCCCCCAATTCCTTCTCAGTCACAGAGTAATCCAAGTCGAACACATGGATCCGCGTGCGTTGGTCCACCTCGGTGGCGAACGTTCCATGCCTGCTCTTGCGCAGAATTGTCGTGCCGTCACTCTGGGAATTGCTGGCACGCAGGAACTTCCGCACGACATCTTGCTGCGAGCCATCATCAAGTTGCAAGCCTCTCACCAACGGCCACACGCGGACCAGGCACTTGGGTACCTGATGTGCTGAGACTGGTAGCACACAAATTCAAAAGGGGATCAATCGTAGTGGGACACCAATGCTACAAGGCAAACCGCTACCGCTTGACATACACCAGGGTGAATGTAGATGGCACAGGTTTATACATTTTTTTCGTGTGGGTAAGGAAAGGTCACCCATCTGGAAGGATTAAGGGTTGATTTTGACAGGCAAGGTGCTGGGAGATCGCGAGATGCCATGAGCTCGCCGAATCTGACCAACGCAGTGAGATGACGGTTGTTCAGAGAGCGATGCATGCCATGGTAGTAGACCACGTGAAGCACCTGGCCCCTCCCCAGGGTCTCTAAAACTCGGAAGTTTGTGTTGAAATTTGTGATACCGCCAGCGAAACCAGACGTCCAACATTGGAACCCCTGTACTTTGGAACAGCCCTCTCAGCAGCTTTCTATAGGCAAATGATTACATTCCAAACTGGAGATAAGGAGAGCCTTTCCCTGAAAGGAAATGTCCTTGTCTCGCTGTACACCCAGGTTTTAGACTGCTACAATGTGCGAAGGCACCATGGAAGGATCCTCCACCGAAATGTTGCCAGACAGCAACTGGTCCACAAGCCAATCGATCCTCTGCCCAGCATGCTCGCCATGCCTCCAGTTGTTTTTAGGAGAATGGTTTCACCTTTTCTCGGGTCGAATGGAAAGGGAAACCCGCTCAAACCCGCAAAAGGATCTTTGAAAACAGGGGAGACACAGACAGCACAGGAAAAGGATGCCACACAAAGCCGGGATTCAAGAAGCTCTTGCTGTGATCCGCCTGAGTAAACCGTAGCTTGTTGATGGACAGTTTCACAGGCTGCGGTGGGGGCGCCGACAACCTGCCGCGCAAGGACGCCAGCAGCGCGCTGTGGCAGGGGTGCTTTCTGTCCGCCCACCTTTGCCCCGCCTCCGGGGCGGCGAAAAGGGGGGGGGGGGGGAGGGGGGGGGGAATGAGAGATTCAAGGCATCAAGGTTCTGTACTAGGGGGTTTTATTCTTGTTAGTATCGTTACTAATATTGAGTCTTATTTGGTGAGTTATGGTAACTTACAACATATGTGATTCCCTGGTTTCTTATCCCCCTGCTGAAAGGCCAAAGGGTGATGTTGGGTTGAACTAAAACTCACGATGGGAGAATCACCATTGGAGCGCCTTGGCGTTCCTCACAGAAATTGGAACCAGTAGTTGACTAAAAAAACAAGGCACACCGCATGAGCAATCCATCCATCCAGGCACCTTCCATGCATGGCAATGATGTCGCACTTCGACGCACTTTGGGCATGTTGGGTAAAGGGTGTCAACTTCCCTGACTCGGCTGAACGTTTCAAGGGCTTCGAAGAGCTCAGAAGTGGACTCGAGGCTTTCTTGAAGGCTCCAAGTTCTCTTAGGCCAAAAGCCAGCCAGCCATGTGGCTTGCTTTTTGGGGGCCTCTCCTTGGAGACAAACCCAGAAAAGACGTCTCGAGAGTTTGGGTTGGAGCCCTTTCGCAGATTCGGAAACACACGCAAGCTCTCCACCAGAACCAAACAATAAGCAGGAAGCTTCGGTCGTGTGCAGCTCAGCTTTTCCAAGACCAAATATATTTTCTCATTTAGATTCTGGCCCAAACAAAGTGAACCTGAACTTATGGGTGTGTCTCAAAATGCTGAACCCCTTGTTCGTTGGTGTTCAAAGGGAAACGAAGATACAACAAGCCATGTTTGCTGGGTCTCCTAAAACAACGATATCCCAGATTCACTCTTGGACAACGCCTCTGCCACCAGTAGCAGGACTTTGCTCCCGAAGCGCTCGTCCGCGCAGCAATTTGCGCACTGCAAGGCCGACTCAACCTCCTGACGAGGAAATGATCTCCGTGAGTTACCAAAGTGGTCGATTCCAAAAGCATATTGTTGCCAGCCTCATGCCTCCAAAAACAAGCCTGTTGGAGTATCCAAACCCAGTTGAGAACCTGGTGTAGACCTTCTTCTCATTTGACCCTAAATAGGTCCTACCGAACTTGGTTCTGGGATACTACATGATTGTCCATCGGTGGAAGCTGGAACCTATGTCAGGAGGGTTTTTTTAGCCATAAGAAGGGGCCTAAGTGGGTCCAAGCCACAGCAAAACGACCTTTTCCTACCAAGGCTCTTCAGAAACCCAGGCCTGATCAACACACCACCTTTGACCGATAAGGTTTGTCCTTCAGTGCCCCCAGGGAGCGCTCGCCAAACCCGCTGGTCTCGAGAGAGTCCAGCAAGCGTCTGAGGCAATGCCTGTCTGATCGGTAAGTGACATGCCCTGTGAACGGCGGCCAACCCCCCATACAATATGTCCTTAGGAACCCGTTTTGGGATTGGTGAAGTAGGAAAACACAAATTTTGAGACAAAGTCATATGAGCCACGGTCAAAATAAGGATACTTTTGTTTTGTTTCGCGCTTTCTCGTAAGCCCCCTCTCGTCACGTCCATACATGGGCAGACTATGTTGACCCAACCTCACATGGCTCGGGATGACCAACAGAATCCCATACTGTGGATGGCCGAAATCCATCTCGCACCACGAAATGAAACCATGGTTGAAACCAGTGTTTGTTGGTATTTTCAGGGGAATCGAATCATTCCAGGGTTTCTGAACGGTGGTGCGAAATAGATTTTGTACATCCACAGTACGGGACATGGTTGAAGCCACTGTTTGTTGGGTTGCCTTTCAGTAACACGGGCTATTGCCCCTTAGTGCACCCATGAAGAGGAGGTACCCTCTGCATGGGTTCTGCGGATGGGGACGTTTTCAGGGCGCAGTCCCCTACTGTGGATAGACAAAATCCACTTCGCACCACCAAAGAAAATCTGGAATGATTCGATTCCCCTGTAAACATATCTGCGCTGTGGAAACTTGGGGATCTTGTCAACTCGTGGGACCCTTCAGGAGAAGGGTAAACCATTGGGAGTGAATCCATTCTGTTAACGGAGCAAAGTGCTTTTTGGCTCCATGGGTAGCATCATCGCGCAATCAATGATTCAATGTTTGTTGAGATACACCACTGGACATCAGCTTAGAAAGCAAGTTTGCAACCAAAGAGCACCAAACGAAACCAACCGACACATAAGAATGAACCACTTTGTAAACGCTTCACCATAGTCCTTGCGCTTGCCAAGCCGCTCATATCGGTTCAAGCCATACTCGCAGAACCGCCTCTCGCAATTTTCCTCCGCCACCTTCGCCTGCGTCTCCGGCAAACCTTTCGCCGCCTCCTCAGCTAGGAAGAGATTGTAGGCCTCGCAAGCGGTCGCTTCCACAAGAATGTAAACTTCGGAATGGCTCCCTTTTAGTGCAAAGTGATCCATCTTTGATTGGATGACGTTGGAAGGGGAGCAATAATTTAAAGTTTAGCAGTTCAGTGGGGATTTCCCACGAAACCACAATAAGCAAAAATGTAAATGTTTCCCAACAACAACCATGTTTGGGGGATCCTCGGATTAATATGATTTTCTCCAAATTACTGGATGTTTGCATCAGGATAGGCCCATGCATGTGGTGGTGGTTTAAACTCACACATTCGAGTCGAATCAGTCAATCCCTCTTATCCACGAGAAGCTTCGCTTCTGCGCTCTGTCAATTCTCAAGCGAAATGTCAAAACTTGTTGTGTGATATCCTTTCTGTCATACCGTCAAGTGGCTGATTCCCATCTAGTCATGAAACTTTGTCAGTCTTGAAGGGGATCCCTGCTGTTTCGTCGGTGTCGCAGAAAGTGGCAACCACAAACCGAGAAACAAATCCGCAATGCCTGCGGGCCCCGCTTGGTCATCTCCACATCAAAGACCACCTCTGCGCCGGTGGGCAGAGTTTCCAGATTGAGTCGCCGCAACTGGCTCTTATGCAGAAAAACGTCGCCCACGTCGTCACACTGAATGAAGCCATAGCCAGCGCCCGGCTGGTAGGACTTCACGGTGCCGCGCAGCCGCCTCATGACATGTTTGCGGAACGATATATCACCCTTTCGGGTCAAAAAAAGGGCCCCATAGTCGTTCTGTGGACAGCTAGAAAGCACAGGTATACAAGTGACTTTACGAGCCAAACTGCTGAGATCTAGTTGTGCCCGAACTAAAAAGGATACCTACCACCCCCCAACTGCTTTTGTATGTCCAAGATCCCAAGTACTGTCCAAGAGGCAGTTATTGGGGTACGTACGGTATATATAGGCAGCTTTTAGTCGATTAAACCACCAGGAGACTGCAGCTTTTAATCCTTACGTCCATAAACCATTTTGGGCACCTATTGCGGCCCATAGCCCTATGACCCCTGGTGAGAACCCACAGCTCGCAACAGTTAAGCCGCGTGGCTCGGCAGCCATGGCCGGTTTGCGCGTGAAGCTCGAGCAAGCCAGCTGAAGGCAAAGGGGCCATCAAAATAAATACCTGGACCCGACAGAACTACCCTAGAAAAAGGATTCACCCCATGTTTGGGGGTATAACCCATGTTTTTTGAGGCTACTTCGAGGGTCCATGTCTTGATGTTCCTGGGATCATAGGGCCAGCGAAAGCTCACGGAGAGTGAGCCGGAAGAGAATAGGCAATCGCGAATGTCCCAAGATAAATGCTGATTTCCACGGCTGCCTTGATACCTAGATGCCATTCAACACAGGCCGAATGTCAGTGTCGCTTGCTCTGAAGGCTAAGCCCACATGTCTTGGCTGTAAACTTCCCCCAGCTTGGAAACAGTGGCTTGAGATTGCCCCGCACCCTATCGGAAACTGGGGACATTGTGTGACGAGCGGAGCGGAACGGAAAGATGGCATTGTGGGCTTCGTATCTTTACCTTGACACCCAGGCATAGCTTTCACCATTCATGTCCCAAGGGGCCGTGAACTGGCCGCCGGCCCGCGACGGGAAACAAGCTTCCCATACTTTTTCCTCACCTCAAAGCCGCTCGGCCATCCCAACAGTGATGTGTCAAACCCGGCGCAACAGGATTTCGAGAGGGCTCCCTTGCTAACCAAGGCGACCTGCCTTTACGCGCAACTAGAAATCTCAGGTTTCGATTTTTGGATCTATTTTTCATGATGCATGTAACGCTTGTTTGATACCAGGTTACAGCACCTGTTTGAAGGGACGATGTCTAGAGATTTTGAACCCCTGCAGGGGTCAAAGGGTAAAACTTCACTGAAAGGGAGCAGTGTAGAAGAGATTCGCTGTGCGACGAAGCCTGATTGGCTGTGAAGGGCCCTAAAATATTTGGTTTGCCTCTCTGCCTCTCACCAAGCACAAGACGAGTCGTTTCGGTTGGGAGGATCATCTGTCTCCTTTCACAACCAAGCAACACAGGGTCCACTTCTTGGTTGTCCTTTCAGTCCGTAAATGGAGCTCTGGGCGTAGTCAATCTTCGCTGGGAACCATGATTTTCAACATGTCCTACCATCATGTGAGCAAAAGCCTATATATACATATATATATATATTTAAAAATAAAAAAATAAAAAAATGCAAAGCTCCTGTGCTTTCAGTGAGTGGGGGTGATGCTTATCTGACGCGGAAGCCTGAAGGCTTAGTTAGGGGCGCCTTGGAATAATATATAACCATATCCTGGCCTATGGTTGTCTGAACCTTAGTGGGGCTGCCTTTCTTGTTTTTAAGGAAACTTGTTTTGCGGCTGTTTAAAGGGCAATCTAAATCCAACCCAGTGCTTTTATTCGGGACCCATACACTGTTGCTCGCATGACCAGAATCCCAAGTGTCCAAGAATCAGTTGTTTTTTCTTTTTCTGGGGGGGGGGGGCTGCTGGCAACCTGATAGGTGCAGATGTTTCATCTCGCCTGTAAAAACCAAAACTTCTACGGGTTGATTCGTTCTTTCCAAAAACCGGCCGTTTTCCCTGGGTTTCCGGAGGTTTTCCAGAAAGAAGGATCCCTGGGTTCAGAATGGAAAGAATGGACATGGAAGGTACCCCTCGAAAAAAGCCTCCTTTCGGAGAAATTCAGAGAGAGGCCGCACCAGTTGACCCAGAGCCACACCGTCCCCTCGCCTTCATGGGGAGCAGCCATCAAGCTCAGCGTCAGCTTCTCGCCCTGCGCCTGGACGACTGGACGCCCAGATTCCCTCCAAAAATGTGGGTGTGTCTGGTTTTACGGCTCAAAACACCCCTCAAACATATACATATATATAGGGGGGGTATTCTCTTTTTTTGCAGGTAGTTTGAGGGTCCAGGTACCCTTCTTATGGAATTTCAAAAGGACACCTGCCATTTTGGGGCTCCGCTATTGGAGACACCCCCCCATTTGGGTGCATTTCGTCGGGGGATGTTGGTAACCACCAACCACCTCTGCGGCCATTTGTTTGGCACCCGAAATTCGTGGTGTAGGCCTGCACACTGCTAGCTAATCTCCAGAAATCAGATCACCCCAACAAAGCAACAAACATCCTGGGGAACGTGCTTGGCCCAGCTTTTGAATTGAAAGATGGTTGAAAGAAATGAAGAATCAATCCTTCCTAACATGGCACTTGACATCTTGGCCTGCAACAAGTTCAGTTTTTGCAGGCTAATCAAGTTTGGCACCTGCAGTGCGAGGAACATGATAGCGGCTTCGCCACAAGTAGGAAGACACCCCTTGAACGGACCCTTTGCTCCAGCTACCCCTCCCCGGGCATCCAAGAAAGCAAATCAAGCACTTGTAGAGAATGTTGCCCAAACCGGCCGGGATGTTGGAGGGCCATCGCCTATGATTCCTCTTGTTGCGAACCCCTAAAAGGTGTACCCTAAAAAGGCAAACCCACCTGTAGGTCCCCCTTTGAGAAACACTCAAAGGGATGTGTTCGGGGGGTTGTAGGGCTGTGCAGACGAAGAGCCAAGCCAAGAAAGGAGCATTCGTGGGTGAGCTTGTTGTACCCGCAGACCTTGTTAAAAATTGATCAGCATTCAAAAGAACACTTAACCACAGCAAGCAGTCTGGAAAATGCCACTGGGAAACTTTGGAAGATTTGGATACCTCCAAGAGGTTGAGGGAGCCAATCAGGTAAGCCCAAACCTAAACTCATGTGTGGGGAAAGCGGACGACTGGGTCCTGAAAACGAATGATTGCCCTAAAAGTAGCTTCTAAATGGTGGTTGAGATATAAAACAACCCCCCTGAACTGAAATTATGAGAGCCGCCAATCTTGCTTTCTGAGTGGATTGGTCCAAAAAAGGTCCACGTGTTGGTTCCACTGCAACTGAACTTGGTTCAAAACATATCAGACTTTTGGCTTGCCACCAACATGAGCCTCTAATAAAGTTTTAAGTCCAGACACTTTCGGTGCCTTTTCAGACGAACAAGAAAGCCACCAGCTGCCTTTGTTCATAGCCCATCTCCCAGAAGGCGTAGTCATGAAGTGGATGGCACGATGATCAAGGTGAATACTTGGTCAAACTTCAACCCGGAAACCTCCCGTTATTCTAGGGGCAAAGATGTAAGTAGACCCCCAAAATGTAGTTTTTCCCTTTCAACTAAGCCCACAAAGAGTATCCTTAAAAAGGACGCGCCCCATGTCCAAACCTTGACTAGGTCCTCCAGTGGTGAGGTTAGAATAAGTTGGTACCATTTCTTTTCTGTAGTCTATAATAGGGGAACCCTCCCAACCAAAAAAGAAACGGTAAAAGGGGCACCTAGCTGGGGGACCTAGTTGACTCTGGTACCACATCCGCACCTGCAGCTGCTGCGCCAGAGGTCGATTCAACAGCAGCACTTCCAGCGTGGCCTCCCGATCGCGTCTTCGCGCGACGAGGCGCGAGGGGGGCTCGACACACCTGTGCCATGGCGGAAGTAGGGGGGTTGCGCTAACTAAACTGGGCTGCCCGCTTTCAGATCCACCGCAAAAAGTGACTAACTTTTAGTGGTTACATGAAAACTACCACTAAACACTAAAAGGCAAAAAAGCTAAGGGGATGGCTGGAAGCCACCAAGTAAAGAAACTGGCAAATGGACTAGCTAGCGCGTAAGGATATCTTCCAGGACAAAAACAAGTCTCTATCCACCCGCTGTATTTGAAGATTAAGAGAACATGTGTCACACACACACACACAACTGAACTCCGCTGGAGCAAAGCTGTGTGTCGGAATCCAAGAAACTACTGGGTGAACACTTGGACATTTGGTCACCATGTTGTGTGTGTTGCATAAAGAAAGAAATCTTTAAACAACAAAGTCTATCCATACCTGCTAGTGTCCTTTCGGGCGCACATCGATCGCTATTTAGCACCCAGCATGCTCAAAACCAGATGTCAACCAGCGACTCAAAGGCTGGACGCATGCGTCCACGTAAGAAGCTGATGATCATTCTCCCGAAGAAATAACGGTGAAACGTGACGAGGAAACCAAGCCCTATGAAGGCAAACCCGGGCCACCCCCGGTTTAACATGTCAGGTGCCCCCGCTCCTTTCATTTTCCTAATAGTCAAGAGAAAACTGAATGGTTGCCTCGGAACAAAAAGAAAGACCAGAGAACAAAAGGTCCGCCAAGCGTCTTCCCTTCCCTGACAAACCACAGTCTTAGGCTCTTGCACCGCGGAATCTGCAGGATTAAGAACCTCCCGGTCCACCACTGAGTGGGGAATCCTCGTGTTTTTGTCGGTCTGCAAAAAAAAGGGCCCTCGCGAGACCGAGGCTCCTCCGAGGCGCGCGTTTTTCTCGCGCGAGCCTCGAGGCCAAGGTTTGTGACCTCCAGCTGCGCGCGGGCGGAGCTCAAATCCATCTGCGCGCAGGTCCGGGCCTCAAGCGCTCGGGGGGGGGGGGGGGGAGGAATCGCCTCTTGCCAAGACCCTGCGAGTGTGGGGTTCCGAGTTGGTGTCCATGGAACCCCCGCTACTTTAAATATGCATTTATATAATACATGAAACCAATGGGCGATGGTCGAATGGATTCTCAGCAGGAAGGGGGCCATCAAAGAACACCAACCTAAATTCAATGGTTAAGCCGACATTGGATGATGAAGACAGCAAGCTTGAAGTTGGCCAACTCAAACTGGTTGTGTGAGCCAGTTTTTGCTCCTCAAAGTCACCAACCCCAAAGGGTAAGCACAACTCTACTTCACCCATCTGCTAAGCCTGATTTCAGGGATCCCAAAGAGCCTATTGCCAAATCATAGGATCCCCTCCCTACAACCTCCAAACCCATCTAAGACCGTCCAAATCCCTCATCCAACTCCCTCAACTTCCTTTGCATCCCTCCAACAAGGCCATTTGCTTGCGTCTGAGCAAACATGAACACAGATTGTTCCAGTGGTAGCTTCCCTTTCAGGTTGAACACCTATTTTTCCAGTGGTAGCTTCCCTTCAACACCAGGGGAAAATCTCAAGACCCCGGCGCCTTTCAGGTTGTTGGTCCTTTTGTTTCAGTCCTCCTCCCTTGAAACCGCTGTGGGCTTCAGGGGCCCCCGGCCAGAGCCGGAGCTTTGCTGAGGTCCAGCCAGCGCAGCAGCGGCACCAAGTGCCGGCAGCTGGGGCCCTGGTCAAACGACCACCCCCATGAAGCCAAGAAGACCCACCAACCGAGTTAAAAAGGAATCGGTCTCGGGCCCAGACCACAATCCGACGAAAATTCTACCTCAGGGGCACCAAAGGGGTCTTTGAACAGCTCGGTTCGCGAAACATCTCGGGGCATAGGTGTCCTTTTGGTAAAATTGATGGGGTTCCCTGGTAAATGGATAGCATAACACCCATCTGAACCCGTGAAACCCATCCATTTCTACTTAAACTATCCGATCAAACGGACACCTATGCCACCTGGTGTTACCAACTCAGCAGCACCCACAACTCAGTCACGTGTCGTTCTACTTGCTAGGGGTTCATAAAAGGCTTTGCCATGATCATGCTTGCACTATGTAGCAGAACCACCTACCAAAATGGCACTTGGACCACTTGGATGTTGAACCTACTTGGCAACTAGGATAAAACGGAACCAGTTCGTTTCCTCCCCCCGAATCGTTCTTGTTGGCCCATCCACAACCAGCTAGAATGGAGGTCAACGAAAACAGGTTCGGGGAGAACACAAGCTCCCCAGGATACAACAATGGCTATATGCAACTCAACCAAACAACCAATTGCAGTTGCTTCACGAAGCATACCCGAGTTGTGACCAACTAAGTTGGCTGAGCATCCAAGTAGAGTGAGTCTGAACAATTGGGGACGGCCCCTTCATGCAAACTGGCTGGGCTGCAGAAAATCCTGATGTTGAGGGTCCCAAACCCCACCCAAGAAAACCCAAGGGTACCACCGGAGGTCGTGCGGGGAAAGGTCTTTTTGTTGGACTCGTTCTTGACACCCTTCAAACGAAGCAAGCTTTGGGGATGTTCATTTGGCCCCCAAAATGGTGGGTTTCCTGTTGGTGTCCCGTTAAACCAGCCCCAAACACGGTTTTTAAGGGCACACCCATATGGCTATCTGGACAGATCAGGGTAACTCTGTCCGAACCTCCAGTGGATTTCCATGAGGAACAAGGGCGCCCTCTGGTTGGTAGTGGATCTTAAAAAGACCCCCTTCCAAAAGAAAGGGAAACTGGAAGGACGCCTAAAACGTGAGTTGTCCTTTCAGAATTGATCGTCCAACACCATAACTAAACTCTGTCCTCAGATCCCCTGCCCAAAGTTTAACTTCTAGTGGGTTCAATGGAAATCCCCAAAAACCCTAAACACCTAAAACAAATGAAAGGTCTTGTAAGGACAGCCGCAAAACCAATGCTTTTTGACTTTGGCTCTGACCCCCAGCCGCTGCCTCCAGAGCCTTCCAGGGCAGATTTCCTGCAACATCTGGGTGGCTTAAAAATCAGATTTGGGCGCGGGCCAAAAATAGGCACCCAAAATGGCTTGCCCTTGGTAGCAAGGACTAGAGCCTGCGGTCCATATCCTGGTGGTTGAGTTCTGACCCATACCCGTTTGGTCCAACACTTTGCCGGGCATGCCTCAAACTGACCGGAGGACCTAAAAAGACTACAGAGCCATGCGTTGCTCTTGAATCAAGGAGTTCCCCCCAAAAAAACACCGATATGCCGTCACCCAACAGGGTTGCCCTATGATTCTGGCGAAGCGGCGAGTCACCTAGGGTTCAGGCAGCATGTACAACCCAAACGGTATGGGCTTACACACACAATGACTGCTTTTCCAGGCCTCTTGGCATCCAGCGCACTGTTTCAACCGCGATATCAAAGCTCCAGCATTTGTCGTGAAAACTCCAGGCCCACTTGCAGAAAACATGTGCAATGCCAAAGGTGATTGCATACAAGGCGCGCGCACAGGAAATTGGGCTGTGTTGGCATGGACAGTTCCTCAGGCAAAAGGACGGTTTTGTGGGAATTCTTCGGGCAAGGGCTGTGGGATGGTTTGGTGGGCCGCTGACGCCCTGCATCATGCTCAGAGAAAACAACAGCACTTGCAAATCAGACCTCCCTTCGCAACTGCAGTCTGGTGGAACAGGTGCTGATCAAGGCACTCGCAAATCCAAACGGATCAATGATGCACATGAGCTGGAAGAACAACTACCCCCACAAGCACAACGCATGTTCGACAACTTGGAATGCACTTGGTCTGTTCTGCTGCTCCCAAAGTCTCCAAATGTTAATGGACACCACATATTTCAGTCTATTGCCCAAAAATTGTCCATACTAATCCAAGCTCCCCTCGTAGCTTGGAAAGGACTTGTCCTAGCAGTTCGGGGGCAAAGGGTAGCATCGAACTCCCCCTTTTGGCAGCCGTTGGCCTTATACATGCCTGCACAGATGAGTCTTTTGATTAGAGAAAGAGAGAGAGAGAGAGAGAGCTGTTTGTTGTTGGCTTGTACATGCATCTTTTGATGAGAGACCTAGATAATGTTACTTGTTGGTTTAAGAAAGCGAATCTGAGAAAGAAAAAAACACAAAACAACAGCAAGCTCTTTTCAAGGCCCGAGCCCCTTTGCCCCCGCAGCCTGCAGCCAGTAGGGGCCGCAGGCTTTCGCCCAAGCTCCGCTCCACCGCCGCCAGAAGCGACAAGCGCTCCTCCTGCTGGCGGTTTCAGCTTCAGCTGAGCATGGGGGAAGGCCATCGGATGCTCAACCTGAGGCTACAAACATGAGAAGGAAACCCACCCCTAATCGCTTCTTCCTATTAATCAACCTACCCCTAATAAACTCCCCCGAGCCGCGGCAAAACATCGGCAATACTAATAAACCAATGCTAAACTCCTGAGACTACACATGCTTTCCACCAAGCTCCCAAAATATGCTTATTAGGGGTCCCCCCATCCAGAGTGTGTTGAAACAAAAAGGCTCCACGTTTTCTTTGACACCCAAGGGTTGCCATGGGACACTCCCTTTGAAAGTGCTTGTTTAAAAGTTGCAATCTGAGCATGCGTTTGCTCCAAATCAAAGGGGGGCCACTTTCCAATGCAAGTCCGATAGGTAATGGTAACCAATCAAAAAAAATCATCCCCAAGAAAGTTCTATTATTGGGGTCTGTTCGCCAAACAACCCAACACAAGCAAATAATTGTATGAAACTGACCATGGGACACTCCCTTTCGAAGTTCTTACTTAAAAGTTGCAATCTGAGCAGTGTTTGCTCCAAATCAAAGGAGATCCACTTTCCAATGCAAGTCCAATACTAAACAGCAAACTATCAACTGGATCTAGGGCCAAACCGGCGACCCCTGATAATAAAACTCCCCCTCCAGTTGTTTTTTTTTTGGGGGACGTGTTTTTTGTTTGCTTTTTGTTTGTTTTAGGAGAAGCGATTACCCCCCAATCATGAAACATGGTAACCTACTAAAGTGGGTACATGCAAGTATGAGCATTATTTATTGTTATTATCAGTACTATTGTTATCATTAGCATTACTATTGTTATTAGTATTATTATCATAATCAAAAAAATATTATTATCATTACTATTATGATTGAATATGGACAACACTGGCTGGCATTGGTTTGTCGTTTTCGGGCCACCAGGGATGTGAATCAGCGGAGTCGATGCCTCGGCGCCATCCAGCAACACCTCCAGGAGGCCGGGCAGCTGCCTAAGTGACGCTTGGCTGGCCACTGAATTTAAGAAGCCAGGTCCTCCAGATTTGAGAGGTTAGAACAAGTTGGTACCCGATTCTTTTTCTGTAGTCTAGTTTAGTAGGGGAACCCAAAACCCAAAAAAAGGAGTTAAGAAGGGCACGAATGGGGGACCTAGGAGGACTCACACTCAAACCCTAGGTGACCCTTTGGAGAACTAGACTGAACAATTGGAAGTAAAATTGAAGCAAGTTCTCGGTCGATCCCCTTGCAAGCAAACTGTTCAAACTGAGCCCAAAACGAACACCTGGCAAGTCTTGGGTAACCTGAAGCGTTCGGAGGTCCGACCTATAGGGAACACCATGGAACACCTGTCTGTAGATGCATGGTTGAAAACGACTAATTGCCCAGTTACTGCCGTACTTTTCGATTTCTGAGTGGGTTGCCCAGACAAGTCCCCTGTTTGGAAGCGACATTTCTGTCCGCAAACGTCCATCTGCACAGTTGTTCAGAATTTGCCTGCGCCAGTGAATTCTCGTAACAAGGAACTTCATGATGGGGCCTACGGGTCGTCCTTTTGCCACCATTGCTCCGGAGGAGTTGGTTCTTGAAATTCCCGCTCCCTCTCGTGATCAGTTCTCTTTAAGAGACAACAGCAGATTCTTTGTTCACAAAAGAATCGACAAGACGCATTTGTTCACCGTGAAATGGATCAGCAACCTGCTTTCGGTTTGCCCTGTGTGTCAGCAAAGCTCACTTCCTGAGTTGATGGGCCCCAAAAAAGTCCCCCAAACTTCCTGCAAGCCACTAACATGGTCTTCTTCCCCCAAAAAATGTGACTAAAGTCCATAAAACCCAGGAACCGAAGCACCCCGCCAACCCCCCCGCCCCCCGGCCCTCCCGCCCCCCGCCCCCCCGGCCCCCCCCAGCCGCCCTCGTTCCCCGGTGGCTCGGTGGCTCGATCCCAGGCGCGGGCAGAGCGCCGGCGCCTGGAGCCGCGCCACGCAGAACTCCGCCAGCTCCGCGGCGGCGCCGCGCAGCGAGGAGTTGGAGGACCTGGCGAGTGGAAGCTCCCCACTCGGCGCTCGGGCACTCGGTGCTCGTTGGTTCGTGGCTCGGCTGTTTTTTTCTTTTGGGGGGGGATAGTAAAACCCGCCAAAAATGCGAGCTGGCTTTTGTTTTGCAACTTCAAGTTCAGATGGGCTCGATGAGAAGGAAACCAAAGGGAACTTTGGGGCTTTAACTTGGGGAGGTCGGCGGTGGGGAGGGGGTAGGGGGGATGGGGGAGGGCTGGGTAATCATTCCCTTCGGTTTTGAGAAAGGTGGTGCGAATTCGTGCGATTTCGCAACCATCCACCTCGTGCACCTACCTTGTGCACCCACCATCCACCTCGTCCTTCCGCTCCGCGCTCGGAGCTTGGCTGCCGCATGCTGTAAGCCCAGTTTACCGCAATCAAAACCGATTCGGTACCAAAATGGTCGATTCCCAGAACCATGTAAAGGATTAAGGAGGCGGATATCCGCGGCTATTTATAGTTGGGATCGTCCCTTACTAACCTTCATCTACCCGGGTTTTGATTGTGGCTCATGTAAGGCTATGACAAACATAAATCGAGGAACGCAAAGTCCAACAAGTACTTTCAACCATGGCTTTTGAGGTGGTGCGAATGGATTTCGTCCATCCACAGTATGGGCGGGGGAGCTAACCAAAAGGGAGTCAAGAACACACATCCATATTTCACCAGCTGACTATAAGGAATGGACTCCCAAGAAAAATACACCTAACTGTGGGCGTTGCAACCCCCGCGAATGACGGTGTTATAATTTGCCCACGCTACATTCCCTCGAAAGAGTTGCGCTTTACTGGTCGTTTCAACTAATTAAACCTTACCACTGGGAAAAAGAGCCTTTCCAACTAAAAGGTAGCACTGAGGTCAGAGCAAACTAATCTCATGCCCACTTTTGGCAGTGTTTCAACCACTCAGACCACGTTTGAGTTGGTTGCCGTTTCAAGTGGACGGGGCCTACATTTCACCACCAGTTGTGCGGGGGTCACTGGCCAATTTATGCTTCATACCTCATCTGCCAATCACTACGCGTTGGCAGATTCACACGGAAGCCAAAAACTGCCCAAAACGGGATCCGGATCAATATGAAATCCCGCTCAACTTGCCTTTACCCGACCCGATTCACTGGATTTTTCCTTGAGTTTGAATTTGTTCATGTGGGTGTGGGTCAAAAATAGGTACTGGAAATCCCAAAATGCCCTGGCAATGGCAGCAAGGACTGAAACCTGCGGTCCATATACCAAGACTTTTGGCAAACATTGATAAATATTCAAGCGTTCGCCGGTCTGGTGGTTTAAATTGACACATACCCATGAGTTCCACCAAGAGTTTGCCTTTTTTATGGCGAACATGGGCCAACAAAAAGCCTAAGCAGCGCGCTTGGTTTTGGCTGGTGCTTGCGCCCGCCTGAGCCCAGCCCGCAGCACCGGCGCCAGCGCAAGGCTCAACTCATGCTGCAAGGCCAAGGACAAGGCCTGGCGGAACGAGGGCTTTGAGGGTGCTGACCCCCATACTGCGGATGGTTGCGAACTCCATTTCGCACCTGGTCTCTGATTCGATTCCCCTGTAAATATCAACAAATTATGGTTTCAACCATGGTTTCAAAGTGGCGGCCATCCACATATTCATCATATGGTTCCCATCTAGGTCCTCCAGTAGAGAGCTTAGAAAAAGGGTACCCGATTCTTTTTTCTGTAGTCTATTTTAGTGGGGGAACCCTCCCCCAAAAAAATGCAAAAAGGGCACCTGGCTGGGGGACCTAGCCATTGTCGGGTGGCGGTATGCAGAAAAAAAAAACGGCATCCAAATGCATGAGCCTGATCACGTGCTTCTCGGAAACGTCGATGCCTTAGGTCTCCAAATGTCCAATGTATACCGCCAGTCACCATAGGCGGTCAAGAACATCCAAGACCTTGAGCCGCTTGACGGCCCTTCAATGCAGTTGCTTGCAACAGTTGGCGGCAACCTATGTCTGGATAAAAGAGAGAGAGAGAGAGAGAGAGAGAGAGAGAGAGAGAGAGAGAGAGAGAGAGAGAGAGAGAGAGAGAGAGAAAGAGAGAGAGAAAGAGTGTGTGTGGGAGAGAGAGAGGGGGAGACAGAGAGAGAGAGAGAGAGTGAGGTAAGGGAGAGACAGAGGGACAGAGAGAAAGAGAGGAAAGAGCGAGCGCGAGGATGGGGGGCTGACCATGTCTTGTCAGGAAGGTGCCGGGTGCCACTAGGAGTGCAAGTACACAAGTGTACACCAATGAACTGCACAGTTTTCTTTCTGAGCAGGACATAACGACTGTGCGCAGGTTCCAGCAGCAACATGCGATAGTTGGGGAACAATGTTGGGGGGTGAAACGCTTCCACCAAACATATGACATCTAAACGTGTGTTTGTGGCCAAGCCCATCGAAAAAGGGGGTAAAACAACACAGCTACCATCTCTACAAGTAGCCACCTTGTCCAGCCACTAGCAGAAATAGCCGGAAAATAATTGCGCAACTGGGGATCTAGGTACACACAAAACACACAAAGGAGCTTTTGAACCGTTTTGTTTGAGGGGATAGAGCAACCCAGCTACTCCCTGGGTGAACCAAAATCAGCTAGCATCCCCACAAGCAATAGTAACTACAAGGGAAGCACACAGCACACACTAGCAAAAAACACCATACACCTTCCATTTGCTTAAGCCCCCTGGAAAAATAAAAAAACATGTTTCCAGTAGTGATAGATTCCCTCTAAAAACCAACAAAAATAAAATTAAAACAATAAAACATATTCATTTCAGCAAATGGATGACACACACAAAAACCACAAAAACGGCAGCGAGCCACACGCCACACGCTTCGGCCATCGCCTGGGGCCGGAGGTTTCTGGAAGCCTCGAGGCACGCCAGCAGCAGCGGCTCCGCCTGAAGTTGGGCGACGGGTTGGGCGTGGACGGGGAGAACCGGGGGCCCGGGGGCGCCGGGTTCTGACGGCACCGAAACGATGTGCAAAAGGGGGGAATCAACCAACTTGGTACTTGGTTAGACTTCCAAGGGCGGGATGGAAAAGATCCCGAAAATTGGTCGGGTTTACAAAAAATGCACAAGCATAGACCCCAGATAGCACAAGACGGCTACGACCCATGACGCAGCATCATAATGGTTCCATCGGCATCATGATGATGCTGGCAGCGTCATGATGATGTTGACGGCATCATGATGGTGCCACAGCCACTCAGCATGGTGCGCTAAATAGACGCGCGCAGACAACGTCCTAATGAGTTCAGCAGCATAATGGTGATGTTGACAGCATCACACTGATGCTCCAGCCACGAACGATTCCGCGCTACATATCTAGCAGACAAAAGGCAGAGACGACGTCCTGATGAGTGCGACAGCATGATGATGATGATGATGATGATGATGATGATGATGATGATGATGATGGCAGCATCACCATGATGCGGATAGCACCATGGTGGTGCTAACAGCATCATGGTGATGGCAAAGGCAGCATCATGATGAGACCACAGCCACGAATCATCTTGCGACAGCATAATTAATGAGCTGATGTTGACAGCATCATGGCGCCGCCACACCCACGAACCATAATGCAGCGTCGCAGTGACAGCAGCATCATGACGTGGTTGACAACATCATGATGATACACCAGCCACGAACCACGAACCATTACTCACGACATTTAGAGCAGCAACAACGTCCGAATCGGTTCAACAGCATCATGGTGCTGCGGACAGCATCATGATGAACTACATGCAGCACCTCCACCAGCACCCCAAACTGCATGCCCCCTGGCACCCAGCCGTCAAGCTCGCAAAACAGCGCCTCCACAAGCACCCCAAACTGCATGCCCCCTAGCACCCAGCCGTCAAGCTCGCACCCCTAGCACCCAGCCGTCAAGCTCGCAAAACAGCACCTCCACCAGCACCCCAAACTGCATGGCCCCTAGCACCCAGCCGTCAAGCTCGCAAAACAGCACCTCCACCAGCACCCCAAACTGCATGCCCCCTAGCACCCAGCCGTCAAGCTCGCAAAACAGCACCTCCACCAGCACCCCAAACTGCATACCCCTAGCACCCAGCCGTCAAGCTTGCAAAACAGCACCTCCACCAGCACCCCAAACCACATACCGCCTAGCACCAGCCCTCAATCTTGCAAATCACTTTCTCTTCTTCATTAGAAGTTAGAGCCCCTATAGCTTTCAGCTATCTGGGGAAAAACCGGGCTAAAAGTGCAACAACAGGGGTTGGTTAACTTAGAATCATGATTATACCGAAGCTATCAAGCATGACTTCCGAAGGACATGAACACAATAAAAAGAAACGGTTGAGATAGACAAGCCAAGGAAACAAAGCAAGCAAAGATAACGACATGGAATTGGCAATTGCTCTCAAAGGACGTCATTACATGTCCTTTGGCGCTTCCTGGCGCCAGGCCCCCGCCCAATTCCAACCCACGTTTACTTTCCGGACCTCCAAGAGCAAAAGGTGCACCCACGAAAAATGAATTACCGAATTGCTCCAAAATAAGGGGGAGAAGGGGCACCGCAAAAGGTCTGGCTCCCTCTATTCACCCTGACATCACCGCACCAGAAGGAGACTTCGTTCAAATCCTAAACATCATTGAGCCTCCAGTGAAGGAGTCAGGATCTCATTTGGAACGGCTTTGGACCTCCCAAAAAGCCTGTCTGAAACACCCTAAGAATCTGGAACTCTGTAGTCTATTTTTGTAGGGGAACCCTCCCAATCAAAAAAGGGGTGAGAAAGGGCACCTAGCTGGGGGACCTAGATGAGGCACGCTAAGAAAACTTGGCCCACCCAAAGGATTCGTTTCACGGATTGCAAGATCTCGAGCCTCGGCCCAGGTCGCAGTGCTCGTGAGGAGCTGCAGGAGAGCCACGTGGAGGTTCTGCAGGGGAGGAAATCGAGCTCACTGCTGTGGATGGACAAAACCCTGCACCTAAGAAGCATCCAAGCATTGGAAACCGGTGGTTGAATTCCTCAAGAAAGTGACAAAAAGTGACTAACTTTTAGTGGGTTGAATGGAAACTACACTAAACACTAAAAGGCTAAAAAGCCAAGGGGACGGCTAGGAGCCACCAAGATGTGCGAAACTGGAGTTGGTTGGTAAATATTTGCAGGAACAGGGGAATCGAAGCATCTGAACTGAGATGCGAAGTGGATTTCGCAATCCACAGTATGATGTACCCTGCCAACCAACCTGTAAGCCGACTGGGGGGCCCTGGAAGACCATTTCATGTAAGGGACCCTCTGGCAGGTTCCATGTGGATGTGAGGGTAGGTTCTTCACACCGGGAATGCCTCATGATTGGTAGAACTTTCAGATATCTCGGCTTCGGGGAAGATTTGGAGTGGTAAAACTTGCAGATAAATCGGCTTGGGGAAACCCCTATTTTTGAGAACCCCGCCCCCTATTTTGAGACGACGTGGTTTCCACCCCAAAACGGCCACTGTTTACCACGCGGTCAAAGCCGTGCGCGAAACTCTGAGAGTGCGTGGGGTCTCTTTTGCATGATTCCCTAAAGGGAACCTTTGCTCTATAAGTTCCCTTAGGTATGGGGTTGGTTAGGGCTGGCTGAGGGTTGGTTTAGGGCTGACTTGAGGTTGGCTTAGGGTTGGTTTAGGGTGGGTACTGGGTTCGTTCCCTTCTGAATCTCTGATACCCCCATGCAAAAGGTGGTGTTCACCGTGGCACACGTGGAAACGGGGGGGTCACGGGCAGTGACTTAAGACTGCTCCATCAGTTGTTGATGACTCCTGTGAACTGTGTTAAACCAATGTTGGGGTCAGACCAGGATCCTACCTTCAAACTGTTCGGAAGCCCCTATCGTTTTCCCTGCAAGGACAACGTTCATCACGGCATTGTGGACCTGTCAAATAACCGTTGAGTCTGGCAATGGTACTTACTTGGAGCACCCCCCTTACCTTACCACCCCAACCAAACAAGCCAACACCTGGCCCAAGATCAGCTTGAAGAAATCTTGGCTATTTCTGCTGGTGAAAAAGGAATCAACTGCTAATTATTACCCCACTTGCCGCGTCATAAGGGCTTACCGGAAATCAACAACACACGGGCGGGGAAAAACACGCATTTCCCCAACAAACACCCGGGAACCCTTCCGTTCTTCCCCAGAGCTCTGAACAACTCCGCAGGCCTATGGACCCCACAGGGAGACACATCGCCCATCTTGATCTGTGGTCAAAATCAACTTCGCGCCGGTTGGGATGAATGAGGCCCTATGAAACCACCTACCAGCTGCTGGGGAAAAAGGAGAAGAACCAAAGGTTCAAATCCACAAATCAAGAACCAACGGACAAAACGGCGGAAAAAAAAGAAGGACAATCAAACAACCCCCCCCCCCCAAAAAAAAGGAACCACGGGAAACCACACCCAACAACAAAAACGCCCCCAGCAACTGCCTTTTGTACATTGGGGTTTTGGACATGCAGACCAGCGTGGCAACCTGCGTGATCATCAGCGTGCCACGAACTCCACGAAAAGCTGCGAACTGCTGATCCTGGATGGTCACGTTCCCAGCGCAGTTGAACTTGCGGAACACACCAGCATGCCGGGTGCAGGGCAGCCAAAGCGGGCTGATGTTGCGCAACATGCGCCCATGATTTGCCGGGTTCAGCTGCGTCCATGCCCTGGCAAGAAGATATCCTTTTCTCCCTCCTCGACCCAGTCTGCTCCTCTGGCAGCCATGGAGCGCAGTAGGCTAACTTTCAAACAAGTGACAGGCCTTTTCCTGGCACTTCTGTTTTGGGCCGGTTGAGCAAGCTGTTGGGGGGTGCTGGACAGTGTAAAACCGGGCGAAGCCGCGCGGCGCCAAACAGGAAAAACCATGAAACCCCATGAAACCCTACGGGATGGATGAAACCCTATGAATTCTGGGTTGAACCACCTAAGAGCTGTTCGGGAAAACACTCCAATCCAAACCACATTTTTCTCTTACAATACAACCAACGGAAAACTCGAGCAACACCCACCTACCAGTTGGGACTCCAAGCGAAACCCAAAAAGAAACCCTACAAATCCCTATGGATAAAGCCCTATGAAATTCCCATACCTCAACGGAACGGGAGTCCGGGATCACCCCCCAAGTTCAATCAAGGGGGCAGAGATCCTATCAAAACCGAAACCCTACACAACCCCATGAAACCAACTAAAACCCACTCAAACCCACTCAAACCCACTCAAACCCTATGAAACCATATGACTCCAGCAAACGGATTGGATGCGCTTTCTGTGATTTCCCCGCGCTGTTTTACGAGTTGTTCTTCTTTTATTTTTTCTTTTAGAAGCGTTTTGCTATCCCACAAGGGAGCCACAACAACCCCATCCAAACCGTTTCCTGAATGAAAACCCTATGAATCCCCATCCACCGTTTAGAATGAAACCCTATCCCTATCCTCAACCCCAAATCACCATGAATCCTGCGAAACCCCATGGATGAAACCAAATGACCACCGGGTACCACCAACCCTCCCATTTGGTTAAGACCCCTGGAAAAAACAAGAAAAACATATTTGCAGTAGTGATAAATTCCTTTTAAAACCAGCAGGAGAAAACAAAACATGGCTCAAAAATGGGTATCCGTTTTGGAACCCTAGTAAATGGAACCAATGACTAAACCTGTGGTCCATATCCTGGTTTCATTTTGACCACCCAAATATTCATTTCAGCAAATAACAAATATTTCCAGTAGTGAATAGATTCCCTCTAAAAACTAAAAACCAACACCGGGGAAAAACATAAAAAACATATCATTTGGCTGTGGGTCAAAACCAATGGTACTATTTTGGGGTAGGTGCACCACCCATTTTATTCAATTTTAGTGGGGATTGGGATGTTCACTGGGGGTACGGGCTTTTGACCCATGGCCATTTCCGCAAATTGAAGAACCAGCCACACCCCCCACCCCCGCGCCCAAAGCGCCTCCTCGGGCCCGAAGTGGGCGCAGCTCCGCGCCAGCTGCGCCAGGCCCTGGCCGCAGCGCAAGAAGCGCGAGGAGGCGCCCAGGTCCAGGGCCAAGCCTGGCCGAAACGAAAAAAGGACCCCCGCAAATAGTTTCATAGTGATCTAGAATATATATATATATATACTCGGTTGCGACATCTGTGCCCTGCTAAAAGTTTACCTTGCTTTTAGTGGTTTAATACGGAAAACCTATTAGTTGGCAAAAAGTTAAAGTCCTAACATCCAAGCAACATGCACCAAAGGATACATATATATATATATGGTACCCCATATATGTATGTATATGTATGATATATATATAATAAATATTTGTACCCCCCCTCAACAATAAAGAGACGCCAAGAGAATTGGACGGTATTTACAGTGCTTTTGGGTGATTTCCACTCCCTTTTCAGGTACCTCAAATCTGAGCATTTAACTGCGCCCGCATTTGCACATTGGACTGTGACTCTGGCCAGAAAAGCTTTAAAGCAATTCAATCAATGAGCTACGTGGATGGAAGCGCATTAGAGCGTGTTGTGGCTTCATACTGGAGTCAAGACTTAACATCTAGAGTCCTGCAAATCCTGAATCTTAGATCCAAAAGTGCTTTAAAGCGCTTCAAAGCGTTTTGGGGGACCTTACTGGATTCAAGATTCAAGACCTAGAGTCCTGTGAATCTTGAATCTTGAATTTTAGATCCAAAAGTGCTCTACAGCGCTTCAAAGCGTTTTGCGGGCCCTATACTGGATTCAAGATTCAAGAACTAGAGTGCTGGAAATCTTGAAACTTGAATTTTAGATCCGAAAGCGCTTCAAAGCGACTGCTTTCAGTCATTCCTGTTTGGTTGTGCACTTTGCCGTTCTTTTGGACTTGTGTGTGCAAAATACTTTTGATAGTCCAGCATATGGACATTGGACAATTTTGTTTTTTGAACATGTTTTAAAGAAATCCCCGCCGACCCTTTGGATATTGAACAAAATCTGTAAATACCAGTGTTGTGCATGCGTCTTAGCAGGTTTTGCGCAAAACAGATTTCGCTCAGGGAGATTAAGTGTTTTAGCAGACGTGGCATTGGTCAAGGCATGTAAGATGTGAGCAGAAGTTTTGGTATTGGCCAAGGTTTGTGAGCTGTAGATGAGTTACGTAGCACATATTGGCACAGGCATGTAAGTTGACAAACAAAGAGGATTTGCACATCAGTTGAGATGATAAATCGAAGATGTGCAGGTGAAGCAGAAGAGGCATTGTTTGCTTTATTGTTGATTCCTTGCGCCGGCAGTCCACAGAGATGTGTTACCGTCAATTGAGCGAGGACACCATTAGTGATGAAGACTATGAACAAGCAAAATCATATGGACACGTGGAGAGAACATCACGATTTCTATGCAAAAGCAGATGCGGTATTGTTGACTCTTTGAACACTTCCGAGATGCCTGAATGACATACTTATGGCTTACGCCCTGTGTACTATGACACTGTACCGAACTTCGCTTTTACGCTGTACCTAAACTTGCTTCTAATGCCATGTTCAAATTAACGTGTGTTGAAAAACACTCACGTTATGACCAAACGGTGTATGAAATGATTGAACAAGGATCAAAAGGAGGAATGCCACACACACACACACACATTCGTCAGAAAGTAAAACCAAATACCATTTAAATGGGTGGCAAGGTCTTAATGAAGAATCTGCGCAAGTCTGCCAACATTGGAAAATGAGCTCACTTCCAGTGACATCCATCTACAGTAAACTGACCTGACTTACGTCCCTTACGCAAGCAGCAGGCACGGGTTTTGAAGGGGGTGGTGCATATGTTTGTATGATGTTGTTGGTCTCTATGTTCAAACGTACACATCATATACATACACACGTGTATGAATGCCAATGCATACATACACAATTATATATATATATATGTATATATATATATGTATGCATTTGTGTGCTCCCGTGTTGCGTGTTGCTGCCCCTCTCCCTCCCTAAGACAGTATTCACACAACCCACCACACCAGGCCCAAATCAACCCAAATCCAAGCAATGGAGGACGCCGGTGCCATCACGAAACCGAGATTGAGGGTCTTTCTAAGGAGGGCTCCACAAAACCGGGATTGAGGGCTTCATTTTGGTATCATGTTCTTGAAACCCAAAAAGGGTATCATGTTGTTCCGAATCTTTGGCTTCATTGTGGTATCATGTTCCAAGAAGGGTCTCCCACTTTGGACACTCAGTCATATGCCGGATGAGGCAGCCGTTTAACTTTTAGGCCTTCCAGCCCGCGGGAATGTTCTAGAGCATGCACATTTTGAACCAATAAACACCCACCATCTGGGGCCCTCAGTAGACAACCAGCATCAACCTGGCTCTGCGCCTATCTCGGCTTTCCACCGGCTAAATGCTTCCCTAAGCACTCTCCAAAAAGGGGTCCATGAAAATCTCGGCGAGTTGCAACAGTGCTTTTCAAAAGGACAACCCCTGTTCACGTGCTTAAACCAGGGGTTCCGAGGGCTGCACCAAAGACGCTGGAAATTTGGATATCCTGGTGAAGGTAAAGGACATTAGGCCAATGCTCTACTATCTGAAGGGCAAACACAACCTTTTGGGTTCATCTTTTTTGAGGGTACCAACTGTTGGGTTGGTTTTAACGGATAAGCAAACAAGGACAACATCCGTTTTGCGGAGTCCATGGGGTCCCCAAACATACAACACCCCCTAAGTGAGACCCGTGCCTCTTGGTCAAAAGTGGGCAACTTTCTGTCATAAGCCACAGAAAATAACCCTACACAAACTGGGTCCGTTGAAGCGACACCCTCAAAACTGCCCTGTTCCGGCCTTTAAAGCAATTCGGCTCGCTCCAAATGGCCACATAAAACCCAAACTTTTCTCGTGCCTGACTTGTCTGGCAGCCCAGCCTGGCTTGCTCGCGAAAGGGGATGAACAAGACAAGGTATGCCCGGGCTTCTCTGCTCAAATCTTGGATATCCGGACGGTAAAAGGGGGGATTCCTCAAAACGAACAAAGCAACAAACAAACAACACGAAAAAACAACTAATCATTCCCACACACACACACACACACACACAAACACACCCACTCAAACAACACATTTGGGGCTCAGGACAGTTCCTCATGGAGTTCAGCAGAGTGAATCCAAATTAGTTCACCCAGCAGGCGTGCCTTTTTGTTTGGCAACATAGATTTGTTCGTGTCCACCATTCTGCCATACAGCAGGAAAGGACCCATTCATGTTGGCAAGGCGAGGCTGTGGCTGAGGGGAATGTGCTGGTGAGTGCCAGCGGTAGGTCAGAAGAACACGTTTTCTTTTGGTTGGTGTCCAGGCCAAATCATGTAAGACTGGTCACCAAAGCGCGCAAAGCCCTTTTCCTACGGGATGTCCACTTTCAAGTCAGAGCCCCTAAACCCGGGCTGGTGCCCAAAGATACCGTCGCCAGCAAGCGAGGAAAATGATATGCTCGGTTGGTGGACACTTCTCAGTCCGTGGTGTGTGACATTGCACTGGATTTATCCAACTTAGCGTATTATTCCTTGCTGCATCGCCCTCTCACCAATTGCCTCCGTTTGCTTGCAATTGTGCTGTTGTCGTTTCCGATTTACCAGCCATGAACGTGCCGCGGAGAAGACAACATAACTATGTCGAACAGCAAATACATACACAAACACCCGAAGCAACTGCACGGCGCCCATTCCACAGCTCCACATTTGAAAGCACCGCCAGATTAGGCACCGCGATTTCCTTTCCGCACGCCTTGCAGGTATATGATCAAATGATATGCAATGTACAATGCTAACATTTCTTGGCAATCATCTCCCGAGTTGATGGTCCAAACAAGATCCAGACTTGTTGTTTGCCACTAAAATGGTCCAGCCCCGAAAAGCTTTAGGTGCAGGAACTCGGACAGCGAGACAATTTGTCCAAGTTACCGAATCACAGGACCTGCTTCAAGACTTGACCCAGACTTCAACCCTGAACAAGCCAATGCAGCCAAAGCCCGCGGCGTCCTTCGGAGAAAAAAAACGATGCCCCCTTCCCATGGCCGTCCAGTGGCAATATTTGGCCATTTGCAACAATGCCCAGCGGAGGTCACTAAACCATTGGGAGGTCCTGATTAGAATCTATCTCGGGGGTTCTCAAAATAAGAATCGGAGCCTTTTTGGATAAGGGAAACCAAAGGACACCACCTGGGGTCCCCAATGTTGAAAACACCAATCTATGTTCATTCGCACCTAGGTCCTCCAGTAGAGGGGGTAGAATAAGGGCATCTTTTTTTCTGCTTCGTCTATTTTAGTCGGGGAACCGAATCTCCCAACCAAAAAGGGGTGAGAAAGGGACCCACCTGGGGGACCTAGACACTGATCCAAAGGACTATGACTAAAGCTGACGGCACGCACTCCTCCCGCGCCTGTTCAGATCCTGGCAAGCGCTCCTCGCAAGACAAAACCCGTGCTGGCTGCCCTGTGAATAGTATTCCAAGGATTCCACCCCATCCCCCGGCCCGCCTAAGATCCGTGGATGGACAAAATCCCGCACCACCTATGGACAAACCACCTGCAAGAATAAGTATTAACCGCCTAAAACCCTGCAACTGTTGGATTGTCCATCAGTTCCACCCACTTTCCCCGCTTCCCCCCAAAAACGAAACTGCGAAGGCCATTTATGATTCCGTTTGAGCCAAAGTGGATGGTTGCTCTTTGGCTTCCCTTCAAACACCCAGAAAAAAAGAGAAAGTCACAATATCCAGCACCCCGCGGATTGGGGTACTTGAAAGAAACATTGAGTCATGATGATAGGATAATGTCCAGCACACTGCAACTTGCAACTGCCCTTTCGACCATGCAACCGAAATCCTGTTTGTACGGTAACTAACAAGCAGTGGTTGGGGGGTGCTGGATAAGCCATGGTAAACATATGCTTTGACCCTGGGAGAATGAGTCAGTGCCGGAAATTTCGTTAGTCCCAGGTGCCGCCTACCGAATTCACTTTAAAATATTGGATACCTTCGCAATACCTCAGCCATCCCCCCTACCTTAAGGGCGAGTGGGGGGGTCCGGGACCCAACTCCATCTTCGCAGGGGGGGGGACAAGCCAAGCCTGGTTTGTCCCGCATCAGGCTCCCAGCTATTCTCCAATTAAAGTAATCAACCGACAAAACAATCGACTAACAGACACGATGTTCCTTTCTAATGAGGTTCCTGCCCTTGTCATATCCCATTTGAAGACAAACCCCGCCCTTCGGGGTGGCAAGAGGGGCGCTTCCCTTTGAAACCAACCATCCCCTAAAATCGTAGTCACAGGGGCGCTCATTAGGGTGTGTGAAAAGACTGAACCTGGTTAACCCTTTTCGGTGTTGGTCTCTATTGGAGATCAATCATACTGAAGTATGCAGCACACGGCTCAACCAATGCAGAACATGCAAAGGAGCTTGTGTCAAAATGAGGCAACCCCCAACATGGGTGGTTTCTTTTTGGGGTCCCTTTGAAACCGCCTGGCACCCTAAACAAACCCAACCCTGAAGTACCAAGCATCTCCGATTCGTCCGATCGGTTGTCCGAAAATCGAAATATGGAGAGACAATGCCCAAACATTCAACCGTGGTATGAAAATTGCCCGGAAACAGCCCGGAGTGTCGAATGGAGGCGTCTAGGCCGCCAAATTGGGTAGAAACAAAGTGAAGCCATGGGCACCCAGTGGGTGTCAAAAGGCCGAAATGCTGCCCGAAAATTGCCCAAAGGAGGTCAACTTAACAAACCATTTGATAGCTGTTGAAGGAGTCATAGCAAAAATCCATCTATTGTTAACCAAACTCGCCAAGAATAAGCATGCAGAATCAAGGCCCGGCCACACTGACCCCGCAAAAAAAACTCAGGGAAGACCATCGGTACTGTAAAAAAAAAAACAACTAAAGTCATGATAGGGTCAGAATCTGCGCACTTGGCCCCCCCTTTTTGGACCCTGGCGCCTTACCAAGGGCCCCGAATTGGTTCGTCGCGCCAAAAAGCTGCTGGGTCCACCAAATCGAAGTCCTTGCAGCGCTGGTCGGTGCGCTGGAAGGCGCTCAGCTTCAGCGGCCGGTGCCGCAGGGCGCCCAAGGCCTGCGACTCGAAAGCTTCGAGAGCTTCAAAGGGGTGGGGTGAAGTGGGGGGTGGGGGAGGAAGTGGGGGGTGAAGTGGGGGGTGGGGGAGGAGGTGGGGCGTGGGGGGGGGTGGGGTGAAGTGGGGGGTGGGGGGGAGGGAGGCCCAAAGGTTTGGTGGGGGAGGTGTGGGATGGTTTTCTTTGATTTGCGAGGGGAGGGGGAGGGGAACCTTCGCACCTCGAGGGGGCAACGGGGAGCCGAAATAAGACCTGAGGAAGGGCTCAGTAAGGCTCACTTGCCGAGTGGATGGCCGCAAAAAAGTCCAAACCTTATCTTTACCACTAAAATGGTCTTCCCAACAAGTTTAAAGTTCATGAACTCAGGAAGTGGGAAGGGCTTCTTTGGGTTCCCTCCCTGCCAAGCACACAAAGCTTCCAAGAGGGGCCAAGGCCTAGGATGGAACAAATCCTGTTCAAATGAACTGGCCCATCAAGAGTTGCAAGGTTTCCACTCGCCCCAGACCACCACCCTCAAGGGAAACATGGGGTATACAACCACTATACAATCACTACTATGCAAAGGGCATGTACCAGGATTTCCCTTGCAGGAAGTGGTTTGGGGGTAGTGTCCTGTTCAAATACACCACCTAACGACTGGATCTGGTCCATCAACAGTTCTGTCACCGCAATCTGGCCAGGTCCCAAAACAGTAATCTGGCAGGTCCCAAATCAGCAAAGCATTTATTTGCAAGCCAGGCAGCTATTCTCTGAGATACAGTCATCTACAATGGAGGGGGTCTGCGTCAACGTATCAAAGAGTGGATTGTCAGGATCAACACCCAACCATGACCGTTCTTGATTCACAGCGCCATCTTTAGAAAACAGGGACAGGGACCATACAACGCCCCGAAAACCCCCTTTTACTCATCCAAACCAACTGTAGAAAGACCTCCCAGCCGCTCGGGCCGCTTCTTGGGCCTTCTTCGGCCTGGAGGCGTATGAAGCTTCTGTTTCTTGAACATTGGCACGTGCAGCTAAAGACCAGGTTTCGTATCCACAGACCTTCCTGCGTTCCTCAGTTGATATCACCCGGGAAGCTCCTCGAAGCAAGGTCATAGACGCAAATTGAACCAACAAAAATGGAAGAACCGAATCAGATCAGTTCGAGACCCAAGAGGGTTGCTCCATGGCACCTGCAGGAAGCCCAAACCAAACGTCATGAGATCAAACTCACCCAATATGCTGGCCAACCCGATGTAGGCATCATTTTGCGCGCAGGGATCTTTACGGTTGAGGCACCTCCGGCAATATGAACCCTGGATTCGTTCATAATTGCGATGTGTGTTCAATGATTGGGGCGGGTTCAACGGCGCATTATCTTCAAAACATATGATTTGTTACTACGTACTAAACGAGGATGAATGAATCCAAGATTCACATTACAAAAAGGATTGTGACCCACACATCAAGGCACAGCATCATGGCGTGCGCAAGATGTGGATCAATCGGCGTTGCCGTGTGAAAACCGTGCGGTAAACGTGTGGCCTGGCCCAGTTTTGCATGCCGGTACCACCAATCTACGCACAAGTTTCGAAAACAGATCATCTACATTCGTCAGGCTTCCTACTTGGTAAACATGACAAACGCAAACGAACACACACAGACACACACCAACCCACACACACACAAGCATTCTGAGCTAGTCACTCAAATATCCAGCGGTATCTGGAATGCTCCTTCAATCCGCGACGGAGCACCGGCTTGCTGCGACAGCCTTTGCTCAAGATGGACGGAGGTTCCATGAACGCCGCCACCGGAAAATCTGGCCTGGGTTTCTGAAAGCGCAAAATAAAGGTCAATCACCTTTGGTGGTTTGTAACGAACATGTCACATTTAATTAGTTTCCCCCCAATCTTTTAAAAGGTCGATCACCTTTTTAAGTGGTTTGTCATGAAAAAAACAAGCCTTCAAGGGGCGATTTGGGTCACAAACCCGAAACCAGCCACGCGGCTTGAAGCTGATCTTCAGCACCAGCGTGGGCTCGAGCTTCCATTCGAAGTGGCTCAGTTTCGCAGGTGCGTCGATGAGAATCACGTCGCTGCCCAGGGCCAGCTCCCTGGCCTGCACTGTCTTCTTGCCTTGGCTTGATGAGAATCCCATCCGGGGAGTAGGTACGAGGGGAGTAGGTTCCGTGGCTTAGGGGTTCCGTAGGAAGCCTCGGGGAACCCCCACCCTTGCACCACCCCCCTGAATGATTCCATATTTGATTCGTGACACAGATCTGGGCAAAGTAGAATGAATCGCCCATTCATAATTTATAAGGGATCCCGACTGTCCTTTTCGCACCACCTAAGAAACCATGGTTGAACCATGGCGTGCATTGGTATTTGCAGGGGAACCGAGCCAAGAGAGGATTTCAGAACAGTGGTGCAAAATGGTTGTTGTCCATCCACTGTATGAAAGGAACCTTCATGGGTGGAATTCCTCACAGGCATGGTAGGTTTAAGCAACCAGCGCAGTTGCCAGCTCCGCACCACATGGTTTCGCGCAAGAGAGTGGATCAAACCACGTGTTCACACACGGTTGCTATGCTCATATACGGATATTTCCGTGTGTCAAATCGTGGAACACCCATGAATGGTGGTGGTTTCCTTTTGGTTTCCCTTCAAACCAAACCCTAGAACCCCCATGAATGGTGGTGCTTTCCTTTTGGTGTCCCTTCAAACCAAACCTTAGCAAGGGTACCCTAAACCTTCAAAAGTCTAAGGAACAGTATGCCTGGGGCTTCCGTCAGGGTGCCCGGGACGAGGATGCGATGATCCGGACTGACCACCAAAAAAGCCATGCCCGCACCCAGCTCCACCACGGCTCGGGCTTCCTCAGTGGCCAAGGGGAGAAAAAACAAACACAACCAAGTTTTGTCTGTTGGTTTAAAGGACCCCCCCCCAAAAAAAAAAACAAACAAAAAGAAACACACAAACATTTTGCGAGTTGGTTTTGAAGGATTGCCGTCCTTCCCCCGCGCCAAAAAACAAACAAAGAACAACCTGAAAAAGGGCACCCCTGGGCAACTGAGCTTCATGCTGCTCTGGTGGGTGTAAGACCTGCATCACTGCTGCATCACAGATGTCTCCTGGCCATTAACCACCGCAAAGCCGTCGTGAGCCTGTCTAAGCTCCGTCTTCAACTCCTCACACACCTGAAGCACTTTCGGTCCTGAATTGCATGTCCAAAGGCAGATCGTCAGCGCCACATTGGTAAAAACTGCAACATGCACTGCCACCATCTCTAGGCCAGGCCAGACGGTTTCCAAGGGCACTGACTTCGGACAATCCGGCTCAGGACACGTCGGTTTTGGACACTCAGTCTGCACCTGCTTTGGAGACTCAGGACACTGGGCGTGCACCTCCTCATTCGTCTTCCACTTCAGTTTCTGGCATGTTGCTTCCATCACAAATCGCTGGTTCTCGGCTTCATCATCTTCATCGCAATTCTGCATGCTAACCGAATCCCAATCTAAACAAAGCCCGCCAGTGGTTAGCTGCCCTGATGGAGTCAACGTCCATTTCTGCAAAGAAGTCTTTTCGCACTTTGCCATTCCGACCGGCTCACCCACCACGTCAGCCTGCAAACACCAATACAGTCCAAAAAACAGATTGAACATGCGATCATCTGCCATGTACCACGCTTGGGATGTCCTGTTATCACACTTGTTGCCGTGCACGGAGGGTGCGCTCCGCGGACCAGCCATGCCATCATCTGCCATGTACCACGTTTGGGATGTCCTCCACGGACCAGCCTGCACGCACATCTTGTCGCTCTGAACAACCAATGAAAAAGTGACGTAGTCATCAAGTCTGGTGCACCGAACGCCACTGAAAAATGAGAGCCCTAGAGCCACCACCGACGCGAAAAAAACCGTGACCATGCCGCGTGGGCTAGGGCACCACCTGCAGTGCCTTCGACCGGCAGACTTCTGGCTCGAGCAACGGCCAACATCAGCTTGTCGACGGAATCGAACATAGGTCCGTTCAAGTGACATCCTCAACGTCACCTTTGGTGTCAGGAACCCCCCCCCGGTATCAAAATGTTCACTTTCAGGGGCCTATGGAAACCCACAGCAGACATGCTGTTGATGGACAAACTCCTGCACCCAGGATATCAAGTCCTACAAACACTGGGGATAAACCACCGACCAACTGCTGAACTTGTCCTTCAAAAGCGCCTCCAATGTCACACTGTCCGTCAGCAAGCATTCGCAAGCCAGGCACTATGACAACTAATCTCTGAAACACATGTTTATGCTCATGATCACCATTGCTGGGCAGTCCATCACCAACCAGCGTCACTGATTCACTGCGCGATCTGAAAAGAAGCAGGGACCGTACAAGACACCCAAAGACCCTCTTTCAGCCATGACAACCAAAACAAAAGCCATCCTCTCCACCACTCGGACCTTCTGCAGCCTGGATAAGGCTTATGAAGCTCTTACTTCTTTGACCGTGGCGCATGAAACTAAAGCCCAGATCCTGTACTACGGGGCTTCCTGCATTCCTCGGCTAAACATTGCCCTGCTTCAAGGAAGCTCCATGAAACAAGATCAGGGTCTATGGAGCAATATCTCAAAATGGATTGCTAACAGTTCAAGGAAAGAATGCACAAGCCACCAATTACGCCAAACGTCAAAGAGCAGAAGTGCCAATCTTTGGGAAGCACAAGCACAAACACATACGGACAGAGTTTCTGGAAGTTTGTTCTGAGCGCATTCCGAGATCCTCTCACTAGGGTCAAAGCCTGTACATACAAGTCCGAACCCATTTGGTTGTCTCTTCTTGTTAAGGGTATCCTTTGTGGTGTTGCTTTCGTTCCACAGGAATTCCAAAACGCATTTTGAGTGCAAGCGCATATTGAATCCGTGGTGTGAACCCTTAGTCAAGCTTGATCAAGGCTCCACCAACTCTGCCTAACATATGCGCTTCAGCCAACAGGGACCAACATGGCAACGGGTTCTCAAGACCCAATGCCCCCCAGCTTTCCAGAAGACTCTAACATGGCCTGATTAATTCCTTATTTAGAGGAACAAGGGAGCAGGGGGCTAGAGTGGGTTATAGGGGCCCCACCTTGTAATAAGGCCTTACCGATTGTTTTTGCTTTTTTTTGGCTTTCAATCCCAGGTTTTGGCTTTCAGCTATTGTGGTGTTTAGTACTTCAAATCAAATGGTTTTTGAAAGGAGCCCTGAAAGGCACCACTACAAGACAATATGCCCCCCAATGGCCAATGGCCCTTAGCCAACCAGGTAACCAGAAGGCTTTGCATTGTAACGCCCATTTGAGATGCTGTTCATTCGTGTTCGGATGACAAACACCTGGCATATCCCAGGCAAGAGACATTGGAGATGGGGGTCGTGCGGGGACTATAATATATCATAAGCAACACCCTCAAGCGTGGTTGGTGGGGGGCCCTTCTTGATTTTGCTCTTGGTCGAACAACCCAAGGCCTGCTTTTTCAGGTCTTTCTGGTTGAAAGGGAAAGCCCACAGGGCCAACAACTGCAACTTGGGCCAAAAAAAGACCCCAGTAAAAGCTCACGTCTTTTTCGAATCCACAAGGGCAAACGCCTGAGGCAAAGTGTGGCATGGAACCTCGGCACAGTCGCTGATGAAGCTGCTGAGGATACCAAAGTCCTGCGGGCTGAGTTGCATTTCCTGTGCTGAAAAAGGGTTCTGGATTTGTTTTTCTGAAAAAGGGTTCTGAAAAAGGGTTTATGAAAAAATGATTTCCTGGGTGCTGAGTTTCCATTGACCACATTGAGACATGTTCCGTTTAGCACCCAGGTTTGCATCTAGATGAGCCACAAACAAAATGCTGAGTCTTCCTCAAAGGACATCGGGAAAATGTGTGCCCTCCCATCTTGATTGAATGAATTGTTGGCAGGGAATTTGGGTGGGCCCAATAAGAATGTCTTTGCCCAAGTTGGCACTAGTCTACCATTCGGCCATGCACATTGACCTGCAGATACATGGTTGTGGGAAACGAGCAATCCTCAGATCCCCTGCTAAAAGATTGGCCTTTAGCGGGTGAAATCTGAACCCCTGTATCTGAGGGCTCCCTGTATCTGAGCTGTCCTCAGATTCTGCGCTGCAAGAACAACTTTTGGTGTGTGAAATAAAAACTCAACCACTAAACCAACTAAATACAACTAAAAACGTGAAGGGAAATAAGCCCCTTTCGGCGATTTGCCACCAGTCTTTGGTTCCCATCCCTATAAATATTCTAGGCAGTCCCTTCACCACTAAAACGGAACGTGGCCAAATCCGCCGAAACAGCAGGCCGGGTAATGTTTGTAACTGTCAGCTTCGGCACTTCCGTGTGTGCTTCTATTGGTGGTTGCGGTTAATGGTTGGCTGGTGGGTGACAAGTAGGTGGTTGCTGGGTAGTTCGTAGTGTGTTGAACAAATCCTAAACACCTGGTGATTACCCAATTGATCCTAACGATTCCTCATGAAAGTCCAACAAATACTTAGTCGAAATTTCTCTCGGGGCCCCCAAGAGGCAACCTACTGACAGAAGGCTGGAGGGTGCCCCTGGCAGCGCTGCGAGGGGTTGTAACCAGATCAGAGCTGTCAGATCTGCCTCGCTGGTGAAGCTTGAATTTCACCCGACATTCTTCTCCAGCCGAACATTGACACAGCCGGAGGTCGCCTGGTGGTTTAATACTCCCCGGGCCAAATAAAAGGTTGAGCTTTTGGGACCTTGAACGAAAATTAAGCAACAAGATAAAACACAAAGGTTGAAAGGTCGGCTGACCCTAGTGGTTGCCAATCTCGGAGGCACACAGACCCAAAGATGCAGGGCAGTACAGCTCGTGGCCAAGACAAACGAGGTATTTCACGGTCTGGCTGTGGCTGCGGAACATCACTGAGTGTCCCTTGAAAACAAACATATAGCAAGGATTCGCAAACGATTGTCTCATCCGTTTCATCCAAACTAGCCTAAAAAGTCCACCTATGGCTGTGGCCCTTTAGCCTTTCGCACGCTGTGATGGTTGACAGATCGGGATTTGGAACACAGTTTGGACGCGCTTTTCGTGGGGTTTCCCCCGTTTTTCCCGCCTCTTTCCATTTTCTTCGTGATCTTGTGGTACTCTTTTCTAGGCTGGAAGTAGGACCCCAGCGAACAAAAATGATCTTGTTGCCAGTGGAAAACAAAGGGACCCCAAAACATCAAAAAAATAAAAAAGCGAATTCTGGGGAAGATTTAATATTCATTTGTTCCGCCTATTTCCTTTTTTGAGTGATCTTGTGATACTGAATCCATTTTTATTTTCTTGATCCCATTTTAGTTAGTCTACTTTTTTGGTGATCTTGAAGTCTTGTGGTACTCGATCATGGTACTCTTTTCATATTCCACAGGGGGTGAATCCAAGCTCCGCGCCGTTTTTTTCGGCGCATCCTTCTGTTCCGCAAGGCTCCTGCCGCGCCAGCTGCTCTACCAGCTGCATGATCACCCTGACGCCGCATCTGGGGGGGTCAGCCACGGAAGCCCCGGACTTGAGGAAAAAACCAACCAAAAATCGGGCCTCCAGCCTGTAGAGGAGGTCATATTCGGATTAAACATATCACAAATCATTGATAAAACAAACATATATTTGGGATATAATATCGTAATTGATTGGATTGGAGGTAACATGCAGGGATTCTAGCAGATGGAGTTTCTATGACTCTGACCCCTTTGCAACATGGGGGTCGTGACTGCTGAATTTCGGGAGTACATGACCCCATGTTTTAAAGATCATGGAGACTATGCAAAAGAAAGATCGGGGGGTGTCTGTCTTTTGGGGGGTCACCGTAAATCCAACCCTGGGGGAGTCCCTTCGCAACTCTCTTCGCGACAATATTCACGACCGGAGTGTAGCCGAACAAGCGCGTCAAATGGTAAATCCCGGCCACCTCCCAGAAAAACCCCTTACCCATCCGTGCGCAAGACAAATATGTTTCAGGTATGAGTGGCCTGATTGATCCGAACACAGCAACATTGCTGGAAGGTTCATAACAGCACACGATTCGCTATATGTCCCCTTCAAATAGAACTCCCAAAGGAGACGGCAACCAAAAGGTGATGTCTACAAACTTTGAAAGGGGAAATATGGGAACCACGGGTGAGTTCCCCTTGAGAAACCCACCCAGTTTAAGCAAACCTTGCAGTCAAGCAGCGGGGTTCCCCGGCGGAAAATGCAGGGAAACCCAAAGAAAACTCCGTTCTTACTTTTCATGAGCCCAATTGATGTTATCGTCCATGCCTTAACCATTCAACCAACTATAGGGAGAATGTGTAAGCATCTGGATCAGCTTTGGTGGATTGATAGTGTCCTATTGGAGGAAGCCAGGTCTCACTTCCAAAACCAATAGGAAATGACGACTTGGACAGCCTTGGCTCAGGGCTCTCGGGCAGCAGTTTGAGCAGCGTCAGCAGTGTCACCGCCGCCTGACTTGACCCTCTTAAGCGCAAAAAAGGAAAATCTGGGAGGTTGCCAGTGGCTGCTTGCTGCCTTGCTGCTTGCTGGTTGACCTATGCACAATCTTTTGCTGGCTGCTGGTTACTCCAAAAGGGGTGAATGTTTCTTTGGGGACCCTTGATGGGGATTCCTCAGTTGTGCCAAATCGGAGGCATTGTGTATGGACAAAATCTGCCTCGTGCCAGTTAGTGGGTGGCTCTTCCCCTGAGCATTAGAAAGTGTTGGACCCTCAAGCACGGATTGCCCTGTCGAGTGTCCACGGAATGGACCTAAAAATCCCAGGCAGTTGTCACCAATTGGCATTCATGGGAATGGGAATGGGCCCTCACGTATTGTCCTTGGTGGGTTCTTGATTTTCAGCCTTGAGCTAGGGGATGTTCGCGCGGGTGCTTTTTGCTCCCCTGCTAAAAGTTTAATTTTTAGTGGTTTAATACGGAAAACCCATTAGTTCGCAAAACGTTAAAGTCCTACCCTTCGTTGACGTCGGCAGGGGAGCAAAAAAAAACAATTTAGCAGCTAAGTGGTTGGATTTCCACCACCAAACCACAAGAAGCAAACATGGCCAAACTGTTTCTCAACAACAAGCATGAGGGGTTCCCTCCTGCCAGTGTTTTCCAGTGGTTTTTTCTTAGGACCCCTCCCTGGGAAAAATTCGCGCCAAAGTTCAGCATCTCGAGACCAGGTGCCCAAGCAGCAAACCCCCGCGGCCCGGGGCCGAAAAACCCGCCTGCTTAAAGCCAAAGATCTGGCTGCCGAAACGGCAGGTCTGCCCCTGGCCGCAGCTTCGGTGAGTGACCAACGGGTGTTGGCACATTGACTTCGAGACTTCTTGCAAATGGATGGGACATCTACCCTAGGTCCAGATTTGAGAGGTTAGAATAAGGGTACCAACTTTTTTCTCTGTAGTCTATTTAGTAGGGGAACCCTCCCCCCAAAAATGGGTAAAAGTGCGGGACCGAGTAACATTGAACCTCCACGTTTTGGGAAGGATTCAAGAGACTTGGGTGGCTCAAACTTGAAGGCCTAGGGCAAACCGCAGGTTTTGGTCTCGGTTCCATCTCAGGGGGCATTTGGGAAGCGTGTTTTGGAGTCACAGCCATTTGGAGATTTCAAGGGCTCAGCGTTGGGAAGGATTCGGGATCTATAGAAAGATGCGAGCCCCCAATCTCAAAGGAACATGCGGGTGTGCCTTTTTGAGGGCACCCATTCTTTGGCGGTTGTTAAAGGGACGCCAAGAGGAAAACCACCATTTTGTGGGTCCCCCCAAAAAAGGCATACCCATGGTATGAGCAATGGTGAAAAGACACATTTGCCGGGGGTTTAGAGGCATGGTCATGCACAGAAGGATCCTTGAGGGAACCATGACCATAGACCATATAATGAGTGTTGACCATAGCACATATGGGTGTGGGTCAAAAAAAGGAGCCCCCAACATGGGTTGCCCTGGGAAATGGACAGGACTCTTTACCTGGGGTGCACATCCTGGTGGTTGAATGTTGACCCATACCCATATGGCTGTGGCTCAAAAACATGTACCAAAATGGCACCTTGGCAAATGGAACCAAAGACCAAAACCTCAGTAACCCTAGCTCTTGAAATTTGTGCCACACCCATGTGCAACATCCCCAAATAGAAAAACTAACATCAGGTCTGGGAAAGGTTGGCGAGAGCCAAGCGCCGAACTCAAGCAGCCTTCGCGGGTCGCCATCGGGTCCGGGTTCGCCCCTCGCCTGCAGGGTCTTTTCGATGTGCTGCAGAGCGCCATCTTGGCCTACCAAAGGCGCAACCACAACAACGAAACACAAACATAAATACAAACACAAACAAAAGACCACAACAACACAAACAACAAAAACAAAAAAAACTCCCCACACGACCCGCACTGCGCTTTTGCCGCCTCCAAAACTCATTCGAGTCCTGGTGGAGGGGTGGACTCCGGTTCGGCGTGCAAGCAAATGCCACGTTCAGTTGGTGTTCCTTTTAAAGGCTAACCACATCCACGAAGAAAGACACATCCCAGCCCCCCCCCCACTTGTTGTACTTTGGATTTTGGACTTGGGATCATCCACAAGCAAATCGCGACCTAAGCTGACTGGCCAGAGAAAACTTACAACTGTGTGCTGTTGATAATGAAGAAACATGAAGACATCTGGCAACACAAACACTTCAAGTTCAGCAATTCCCCAGGTAAGGATCTCGCTCTCCCGCACAAGTTGATCCTCCGCCACTCTCTCGCAAAACAAAAGTTGAAACAGAACGCTCAAGGACAGGAGGTACGACGGAATCTATGGAAGGCGTCTGGCTTCAAACCGACCAGCACACCCCCCAAAGCATAACGATCCGTTTTGTCACACCTATCGAGTCTCGGTTGCAACCTGTGAACCTGGCAAAGAGTTGCACCCCTTGTGGTTGCCATTTTGGGTGTGTCATTTCGTTGAGGGTACTCCTCTTTACACGGGTCTTAAAAGGAAACCAACATGAAAAACACAAAATATTGTTGGTCCCAAGCAAAAAACACGCACGGCGATTTAGTGGATCCCACACCCACGAAAACCACGACAGGGATTTGAGTGGTTTCTTTTACCTGGAGCCTGGTGGGAGGCCCGACTCCCGACCAATGGCCTGCACCTTTCTTCACCTGGATCAGGGCCTCAGCTCGCACGGCTGGTGCGATAGGTAGGCAATGACCTTCTGGTGTTGGGACTGAACCAGAAGGGGATTCCATTCAAGGAAACCATAGGGGATCGATTGTTTGTAGGGGTCATTCCCTCATTCCCTGCTGAGAAGCAGCAAGTTAAGCATCCCCCTCTCAGAAGGAAATCAATTCTAAACAGTTGACAGCAAGGCGATGCTTCAACCGCAAACACATGGATATGGGTCAAAATTCAAGCACCAGGATATGGACCGCAGGTGAAGAGTCCTTTCATTTTTCCGGGGCAACCCATGTTGTGGACTCCATTTTTTCGAGCATGAATTTTAATTCGGGATCCTCTGGTGGACATTGGAGTCTGTGTCCACCAACCACTTTCCAGGCGGTTCCTCATCTAAATTCATGGCCACATGTGAGTCACAATCAAAGTCCGGTATTAAAATGGCCTTCCCAGAACCACGTGAAGAATTAAGAAGGCGGATATCCGCTATTTGTAGTTGGGATTGTCCCTAGCCTTCATCTACCCGGGTTTTGAAAATCCGGCTCATGTGAGGCTCGACCCCTTTTTCTAAGTTGACGCTCGAATGCTCATTCGGAACAGGGCCCAGGACTTGGCACCAGTTGTGCGGGGTGGAGTGGGGTTCCCGAGTTAAACATACACCACGGCACCT
>CAUJNA010000324.1:856010-918510 GCA_963377175.1 Effrenium voratum | reverse complement strand
TGGTGTCCTTTCTAGGGGTACCTTCCCCGTTCTTTCCAGGGATCCTTCTTTCTAGAAAACCTCTGGACACCCAGGGAAAACTGCCGGATTTTCGGAAAGAGCGATGGTTAACACACTTTGGAAAAGGAATCAACCCCTAGATGTTTGGTTCCTTGAAACAACCCGAGAAAAGGGGAACCCTCAAACCAAGAGAGACACCGAAGCAAATGTGGGGGGCCCCGATACTACGGCCGTCCATCAACCTCAGCTTGTGTCGGCCTAAACTACCAAACGATAAAACTACGCAGTATGATTCTGGCCCCTTATTTCGTTAACCTTGGTTTGGTTTGTCGTCAAGCACACGAAAATAAAAACAACCAACAACCACGAACAAACATGTTGTTTTCGAACAAACACATATCTCAAACGAGCTCAATTTTCAGCCCTGCCACCGGTTCAAAACCGCGAGACGCTACGGCCGTGGATGGGTCGCGACCTTTTCGAAGAAGTCGTAAGACTCCACATCGAACCTTGGAACGGTTCCCGGGGTTTCAGAAGGACTGGCCATAGGCTTCAGAGAAATGGATGCCGCGTGCCAACTTGTTTGGCGGTTTTAACGGGAAGCCAGGTTCACTAGTGGTTGCCATTGAAACGATCGCACGTTTCGAGGTTTCAAGGGAAGAGGAAACCCTGCTCAGCCCAGAGGACCCAGAAAGGTGATCACTTTTTGGTGCCATGACTCAACATGGGCCAACAAGGGCAAAGTGAAGGTCAACAAGTCTGCTTCGGGCAAGTCATGGATAAGCAAGCTTTGCTAAGGGCTCCGAAGCTCAAACTGGCCAAACCATCTTCGAGTAGAGTGGAAGGCTCGAAAGCCGACATGCACCGCCGGAAGGGAAAACCAAGGAGAACCTAGATGGAACTTTGGCTGCTTGCTCACCCGTTCAGGTTAGAATTTGGGGCGGACAACCAACTCGCCCCATGATCTTACCATTTCCAGTGATTCCAATTGCCTATAGGGAACCAAGGAAACCCTTGAAAGAAATCAAAAGAACAATAGCTGGTTACCGATTATACTGGTAACTGGGATCCACTGCTCAAAGTCACCCAAGTGATTGGTTAAAGGGACCCCCCCCTCCCGCGAACTTAGATAACCCCAAGCAGTCAAAATAATGGCCCCAGAAAAAAGGACCCAATCGTCTGCCCTCGTGTGGTCAGTAGGTCGGCTCGCTTCGGGCCCAACAAACAAATGCATCTAGGAGTAACCGGTTTAAGGGGGAACAAAGAAGGACCAGCAAGAAAATATGGCCACCACTCCAAATGCCAATCGAATCTCTCCAACCAAAACCTCAGGGGGAAATGGCTGGTTGAAACAAACAATGGCTAAAAAGAAGAGGAATCACCATCAACAAATTCCTAGAATGGGTTATCTTGTCTTGGTGGTTCCCAAAAGACTTCCTAGTTTTGACACATGATAGCTGGTTGAAATGAGCTCTAAACCGGGGATTTATGACCTGTAAACAAAAAAAGATGCCCTTGCCGAGGAAGCCGGTTCCACTTGCAGGGAGGTTCTCCGAGCAGCTTCCCTCTTGCACAAACCTAGAAAATACCGACCCACCCATGCGACCCCCACAACTTGCCTGGACTACTGTACACAAAACCCACAGCTCACCAGCTTGATTCGCGCATATATCGGCTCGGCTTTTCTCGACTTTTGTGTGTTTCGGACGTTGGCAGCGTGGCATTACGGATACGAGAACTCTGAAATCCAAGTCTCTGCTTCCAGTCGAACCATCCGCATTGGATGGCTTTCTCCATTCCCTGGCGGAGATGTGCCGTGGACCGGACATATGGACATGAAATCTTCCTTTCCCCTCCGGTCCACTGACGCCATGGAACCCACCTTTGGGAGGTCCTTTTTACAGGAAATCGGTTGTCCTTGTGAGGATTCCATGTTTCTGGGAGGGTAGAAAACGGAAAACAGGCGCCTCTGAGACCGTTATGTGCCATGCATGAGTCATCTCCTGGGCTCGACGCATGCACCTCTTGTTCAAGATCCCGCTGCGAGGCAAGAAACACATCAGGATTTCCGAATGCTTGGCCAGTGGCCAAGGGAATCTCTGAAAGATGAGAACCCTTTTAAAGGAATGAACACAGGTCACTGCATGTCAACGGAGTTTCAATGGGTACCCTCTCTCCAAGACACCAGCTGGTTCTACTGACCTAGCTATACAGCTTCATGTAGGCCCTGGGTGAAAATCATAGCCAATTCCATGAGGTCGCAAAAGGCAAGCAAGTACAAATATTGATGTTAACGGTCAAACATTTGGCTTGGTCTCAAACATAAGGTAGATAGCAAGTTCTGTTTGGCCACTTCAAACACCATTCAGCGCGGAAACCCCTCTTGTCAAAACACCCATTTGGTGCACCTGCAATTCGTGCAGAGCGCAACGCTTGCCCTATCCGTGATCAATTCTGGACCTTTTGGGCCCCAGCAATGCTCCTGGGATCCCAAAGGAACTCACACGAGTCGGTTTGCCACACAAAGCCTGAACTACTTTTTGTCTTTTTACCACCAACATGTCTTCAACCCAACAAATCGTCCAGGAAACTCGGGAAGCGAAGGGACCTCGTCATTTGTTTCTTCGCAGACTCAACGCGCCTTCGCACAGTCCAGGACTGTGAGGCTGTAGGTGCAAATCCCACCTCAGCGCGAGCGGATTTGAACGCGGCGGGCGTCATGGCAGTGGAAAAAGGCAACGCGCCACGCCATGTCAAAACAATGTACCCACCTACACAGGGCTGTGGTTGAAATGGAATCCACTTCTCTACAACCAGAAGGGTCACCAAAAAACAACAATTCCGCATTTAAAGAGGGGATTCCCTTGTATCACAGAAGTGGGGATAATCTCCTTGATCCCACAACCTGGATTGCGTTCCGGTTCCGGAATCTCCAGCAAGTTGTGGGCGGGCAACTTCATCTTCAACTCATGTCAAACACATTCACTTGGTGTTGGTTGCTTGGTTGCTGCGGTGGCATGCCGCGATCCCTGCCATCAAATTCGCACTGAGATCTTACATGTGGCCCCAGTCTATGCCACCTGGGTGTGCCTTTTTAGGGACCCTCCAAAAATCATCTGGTTTTCCCTTTGGTTTCCCTTCAAACCCAAAGCAAAACACCGGGTACAAATTAAACAAAGAGGACGTCCGGTTGACCCTTTTGGAAGCGTAGGACACATCTTCGCTTCCAAATGGCTTGCACGTGCACATGCCTGGAAACAAGTCAGGAGAACCCCCCGGAAGGTGGGTTCCTTTGTTGCCAAAGCCTCCCAAATCTTCAAACAGGAGACATCCCTGAAGTAATTCCGTGCTCCGTTTTTAGGCTCGCAAGCCCTCGCCTGAAGCTTAGGAAGGAAGCTTGGGACCCTCCCCCTTTTCTCACCTCCCAAGGAGTGAATCGGCACTTGGAACTTTCGGTTTACCCCGAAAATGAGTCACTTGCTCAAAACCCGGTAGTAAAATGGTCGATTCCCAGAACCATGCTTCAAGAACTAAGAAGGCGGATATCCGCAACTATTTCTGGCTGGGACTGCTCCTTGCTAACCTTCATCTACCCGGGTCTTGATTGTGGCTCAAATGGTCTTCCGAAAATACAAAAGACGCAGAAAGTCCTGGAAAATAGGGAGTAGGATGTACATGGGGCTAAACAAAGATGATTACTCACATCAGCAGCTTGTGGTCATGACTCGATTTGGTCATATCTCAAGTTAGTACCCCACCCGGAGGAGGCTCGTATTCGTCAACTGAGTCAACATCAAAAACCCGGTACAAAAATGGCTAACCCAGAACCATTGAATGATTAAGAAGGCGGAAATCCGCACCTATGTATCTCGGTCCTCTCGCTTTCTGCTCCCCTGCTAAAAGTTTATATCTTTGTGGTTTAATGGAAAACCCATTCATTAGTTGGCAAAGAGTTAAAGTCCTAACATCCTTTGGCAAAATGCACCAAAGTTATGGCAAGGGGATCGTCCCTTAGTTACTAACCTTTATCTACCCGAATTGGTTTGGAGGACGTGACTCATCTCGGCTTGTCTCGGCCGGGAGCCCAGCATGTGGCGTCTCGGAAGGGCAAGAAGGGTGGATACACCGAGGCAAACGGTTTGTAGGCCTGCCAAAGAGTTGCGTCCGCTTACTCCGCTTCTCTTGGCACCTCCGCATCCCAAATCTGCTGGCCTCATGGCTTTAACAAAGTCACCCCCCAAGTGGCAGGCAAAGACATGGACCCCCAGACAACCAAACAGACAGACAAGCAAACAGACAACCACACAAACTACAAACAGGTAAATAGACAAGCAGACTGGACAAGCAGACTGCCAAACAAACAGACAGAACGGGGGTCAAGGCAAGCAGGCAGGCAGGCAGGCAGGCAGGCAGGTAGGCAAACAAACAAACAAACAACCGACCGAACGAACGAACGAACAAACAAACAACCAACCAACCAACCAACCAAACAAACACACACACACACAAAGAGACGTAGACAAACCAACACACACACACACACACTTGCTGAGGAAAACAAAGTTGACCTGAAGTGGTCGTCTCTTCTAGAACCCCCTTAAGCCCAGGATAAGCCATAAGCCCTTAATAAGGCCTCAAAGGGTTAATAAGAGATAGCCCCCCTCCCCATAGCCCCCCTTGAAAATCAAAATACAAAGGGGAAACAGCCCCAAACCCAATTTTTAAATTTGATGACATTGAGTCTTGGCTCTCTCAACACGGGTAAGGTGTCGTTTTGGAGGCCGGAAACAACCCCATAAGCCAGGGTTTCCGAGTGCGACTTACTTGAGACCAGCAACAAAAAGGGACGCCGAAAGACGCCCGTTTGGCCAAAGGACTGATACCAAAAGTTGAGTTAAACTGGCCAAAAAGGTGGGTCAAGTTATTTTGCAAGGGGAAAACGAGTTCACATCCTGGTCCATTGTGGAAAATGGCTGCCTTTCCAGGAAGCTGTTTTGTGGATACCGTTGATACCCATTCCGCATGACTAATCACTCTAGCAGGGAGCCCGTTTTGTATCGCAGAAAGTCGCCCTCCGAATTTCCACCTGTGGGTCTGTCTTTTTGGCCGTTTTTGGTGGGTTTAAAAGGAAACCCCGATTGAAAACCAGACAACCTACTCAAATCATAGCACCGATCTCCCGCTCGCTCGCTTCCGGCATGCCTCATCTGCGCTCTTACGCAGGACGACCACCTGGCCAGGCTTCCTTTTTTGGGGGAGCCTTCTGGTTGGTATTGAAGGGATTCCGGGAAACCGAATCAAAAGGCAAACGCCCTTTTTGGAGTGTCCCAAATCCCAAACATATCTTTGAGACAAGTATTGTGAACCCAAAAGGCTGCCCTCTTGACATCGTGCTTCCGAAAGAGGATGTTTACAGGTCCTCATACAGGTCTGGCTTCAGGGCGCACGAGTCAGCGAGTTTCTTCACCAGTTGGTGGATCCGCAGAATATGCAAAACCACTTGCTGTCGCGTGGAGTTGTTGGCATTTGTTTAAAGGAGGCTCGGCAAGCTCATATTGGCGGACCAATAAGCGATAACCCGGGTTTTATGACGTGCTTTAACCTACCTACAGGACTCATTGTGATTGTTCTGTTTCTAGGTACCAAAGCCAGAAACTGGTGCTATTTCCCTCAAAGTTATTTCTGGGCCTCTGGGAGTGGTCAAATCACAGGGTCACTTCAGGTTTGGACTCAAGGGACCTTCACCGGATTTTCACACAAAACTGAGAATTGGTGTTGGAACATACGTTCATTCCATGGGAATTGGCGGGGTTTTGAGGTGGCATATTGCTGTCCAAGTGTTTGCTTGTGTAGTGGCGATTTGCTCACCAAGTTTCACCTTTAGCTGAAGGAACCTTATGCGCCGTTTAGGAAGGAATGCAGAGATAATCCTACACCTGCCCGTTGAAACCCACAGCGTTGAACGCAAACAGTTTTGGCGTGCCAGCATCCCCAGCAAGACTTGCATCATCAGCATCACCACTCCCATCATCCCAGCATCCCCAGCATCGCCCAGCATGCCCAGAGGTAAGTTCAAGCGCCTTTTCCCCTGCATCCAACATCGTGACGACCTCACACGGGGATTTGTGCCCCTGCTGGAACCCATCTTGGGGACGCTGTTGAGGCGTTGTCAAAGAGAGCGGATTCAGAGGTCTGCAGCGGTGAAGGCCCCAGTAGGCCGGGGCCGGGCCTGTCTTTTTCGCCCAAAAGCCGCCCTTTCTATTATCCGAGCTCGACCAACTTGCAACTGCTTTTGCAACCAAAATCCGCCTTGGTAGGGTTACCCCAAAAGCATGTTGTTGGGGGAGTGCAGGTTCAAGGCTTCCCAAAGTTTCAGAGAAAGCGGTCTCAACCCTGGTGCGCCCTTATTGAGTTGGGACTTGGTGTTGGCCTAGGGTATGTGTGACAAAACGGTGACTTGCTTGTCGGGCAAGTTGAAAGCCAATTCCAAGCATATACCGGTCTGTACAACCGGTCAAAGAAGAGACCCCAATACAGAAAGTCACAACCAACCCCATGCCCCACAACCATGGCCCATGAAAAGTCCACCTGATCAGGCACACAGATCAAGCAAGACTTGCTTCAGAGTTCAGCGGCCGGGAAGGGCCAAAACCGCCCTAAGGCAAAGATGCGATGTGTCCAAGGGGTCGGTTTTTCGCCCTGAGGTTTTTAGCTAGAAGATCCGTTTCCCAAGTCCAGAAGCGTGGGAAGGAGGATGAATTTGTTGAAGGGATTCCCTTGGATCACAGACAGCAACCTAACCCCCTTGTGCAAAAGATGGATCAAAAAAAATGGGTGACTCCAAAATGGAGACCAGCACCTTGGATTCTGGAATGCTCCGCATGATCAGGGCCCTGATGATTGTCCTTTGGCCCAAGGTGAACGCAGCTTCTCGGACGTCGCTGGACAAGAAACCCGATTTGAGGCCTGAAAGCAGCTCATCAGCGTGGCAGCGTTGGCGCGCTGGGCACGCTCGAGCCGGCAAAACGAAAAGGCGGGGTAACCGATCTGGGCGAATTGCGATGATCATACTGTGGATGGTTTCTAAATCCACTTCGCACCACTTGGAAACCATGGTTGAAGCCAGTGTTTGTTGGTATTTACAGGGGAACCATCATTCCAGGGTTTCTTAGGGAAACACGCTTGTCTTGCTGGTGCTCATTGGGGAATGTACCAGTTGGATGGTTTACAATGGTCATTCCCTCATTCCCTGCCGAGCACGCGCAAGAAAATCACAGGTGTCCTTGTGGGAAATAGATGGCCCTGGTAGATTATGAAACTACCTATCGGTCAACCAGGGCCGTCTACCCCGTGGCCAAAATCGCAAATTGGAATTCCGGCTGTGTCAACATGCACAGTCACCTTGGTCGACGTTGGGAGGGGAGCAAAAATTATCAAACTTTAGCAGGTAAGTGGTGTTGAAATCCAACCACTAAACCACAACAAGCAACAAAAATGGAGAAAAACAAGAAAATCCCAAGACCAAGCATGTCATCCCCCGAAAGGCCACAGATCCATGACCTTTTAGATCTGGAAAGCTTTCTTTTCTCGACGCCTTGCCCCCCGGAAACAACAACAACCATGTCACCGCTGAAACCGGCATCTTTTTCTCCACAAATTACCATAGCAGCTGAAAGGAAGAGATCCTGAGGACAGTCATGGGCGCTTTTTTGTTTTGCCCCGAGATCGTTACACTCGGAAAAAATGGGTGAAAAGGCTTACCCGAAGGACCTTACCTCCTGTGCCAAATTAGTTGGGTGGATCTGGCTAGGAAGAAGAAGGCCTGGAGTTTGCCACAAAAGGATCGAGTCTTGACCAAACATGACTCCTGCAATCAGGCTTCCCTAGATGCCCCCTGTACTTCACACCCCACAAGAAGACTCGCTTAAGTGGCCCACAGCTCATGTTTACCACCTTTGCTGCGGTCGGTTTCCGTGCCCGTTCTTTAGTTGTAGCCTTCCATGGGAAGGCACGAAGAATCAACACACATGACCTGCAAAAATTCGGAAAACAAGGAAAACCGAAGGCCATGGTCGGGTTGGGTCTAACCTGAAAAGAAAAACACAAAATCTAGTGGGTGCTTAAGGAGTGGCTGCAAACGATACAATTCCAAAACCCAACATAACATGGATCCCCAAGTACAGGATCGTTTTCCCCGAATCGCTAAGCTCGCTGTAAAATAGGCAGATGTTGTGTCTCAAAAAACGGGCCCGAAATCCACTGGGCTCCTCTGATTCGGCACATTCCCTCCAGGCTTTCTCACGATTCTGCGAGTGCCTGGGACAGATATCTGAAGGCTTACTCAGTGTGGATGGGCCAATTAATGGTTGTAGACCCCTGCTTAATTGACAGGGATTCATCCTGGGTCAACATTACATTAGACAGACTGGCGTGCCAAAATGGTCCCAAAAAGTCTCGTGTCCAGGACTCGGGAGGGCCTTCGGCCTTCTTCTCTCCCCGGCGCACGACGCGACACTAGTTGACCACGGATAGAACTAGGCTAACAAAGGTTGGTCCTTTAGCAGCATGGTGACACAACCCGTTCTTGGTGTTGGCGTTCAGCGGGTCTCCTTGTGTGTGTGTGTGTGTCTGTTGCTTCTGTTCAGGCCACCAATAGGTTGGCCAAAAGGAATCAAACGGAACATCGAACTCCACTTGCAGGGTCCAAATCCCTATGTTGACACATGCCCAAGTCCAAGCACTACCGTCGAACTCCGCGTCCCCACCTTCTTGGGGTCATGGGAGCAGTAGTGCACGATGCGCTTGTCACTCAGCCCGGGATCTGCCAACTTCGCCTCGATTGGGCCAGATTAGCATAGATTTGCTAGCCAAGTGGGAGTCACTTCACTTCCCAAGAGGACTCTCCCAAATCCATGGTGGGTGTGGCATTTTTTTAAGGGGACCCCCCAAAACTGTGGTATTCCTTCAGATTTTCCTTTAAACCAGCAACCATTGTCGGGAAACAAATCATCCATGTAAAGAGTCACCTGAGTGTACTGCACAAACATGTGACACTTGTGGCAAGAGCCACTACACGGCCTTCCCGAAAAAAAATATAAAGCCCAACAACCCAGGGAGTCGGAAGCCAAAGACAAACCCCTTGGAGGCAAACTCACAGGCGCCATCCAAAGTCGGGTTCTGAGGGTGTCTTGGGGGGGGGGGGGCTGGGGGGGTGAGGCGGATCGTCCCTAGCTCCACAGCTTCCGCGCAAATTGCCATGGCTCTGGGCTCCCTGAGCTCACGTTTCGTCCATTCTCCTCACACGTTGCACTCCTTATGCACTTCAAAGACATACCTCTTATCGACGGTTGCACAGGATCACTACGGTGATGGCCCCCCAAATGAAGCAGTTTGTTTCCGTTTGACTTCCTGTCAAACCAACTCCAATATAGGTATCCTAATCGCACGCACGCATACTATGTTCACCGACTGACCCAAGCGGACAAAGTCCAGCCTCCAGTGTCTTGCAAAACCTCCAGACCATCGACAGGTTCAACGGACCTCAGCTCAAAGTCGGATCGAGTCGTTTGACGAAAATTGGGGGGGGGGGGGGGGACGGGATTCTGCTGAGGGTAGCCTTTGCACTTTGGTTTCAAGTAAAAAACTTCCAAAAGCGCCACCATTCTGGGGCCCCTATCCCTTAAGAAAGACCCAAGCCAGGTCGATCGCCTTTCCTTTGACGGCTTCCCGGTTTGCAGCCGCATCGGTGGCTTGGTGGTATGGAGGTTGGGTGGTTTTCCATGGACCAAGGCTTCAAATCCAAATCCAAGCCAATCCAAGCCAACTAAGGGTTACCTGAACAAACGTCGCAGAATCTTAAAAAAAAACAGAAAACAAAAACAAAACAAAAACAGGAAACTGTTCTGTCTTGCTTTCCATATCGATGCCAAAGTCACAACCAGTCCTCTCCAAACACATGTTTACAATCACCTCAGAAATGAATCCGTCTTGGGTAACTCCCTAAGAGGATTTTGCACCTCGTGATTTTGTACCTTGCACTTGCGAGCGTCCGATTTTTTTGTCTCCCTTGGTCAGCTTTCTTTGAGCTCGGATGTTCTGCCCGGACAACTGGGCAACTGAGATATGTTCGACCACTGACACGAGGGATGGCAAGTTGGAACAAGAATTGGACACCAGGCTATTACAGCAAAGGCGCAAAACATTATCAGGGGATCCCTAGGGGGTAGGTACAACTTGACTCAATTGAACGTGCGCGTTCAGCAAAGCAAAAAACAGTCAATTCCTCCGAAAGGAGGTCCCCCAAAAAATGAGCCATGGTGAAGACTCGTACACTGGAGAACTCATGGTCTGGGGCCCTGCACAATCTTCGACCTGGACCTATTGTTTGGGCAGACTACAAACACGTTTTTCCAAATTCGGAGCCCCCCAAATGCCGGGTTTCCGTTTGGCTTCCCCAAAAAAAAGAGACCCACATTTGGTCCACCGGAACATCTCGAATATTTTTCAGGAAAACCCAAAGCGCCATCCCCGAGCCAATCGGAGCCAATCGGAGATCGAGCCACCGAAGTCTGCAAAGAAGGGCTCGTAGATGAAGTCATGGTCCACTGTAAAGAAGTGGGCCTGAAAAACCATCGAGCCCGGGCCACCGCGCGGCTTTGTATCATGCTTCTATGGATCTACCCAACTGCATGTCGTCTTTCTTCAGGAAAACCGAAACCCCAACACCCCCTCTCAACATCTATCCATATACCTGGAGCCCAAATGCCCTTCGTTTTTGTAGGCTTTTCATAAAAACCTGGTTTTGCTTCTCAAGTTATTTCATCATGTTTGGTACTAGAGGCACGACAATTTAGCATAAAAGTGTCTGCACATGTAGTCCATGACTTGGTAGGTATTCGGTGAGCAGAAGGTTTCTGAAGTAGCAAAAAAACTGGTTTTTGAGAACACGGACGATTTTTGGGGAAAGGTCCTATTTTGCTGGGAAGCCCGGTTCAGCTGTCATTTTGTACGACCAGCATTTGACATGATGTGGCATCTCAGTTGAGTTTTGCACAAATCATAGTCAACCTATATACCACATGATGCGATTGGATCACGAAGCTTGACTGTTCGGGTTTTTGAAATGTCGCGTAAGAGACAAAGGGCAATGGATGCCACGCATGATCTCCTACCATCAAATTCGAAACAGTCTCTTTCATTCAACCTCAAGTGGAACCAGACTATAACTTTAGGATACTAGCCTGGAAGTATTGACGAATCCAGAGGTAAACTTGTGACCCAGTGTTACACGCAAGCAATTTGCACATGACCACGTCAATCAAGCATGCTACGTACTCCTGCTGGAGACATGCCATGTGCCAGACTATCCCTAGCTAACGAATCTGCGTGTTTTTTTTTTGGGGGGGAGTTGTTTTAAATCGCATGAAAACGCGGATGCGCACACGCACAGCATTGACATGCATTTCAACAATCAACCAAAACATTTCATAGACCTGCTTCGTTTCTGCCTCGGACAGACCAGCTTTACCCGCTGACATTGAACACGTGCAGGTATGTATGGTAGCTGCACATAGAGCACGCTAAAAATTAATCCTTGCATCATCCAATGCGGGAGCCCCGAGTGACTCGCATTTTGCTGCACTGATGCGCTGCAAGGAACAAGGATGCACTAAAGCAGCCCACTCACGCACAAACAGTTTTCATCATCTTGAGACACTTACTTGCAGGCCTTTACACACAATCAAGCTGAGCATGCTGAAATCTACACTCTACCTTTTCACCCACTACAGCAGGTTTTGGCTCAGCTGTGCAGAAGTTTCAATTTCGCAAATGCGCCCACACCTCTAAATGCTGGCTTTCGATCTTGGAATACTTGCTTTCGGAAAACTTCATGAGATTAGTTGGATTCTTGCTCTCAACCATTGTTTTTGCAACATCGCCCCATGCGCCAAACAAATTTCGTCTATGGGGAAGGAATTCCGTTTCATTCTGACCTGTCGGCACTGTTCGCTGAAAGCAGGCTGCTGTTTCAGGGAAACAACCGCAATTTGGGCCCTCGGCGATTGGTTTTCGGGATTTCATGGGTGAGTGCTTACTTACCATTCTGTTACCTGCTGCTTGAGTGAAGTGCAGGTGCAACAACATAGATTGCATCTATAGGGGTTGCCTTGCTTCTGATTGGCACACTCCTGGTCACTTTGGATGTCAGGTCAACCATAAATCGTTGGTTTTTGTGATGTTTTACTTGGGCACGTATGGTCCAAAGGCATGCTGCCGCTTGTTGACTGCTAGCGCTACTGTAGCGCGGGCTTGTTGGTATGGTTTTCCTTTGAGCTGTGATACTCGTCGGGCGCCTGCCCATGCAAGGGCGCTTTCTTGCATTTTGCGCGGTGGTTGTTGCAGTGTTGGACTGGCGCACTCTTGCTGCGCAAGAGCAGCAACAATCAGTAAGAAAACACGCAGAACCTGCGGTGCAACATCCAGTTAAAAGCAGATCTGCCAAATGAGTTGTTGTAGTCTTTACCTCTCTGAGAAGACAACTGAATAGCACATTTTGTTGCAATAGCCGTTAAAACTGAAGGCCTAAGCAGCGAAAATCCGGACGTTTGGCGGGATCTTGGGCAGGTTGGTGGGCCACATGTCCTCCACGCGTGGTTCGTTGGAGAGAAGCTGTTAGCTGTTTCGCCCAGTATAGTCGCATTTCATCCCATGGCAGTCCAAATGTATCACGTGGAGCAAACAACATTTCGACAGACACGCGCTCTTTCGGAAAGGGGTGTATTTTTATAAAAGGGGGCGTATTTTCACAAAAGGGGCGTATTTCAATCCAAAAAGCAGGTCAGACACAAAAATGAGGGACAAACCGGCCCCAGGTATACACACATGTATAACTTGTTTGCTCAGGGTTTACTACAGGAAACCGAAGCCATTTTGGAGCTCCTCTAAGGCTTAGCGCTTCATTGGGTCCGCAACCGGACAAACAACAACATGGTGCTTTAGGTCACTCTGCGTTGTTCCTAAACCCCTCTGTTCGGCTGAATTCCAAGCCGACTGGTTCTCAGGGAATGAGAAATGGAAGGACCCCTATACACCATTCCCCATGGTTGCCTTTCGGGGAATCTGTAAGGTTCATTCCCAACACCCGGACTCGGTCATAACTATCGCGCCAGCAAGAAGGTTGGAAACCCCACTACTCCCGGGTCCAAGTACCCAACATCCTCAAAACATGGTGCTTGGACCCTGAATGGTGCGTTCTTGAAAGGACGCCCCCCTTTTGGCGTCTGGTGTTCATGGGAACTCGAAACCATGTTCCGGTCACTCGTTGTGCCGGATCCGCGCCTTTACGCTGGCTCTAGGCGCAGAATGTAGTGCTACCCAGGAGAGGCGTCCAGGAAGGATCTGGCGCGCGAGCGGTTGCGGGCGGTTGCGGGCGGGTTGCGGGCGGCTGCAAGACCCCCACACGAACATGGAATTCGTTTTACCAACATCTTTGGCGTTTCCAGAACCTTGGCCGAACCTGCCTGCTGTTTCGGTCATGTTTAAACTCTACTTGTACTGTCCAAAAAGCAGTCGTTGCGGGCTGCTGGTTGGAGGGATTTCGTATTAAAATGTATTAAATAGTTAATACAGCCTTTGGGAGGGGTACTACAGAAAGGCATGTGACAATGGACAACCCAGATGAAAGAACAACGTTGATAGGCTTCAAGGGAACGTGAGATGGTTGACGATTGGCTCCCAATCCATCCATGACATTTGCGGAGCTTGTGCCGTCGACTCCTGTGTGAAATGCAACATAGGAAGAAGCTGCGATGAATGTAAGGCGAACGTACCCTCTACTTAGATGATTGATCCTTTCCGATCTTGCGAGCATCTAATAAGAGGGGCTAAATAGGTACACGCCTTATTCATAAATGACACGATGTGAGTCATAATAAAAACCCGGCATTGAAATGGTCTACCCAGAGCCATGTAAAGAATTAAGAAGGTGTCCGAAGCTGTTTATGGCTAGTATCCCTTGCTAACCTTGATCGACCCGGGTTTTGATTGTGGCTCATGTGGTGTTCGTCCCCAGAGAAACAAACAAAAACAAGACCCCCCCAAAAAACGCCATCAACACTAGCCCCAAAGGTGATGGGCTAAAGACTTCCTGGATTTTCTTGACTAACTGGCCAGAAGGCCGCCCAAACATACCCAAACTGGGACCCTGAAGACTTGACCACTTTGCATCCAAAACTTGTCCTTTGCCTTGCAGAAAAAGTATCCTTACAAATAATTGGCAAACAAATGGGGTGTAAAAATATTGCGCATCTTTGGGATGCTTCTGCAATGTTGGCATGTCAGCTTGACGCGGACACCTCGTTTTCCAACCCCTGCGGCCACTTTTGCTGACCGCATGAGCAGCAGAAGCAAAGCACAACACCGAAGAAAAACACGAAAGCAGAAAAGCAACGGAAACAGTATAGTCTGATCGTCCACTATGCTTGCATCTCAACCCGAATGTTGTGACCATGCTCACAGGAAGCTAACCGATGGCCCAGTTCGCATGGTCTAATTGCTTCAGGTTGCACATCAGCTTCGTCGCTGTTGACCCCTCTGCAAAAGGTTTAACTTCTCTGGGTCCGATAGAGCTCCGACCCGTTTCAATCAAAATGCTAAAGCCCAAAGATCCGTGAACAAATATTGCCTCTCACTTGCTGAGTGGATGGCCCAAAACAGGTCCAAACCTTATATTTACCACTAAAACAGGGTCTTACCAACAAGCTTTTCAAGTTCATGAACTCAGCAAGTGAGGCCGACCCACCAAAAAGCGGGCGGCTGGCTCCCGCCTCGATGGCATCAGCCAAGTCTCGTTCGGACATCGGGCGGCCTGGAGCGGCTGGATCTCAGTTCCACTAAGGTGCAAACCCAAAGAGTGCGACATGGGTGTGGGTCAAAATTAGGTCATGAGGGGACCGCAGGTTTTAGTCTTTGGTGCCATTTACCAGGGTTCCATTTTGGGTGCCTATTTTTGACCCACCGCCACATTCGTACTTGGTTGACGTTGGGTGTGGGGAGCAACAAATTGAAAGAATTTTAGCAGGTAGGTGGTTGGAGTTCAACCACTGAACTCCACAATAGGCAAAAATGGTCAAAATGTGTCCCAACAACAACCATGAGTAGGCCATGAAAACAAGCTCTAAAAAAAAGGAAGGTCGCACCTTTTGCTGCGTCTGAATTCCACTGGCGGCCAGCTTTCAGAGAAAGTCGAATCCGAAAGCTTATGAATGGACCCCCCCCGCCCCAAAAGAAAAGAAAAGAACCACAAAACACCGGAAAAAGGGGGGGGGGGGAGAACGACTCCCTGAAACGTAACCACCGCCCGGACTCCGGGAACCTCAAGGCCACAGAAACTCCCAACCAGGGTAAGCCTACATGTTTCAGCCGCGATTTCAACTGGGCTGTCCAAATGAAGAGTTGATCAAAGGGACTTGGCAAATTACCAAGCTAAGCCGAGTTTGGGCCAACAAGTTGGCCATGGTAGAAAGACCACATCCTTTTTTGTGGCTGAACTTAAAGTAGTTTCACCCCCCCCCCAACACAAAAACAAAAAACACAACAAGCCCAAAAGATATCCCCAACAGCAATCCCCCAGGACGGTGCCGGAACAGAACCTATCTGGCAAAGACCCCCCAAAATCTGTCAGCAGGAGAAACGGAGGCCTGCATGCACCTTTTTCCCGGGAGGGACACTGAGAGCCTATTTTGCAACCTCGGTTTAGGGTATTGCATTTTTGTCGGGTTCTTGGCTTTAAAATGGGCTCTAAGTTGGTGTCTTTTGTAGGGCACCCCCCAGAAGGTGGTGTTCCGTCTTGTCCTAATGTTAATCAACCCCAGCTTATCAATAGGGGGGTATCCCGGGGTTTAGTGGGGAGTCATCACCTTTGGAGGGGAACACCCCCCGCATTAAGAAACTGGGGTTGATGATCAATGGGTCAACATTACCTGTAAAAACATGCAAAAAGGGGCACCTTCAAAAACAAGACACAGCGCGCCTCTGGATACGGCGCCCTGAAGGCTCGCCGTGGAAGCCCCCCCTTGAGCCCAATGCGGTCCGTCCGGCGGCTTGCGCTCGCATTTCCGCGGGCAGGGATCGATGCAAGACACCGGTAAAACCAACGTCAAGCCTGCGTACTGGGTGCATGCCGACCGAATGAAATAAGCTCGGGTGGTATCCCCAACAGCAACCCAGGAAGGACATGCCCAAAGCCACCATGGACCATTCCGCAGCTTAAACCTATCGAACCCAGAGCTTGCAGCTGAAGAAAATGAGTCGAAGCCTAGAGCCAACCGAATACTCAAAGTTGCAACAGCCCGATGACCATCTTGAATATTACAACGGTCAAATGACTCTTGAATATTTCACAAGAGAGCAGAGTAAAAAATAAACATGGTCAATGTACGGCAAAACACCATTCAAATGTTCAGGTACGGCTTCTGAACGTGCAAAGCTCCCATGCCGCTCATAGGGATGTACACTGCCTTACAAGCTTACATGGGTTGCCGAGTGAAGATCAGAAGTACAAATCAAATCCGATGTTCTTTGGCCCTTGCCCTTTTGGACCGAAGAAAAGACGGGCTACCCAACAAATTCGGTATCTGGGTTTTGTTTGACCCACACCCAAATAGAATTTAGTGGTCCGCTTGTGGAGGTTCCCCTTCTAGAAAACGGCTTGGATGCGCTTCTTGTGGATACCTCTTGTTCCCGGGTATTTAGGTAATCTTTTAGGTAATATTTTAAACATCACCCCACCACAAGTTTAGGGGTCGATTCCTTTTCCATTCTTTTCAACCATCGTTCTTTTCACAAACCGGATCTGTTTCCAACCTAGGTTTCTGATGGTTTCCTGGAAAGAAGCATCCCTGGAAAGCATGGAAATGGAAGGTACCCCTAGAACAAGGATGGCTTTCGCCTCTTCTTCCCCCCTGCTGCTCATCGGTTAGGAGTTTTTTCAAAGTAAACATCACCCCACCAAACGGAAGCTCCTTTTAAATTGGCCACCCACTACCCTCGGTACCCACCACTGCTACGTTGGTGGGAGGGAGGGTAAGTATGATTGCCAGAATCTCAAAATGTCATTAAATTACATTTTGATAATTGGCGATGTATGCGATGTCTAAAACCGCCCTCAAAGCGGAAACTCACGGCTCGTGAGCCCAGGCCGCCACCGCGCGGCGAGTCGTGTTTTCTTCTTTCTCCTTCGGCTCACAGGAACTCCCGAAAGCTTGGCGCCCTGGCGGTGCCACACGAATCCTCGAAGCAAAGGTGAAGACAATGGGAATCAACCTTGAGAGTTCATGTTTGTTTGTTTGTTTGTTTGCTTGTTTGGTTGCTTTGGGTGACGTGTTTGAGAGTTCTTGCTTGTTTGTTTGCTTCGGGTGACTTATTTTGAGAGCTTTTGGTGGGTGACCTGGTTTCAGAGGGGGGATTCTGATCAAGCCTGCGGCCTTCCTTTTTGGAGCATGGGCGTGGGTAATGCCCCAGTGCTCTATGCCGTGATGCGTATGACAACCTTTTCACTTTCAAGGGGACTTTCTTGGCATCACACAACCACCAAAAAACAACACGACAACGCCTTTCAAGAGACCCCGCCCTGTTGGAGGTGAGCCAAAACGAGTTGGAGCACTTGCTTTGGGGGAATCTTTTTGTAGCTGTCCTCGCTGCAGCTTTCCTTGCCGCAGACGCGGACCAACGCAAGCCATGTGTTCCTTTACAACCCTTGGCATGGTATTTTTTCTTCTGCAGTCTCCGACCAAACATGAACAGAAACAAAAAGCTGACAACCTCAAAAGGTGCTAACAACCGTGAAGATTGCTTTTAGTGCTTCTCAGTTCGCGATGATTCGTATGATGCCCACTGCAATCTGAGCCTGCGGTCCTCCAGGCTGCTCTAAAGCTAATCAGTGCATCAGGACGGTGATGCAAAAACCAAGATGCATGGCACATGCTGGGTCACAATCGTTCTGATATCAGTGCTAATGCGTCCTTGACATGTGAAAACCAATCCGAAATGTGTTAGTCTGTGTGGTGACCATGAAATCACTGAAAAGAACATGCTGTCGTCAGCCAATTGTAGGCTGAGCTGGACATCTCCTGTGTTGACGCCTTGTTTCAATTGAGGCAAATGCATGCGACGCAGGGGGTTGAGGAAACCTCCTCCCTGCATCAGAAAATAGAGCAGCAGCCGGAACAAGCACAATTGTACAGCGCCTCAGGCAAGTGTTGCACCCCCTTTAGCAGATAGGGCAGCGCAGGCTTGCAATAGCAGCAGTAAAGGCAGCGCGGCAGGACGGCTGGATGCAAACACTGCAGTGGCCTGCTGAAGAGCAACAGGTTTATCCTCTTGTCTGGGGTAGTTTTTGCCTGAGCTTTTGGCTGCTCGCGACATGACGCAGATCCATTGCAACTCGGGCCACTTTGCTTTGGACCATCATGTATCAACTGCCGAGCATGATGGGAGTCATACTTTTTAGCTAAACGGCTGGTTCCTGTTTAGGCCTGACATCCGCTTGCCGGCCGAGACGGTGCAGCATTTGGAAAGCTTTCTTCAGGAGACTCAGAAGTACTGGAAGCTCGCAGTTGAATCTTTCCTCAGGGAGTGCTCTCGTGAATAATCCGATCCGCTTGACGAATCAAAGACCGCACTTGAAGATTCTTGAGTAGGCTTGCGGCGCAGGGGGGACGTTTCCTTGATGGCCAGATTTTATCCTTGTGTGGCAGGCTTTTGTCGCGTTGAGCTCTTGGATGTGCCTTCCCTTTTGGGTTTTGGGATGGTCTGTTTTCCTGATTGCCATGCCTTGCAGGCTTGTACCCTGTGCAGGTCGTACCGCAAATCGAAAATTATATCGGGGTACATGTCACCTCATCGATGAGGCCGTTGCAAAGATTGTGAACTGTGAAGCGTTTGACGCATGCCCTTTTGGTTTCCTCTTCAAACCACCCGCCAAACGCAGTTTCGACCAATCTGCTTCGGAAGCGGAGTGTGTTGAAAAGGGTTACAAAGGACAACTGCGCTTTCAAATATACGTGTCATGACATGTGGCCCGGAAAATATGATCGCATTCGATTGTGGGAGTGTCGCTTGGTTGTGGGAAGCCCAGCCACTTCCATTTGCTTAAGTCCACTGGAAAAAGTCAAAACATTTCCAGTAGTGACAGTTTCCCTTTAAGACAGGAAGGGAACAAAAATGGAAGGAGAGAGAGTCCGGCCATGTCCGCCAATCTCCCCTCCCACATGGACCACCCGAAATGGCCCCGGATCCATGCCTGCGGCGGCAAAGCTTTCGCCGCGCCTCGGTGCCAAGAGTGGAAGGGGTTCAGAGCAAATCATTCGAAGGGATCAGTACACAGGTTCCAGCACAGGGGTCTCAACCACTGCTTTTTGGTTTCCGTACTTGGGATCTTGGACGTGGTTGAAAAAGCAGTTGTTGTCAGGTGACGTGGTTGAAAAAAAACAGTGGTTGTGGGGTGCCGTTTTTTTTTTTTTTTTTTTTTTTTTAATCTATCATCATGACTCAATGGTTCTTGAAAGAAAGAACCCCGATTTGCGGCGGGATCATGCCAGACCAGCCCAACTCGAAAAGGATATGCTATTGGTTGGTGGACTTCAAAGGGACACCCTCCCAAAAACAAAACAAAAACACACAAAAAAAAAACAAAAACATGGATTCCAGGCAAGACACTGAATAAACCAAACCCCTCGCCATCTGTTTAGTTGTTGGTTCCCAAGATGGAATGCCTGGATCCAAGCTGTAGATCTAACTCGGCAGGCCTTGAAAAATGCATCCGGATCCGATGACGACCCAAGGGGTTCCCAAAAAGGCCACCCCCGCGAACGGGCGGTGAAAGCAGTGCTTTAAAACTAAAATTCCAATTGAAGGCTGGGCGTCCAGACTCCAAACGCCCTCGAAGCCGCCACCTTGGCCTTGGGGTTCAACCTCACGTCCAGATTCTGCTTATTTTAGTCTGTCCAGATCTGTTTGAAACCAGTGCTTGTTGGTATTTTCAGGGGAACCCTCATCAGTCCAGTTTTTTTTTCAGGGAAACAGGTTTTCTTGCTGGTGCGAGCAGGGAACGAGAAATGGAGTGAACCTTCCGGCAACTCAAATCCCCGCGAAGGGAACCAGCAGTTGGATGGTTAAGGGTCAGACTCCATGTATCGCACCGGCCAAGAAAAAAAATGGTGTTGGAGATCCCGAGGGGAACCGCCTATTTTTCTGTTGTCCTTTCGATGGCTCAGGGTGACCTGAACATCCAGCTGCCCACGACCGGAACTCGCAGCCTTTTCACCCGTCGCCGATCTCCGATCTCCGATCTACGCCGATCTCCGGGGCTTCTAATTGGGAGCACTGCGATCTACACCCGCCCTGTTTGAGTGGATGGATGGGAACAACCTTTTGCCAGCCCGCACGGGACTTCCTAAGTGGCCCCTCCGCAATGAAGATGTAACACATTGCGAGCAAGCATTGGCTTGCTCACTGAAGACAGGGGTGGGATGTGTTGTAAGCGCTCCAATCAACCTGCCAACACATATACAAACATTTGCAAGTGCCGTGCACTTCACGCCCAAAAGAGCGTTTCTTCTGGGCTGTGCCTCCTCAGTCCAAAAGTGTCGCTTGGCCAAGATGCTCCCAAAACCCTGCACAAGGTAAAACTAATTTACCGCAAAGGGAAGCTAAACCGCTTGGTTTACATAACACATTGTTTTTGAAGGGAAACCGCAGAAAAGCTATATGCGGTTGCCTTGCTTTGCGGGAACCTCCCCCAAAAAATCAATTAAAGAAAGTGTGGTTGTCCTTCCGTTTGCCTTCAAAAAACCAACCCAAAGGGCACACCCATATCTACCCCAGTTGAGGGGTGGGGGGGTTGGGGTTTCTGCAAACTCTCGGGGGATTCGTCACCGTAACACTCGAGCAACTCCATGGAAATCGTTGAGCCCGCTCCCTCCCGTGTGGCCGGGTGCAGATTTGTTTCACCTGGCCCTTCTGGCCATTCCTCTCCTGGAGCAAGCCTTCGTGGCTTCAAACTTGTGTCCCTTTAGAACCCCCTTTAGGGTGCCCTGCCCTGAGTGTCTTCCAAAGACCCACCCAAACGTGTATATTTAAACAGAAGGATACGTCCTGGGCCCTGGGTTTTTGCATCCACGCGCTTTTGGCATTTCCATAATTAAAACCCGGTAGTAAAATGGTCGATTCCCAGAACCATGCTTCAAGAATTAACAAGGCGGCCGCGACTATTTCTGGCTGGGACTGCCCCTTACTAACCTTCATCTGCCCGGGTTTTGATTGTGGCTCAAATGATGTAACCTGTTATCCTTTTGACACGGGGTGGCCGAGCTTGCTTTACCTCTATCAAATCTGGGCGAACTGCTACAATTCACCAGCATAAAACATTCGGAATCCTTAAGAAATCTCCATAAGCAAACAACTCGGTCGCGCACCAAACCCGGAAACGGTGTTGAACAATGCTGCGACTGAGGACAGTTATTAATGACTGACAAATTAAAGGTTGCCTCCCCTCAAAAACCTATACATATAACAATTATATACCTATCTACATATACCCCCAGATTCCAAAGGCCTTGAAAATATAGGCCTCTGACAAGAGGCCTTAAAAAGGTCAAAAGGCCACATTGAGTTTGATGCGCAGTGCTCCCCCCATTTCCCGGTCCCAATTTGCAAAAACAAAAACACACTTTGCAACACCTGCGTAAAATTGAGCATGATGCAAACACCGCGCCCTTGCCAAAAGCTAGTTTCTGTTGATAAGGCATCGTTATACATGTTTACATAAATATATATCTCTATATATATATATACACACCATGTATACTATATATATGTATGTATGTATCTATATATATATATATCATCTATACATATGTATATACATATATATATATATATGTATACATATGTGCATGTATACATGTACATAACATATATATATATATACATGTGTATATATATATATATATATATTATGGTGCAACCCCCTTTTTCTCGCTGTCGCCCAAGGCTTGCCATGCCTCAGGGCCCTTCACGCGATCCGATCGTGCGAGTTTCGCTCTCACGGTCGGCCGTGGCGCACCATGTCGTTGGCGATGGCCTGATGCATCCGCGCGGATCCCGAGAATCCGCGGACAGTTCTGGGCTTTTTCCGTTTTTTTCGGCCCTGCTCAGAGTGAAGAGCCTGTGGGTGAAGTGGAAACAACAATCTAAAAGCTGCAAAACTAAAAAAAACTAACTAAGGACCATAAAACTAAGGATAGTGAAGTGACCATAAAACTAACTAAAAAGCTGAAGCACTGAGGAACCGGATGGCTGGGAAGCACTAAGCCATGCAAAAAGCTGAAAACATCGAAGGAACCGGAGGGCTGGGAAGTACCCAGATGTTGCGCAAGGCAAGTGAGAGTCGAAGACTCCGCTTCACGAGTGGACCCCAAAACCATGGTGGGTATGTCGTTTTCTAGGAATCGGACCCCCCAAAATGGCGCAGCGGTTTTCCTTTTGGCTTTCTTTTTGGCTTTAAATCACACAACAGGGGAGGACCCTCAAAAAAAGACTCGCAGACCCAAGGTCTGCGGGTTTGCAACTTCGGACACCTGGGTTGCCATTTTCCGGTGTCCACACATTTCCCAGATGCAAACCACTGAGCAAACTGTTTTTGGTTTTTGAGCAATACGATCCGAGAGTAGACATTCTTGGCAGTGCCAAGGAAGAATTGGCGGCCCCTTCTCTTTGGTTGAAAAAGGATCCACTGGAGGCTTTCGATGCTCCGAAAAGAGACAGATCTGCAGGGGTGGTTCGGTTTACATGGAACTGTCGAGGAAGCGAAGGGGAGCTGAAAACATCAACCACAAAGGCACTTTGAGAAGACTCGCAGTACCCCTGTTTGGCGACTGTGGGAAAGGAATCGGAAACCCTATGTGGCTTGTCAGACTTTGAAGCCGGGAAGCTACCAAACAAAAAGTTGGATTTGGCCGGAATCCCCTGAACTAAGGGTTGAACTAGGCTGGAACCTACAGGATCCCAATCCACTCGCCTTCACGTAAAGCTGACAGCTTCATCTGGTTGATTTATTGGATGCTTCCACTAAGGGCAAGGATGCGCGGGTCCCACTCCCCTTCCAAGCAACAACCCCCCCACATTCAATCAACAACCACCCCCAAACAACAACCCCCCCAAAAAACAACAACAACCACCTCCCACCCCAAACAACCACCTCCCACCCCAAGCAACCCCCCCCCAAACAACAACCCTCCTCATTCAATCACCCCCCCCTATAAATGCACGTCTCACCCGAGTTCCACGGCTTCTTCGGCTCCCCGAGCCCGAAGGCGCGCGCCTTCACCGAGCGAGTGTCACCGTTGCGAGCCCCTTCCTCCAGCTTCTCTGCATCTTCCTCAGCCTGAGACGTTGCGAGCGCTTCCCTTCGAGCAACGAATCCACGGGAATCGGAGCCGAGAATCGGGGGAGTGGTGCAATGGAGGGGGGTCCACCCCATGGACCCTCTGCCAAAAGCCAAAACCTTCGAATCCCAAACCACCAATTCGGCTCCAAACCACCAACTAGTAGACACTTGGCTTTCTCTGTGCCGACGTCAAGCAGAAACTTGCCGTGTAAGCTGGGCATGCCAGCATGTACCAAACGCTAAAAAGTTGGAGGAAGGGAAAAAGCCAAAAACATGCTGCACGTAAGAAGCCTTGTTCATGTCTTGGGGACAACGGTGCATCTCGGTCCTCTTTGGTTCTATCTGTTTAGTATTGTTTTGCATCAGATAGCATGCATCAAATAGTATCTTCAATTGGCCATGGAACTGATGCTTAAGGGTATCTCTAAGCAAACCACATCATCTTGCTATGATCCCCGTCAAGCCAGGAAGAACCCCCCTCTAGCAACCAAGGAAAAAGGAATCAGCTTTGAATCATAGGTGAACTTCTTAAACAAAAAAAATGTGAGTGTCCCTGGTAAGTGGATGGCCTAAAACTATTCTAAACTAGTGGAACCCATCCATGTCTATCCAAACTAATCCAAAAAGGACACCTTCTTTTGATGGACGAAATCCTGCCCCACTTTGAAACCATGGGAAGCCATTGTTTGCCGGTATTTACAGGAGAATCATCACTCCAGGGTCTCTTGGGTGGTGCGAAATGGGATTTCGCAATCATCCACTGCATGCGTGCGCTGATTACTTCCTTTGAGGCCACCCAACCCAACAAACAATAATCCGTATCCACCCGCTGAGTTGGCCCAAAAAAACGGACCCCTGGAGCCTGGTGGCCATGGCTCGAAACCGTTTTGGGATACAATTTTGGGGTAGGTGAATTCACCTCCCATTTTAGGCTTCCTATTTTAGTGGAATTCACCACCCATTTTACTCTATTTTAGTGGGGATTGGGATGTTCACCGGGGGTACGATTTGGATTTTGACCCATGACCAAATCCCTCTAAACCCGGGGTTTACATTCCCAAAACACCTATCCAAACCATCAAAAGATGGGGAACCGGATAAAACGAGCAACACCAAGCCCTGCAGCAATACAAAGAATGGAGAGCAAGCGGATGGGCAAAAGGGTTTGCGGCTTTTTGGGAGACTCTCGTTTGGATGGTGTTATTATAGGGAAACCAAAGGAATCCATCCATCTTAGTTTCCCCTCTGCAAAAGTTCAACTTTGTGTGGGTCCAATATGGAAAATCCGACCTCTTTCAACCAAAAAAGTCCAATGAGTAAAACAAACAGCCACAATGCCATTTCTTGGACCCCCCAAAAAAGTCGAAAGATTAAACCACATGGGAAAAACATATTGGACCCCCTCGTTTTGAGACAAACTCCAGTCGTCGGAGGACTTGGCCCTGGAATGAAATCGGATCTGGAACCCCGCCTGCTGCTTGTCCACTCGGTGGGGCCCCCGGATGCACATCGTTCGCACCTGAAAGAGAGAGTTGGGCCTTTCCTGGGATTCAGTTGCCATTAAAACAAAGGGGAGGTTCAGTTCCATATCATTTTTTGCCTTTCTCCCGAACATTAAGACAAACGGGGTGAACATATCACCACGATTTACCGTTCAGGAGTGTCCTCATTCAAGTTTTGCAACCGGTTGAACCCTAGGGTGCTCTTGGCGCCCATTTTGGGATTTTTCAAGGGTCAGGAGTTCTCGCATGCAAATTGGGTTCCATTTTGCCTTTCTTTTAGGGGCAGGTTGAACCCGGGTCACACAAAGAACCCTTTATATGGCGGTGCAGGAGGGCCCTCGGACCCAAACTTGGAAAGGAACCGGACTCCTTTGGCCAACGAATGGCCAAAGTGCTACTCAGTTTGGCAATGCGCAAGAACCTTCCTTAGGAAACCCCGAAGAAAGTCATGCAAGCCCCCGCTTCGAACAGCCAGCCAAGTCGGCACGGGATAAACCTCTCTCCAACAATCGTGGAAGTGGACAGGGGGGTTCCCCAAAAGGAAAACAGGGATCCTTACATTATACACCTGAACATTGCAACTTGCAAATGGTGGTTTCCCTTTATTTTGGTGTTGAAAAAGCAACATGATTCAAATGGTTGCAAAATGTATATTTTAAGGAGCCCTGGAAAATCGTCTCGAAAACACAAGACAAAACCATCTACTTCCCTCGAGGCTCGAGACATGTCTAGCACTTGCTCCGCTTTCTGCGCTCGGGAAGGGGTGGATATAAATGAGGGGGCAAAGAATGCTATTCTAGTGGGCTTGCTACAAGAGCGTGCTCCATTAATGTAATTTAAATTCTTCTTTCAAACTGTACAACACAAGGACCCCACCAAGATTTCGGTGAGAGCTCATGTGGCTTTGGATCACTTTCCTGTCTCGTACTCTTAGAGAGGAACATTCTGTTTCAGATGTGATGTTCATGCCCAGCCCAGCCAGGTCCATCAGCCTCATAGCAAAAGCCTCCAAACTCTGCCAGGAAATCCATGAAGTTGTGAAGAGTCATACTCAAATCCTGTTCTGAGAGGCGTCTGAAGATCATGAACAAAATAACACACGGGCAGATCTCCAAGCTCCTTCCTGGTTGGCACTATCCAACTAACCCTCATCTACCCAGGTGTGATATTGCTGTGGATGGCCGAAATCCATTTCGCACCACCTGAGAAACCCTGGAATGAGGATTCCCCTGTAAATACCAACAACCAATGGTTTCAACCGTGGTTTCAAAGTGGTGCGAAACGGATTTCGCAACCATCCACAGTGGCTCAGGTGAAACCCCAAATCAACCTCGATAGCTCCCGCCTTGCCGCCATAGTTGTAGCCCCCGCTCTTCTCCGTAAGCCCCACTGGCAAAGGCAAAAATCGAGAGAGAGAGAGAGAGAAAAAAAAAACAAAACAAGAACAACAACAACAGCATTGGTGACCTTTGGTGACCATTTGGAAAAACAATCCATGGGTTGCTGTGATAATTACAATGGTACAATGGCACAACGCCAATCTAAACCAGTGGAACCCGTCTATTTCGTTAAGCAAACAAAGCTACAAATGGGACACCTAGAGAATCGAGGCCTCGCAGCTGCAGTTCTTTCAGTTAGCCCTAGACGACCCGAAAACGAGATCTTCAGATTCTGATTCATGTTTGTGTGTATGAGCGTTTTCTCTATGAGGATACCCGTTTTGAAGTTTTGTGTTGGATTTGTACATGAAAGGACAATCATCAGGTTCAAAAAGAGGCCACCCATGTGGACTATCCTAGAAATGCAAATTTGGATCCCCAGTTTGCCATTCTAAGCCGGATCGATCAGGACCAATAAAAAAAATGGGAGCAGCCCGCCCCTTTTGCTGGGATGACATCACGGGATGGCCCAGGCCTGGGCTAATCCATTTGTAAAGCAAGCGTGTTACACTTCTATTTGCTCAAGGCCCCTGGAAAAAATGTGTTCTTCCAGTTTTGATAGATTCCCTTTAAAACCAACAGGGGAAAATATAAAATAACCTTGAATCTTAACCAAATGGAAGTACATGGGTTGTGGGAAGTGCCTTTTTCACTGTGATAGCACCGAACAGGGCCTTGGACATGTCAACAAATACTTACTTTGAGGGGAAAATCCCTCAAAATTATTGGCTTGTCACTTGTCTCAGACTGTTGGACCCTCCTCCAAAAAATATAGAGTCGTCGTCCCCAACCATGAAAAGAAACAACAAAAACGAACAGCCAAAAATACATCTGCGCGAAGTTCCCCTTCGTTTCCCTTTTCAGCCACCCCAAAGGTACCCGGAACCTCAAAGGACTCACCCCATATTCTTGGGCCAAGCTTTGCCCGCATTGTGATGGTCCAAATACCCTCAACGGGCCACACTTGTAGTTGGGAGCCAAATCACCTCATTCAACAGACCACTCACTTCGCGAGTAGATTGGCCAGAAAAAGTCGGATTTGGGGTTCAGCTTCCAAATAGTCGTCCAAAAGTGTTCCAGCAACTTGTTGTTTAATTGTTTTTGTCTAAAAAGTTGTTAAAGTCCAGAAACTCAGGGAGTGAGGCCAAGGAAAAGGCAAATTCATCGTGAGGCCCTCGCTTCCAACTTGACTCCCGGAATTCCCGTGACTGCGCGCAAACAGTCAAACGCCCGGCGAGTGAGATTCAAACCTTGGTGACCCTTAAATGGATTCCATCAAATGGTTTCTAGGATGGCACGTCCTCCTGTGGCGCAAGCGATCGGAGACTTGGCTGCAACTCGTTTGATTCGGGTCGCCGGAAACACGAGTTGAGATGGCGCCAGGAGGCCGCAAGCAGACTCGGAGGTTCTTCCAACGTTTTCGCGAGTCAGAGGCTTTGACTTTAGCTGGATCACCGCTTCCCTGGACTTACAAACCCCGGGGTACGGGAACTGTTGGATGGTGAAAATGGAAAATGACGGACCCCTTGAAGGAAGCTAAAAAAGAGTAAAGTCTGTCAACGTTCGCTTTTTTGCTGGTTGAAAGGAAGCATCAAAACACCCCCTCCCCAAAAGGAAAGGTGGACAGTTAAGATATATCTGGCAATTGCCACTCCTTCTCCGGTCCCCACTCCTTCTCAATGAGAACCGGGTCCGAGAGCCAATCGAAATGGGCACTCAAATTGTCACTGAATTATCCATTGCAAAAGGAGGCTACCCAAGGGTGTCGCAGAGAGAAAAGAGAAAACCAAACCTTATTGCCTCTTTCCCAGCCGTGACTTTGCACCCGCAAAGTCGTGTGACTTTGACGCAAGCTGAAACGCCTCGTCAACATCTACAATCTACAAATAATTAGGATGCAAACTGGAACAGTGAATTAACGCCAACCCAAATGCACAGTGCCAAAACCTACAAACAACCACACACACACACACAACAAACAAGGATCATCCAAAGTCCGAACATATCTTATTTAGCTGCGACGAATTCTGGAACAAACAAAACAAAGGATGCGCTGGCGCAGATTCGATGGACAACCCATTTTATAAGGGCCTTGTCAGTATGCCATCCACGGATCTGAACATATGATCTCATACTTCGCGCATCTGACATGGGCAGTCCCCAAGTCAGATCTGAACCTTCACAGGTGTTTGAGTTTCAGCCGCGCGGGTCCCGCGGGTCCATCTCTAACCCGCGGCAAGTGGGCAATTCTATTTACCGTTTGACCGGTTGAGCTGCCAGGATCTGTGTGGCGAGGGCCGAAATAGAACCATTGTGGGGAATCGCCCTCCCTGGCACCTGACAGGAAAAAAGATGATCTTCCAGGTGCCTCCCCACAGGCGCCATGTTAGTGGAAGGAAGGGCAAACCAAAACTTGGCTCATGATGGGAGAAGAATGTGTGTAGTTGGCCAGCCCCTCGCACGGCTGTGGCTCAAAACACTTCACCAAAATGGAACCTTGGTAGACTAAAACCTGCTCTTTAATTTTGAGCCACACCATATCACTTGATTTCGATTGGGAACCCCCCCAAGCGGAGAAACGGCTTGCAAACCCACTTCAGATCCAACAAGTGCCGAAAATCTTAGCGCACCTCTCACGAAGCGAGGCGCGCCTTGTGGCATCATAATCTCTGCTCGCCATGTCCTCAGCGGAGGCGTGGGAGTCGACCCAAAGTTTGCGGACTTGCCAGGCAAAAGGGTATTGAAAACCAGCAAGGGACCTGAAATTCCTTGGGACCAAAGCCAAGTTGCAACCAGCGACCTTGGGTCTAGGCGGACTTGATGGTTGCACCCAAAAAGCAAACTTGGAGGGTGATAGAGACTCAGCTGCCCCATGGATTTCCATGGGAAAAAAGGGCACCCTTTTTTGTTGGTTGAGTTTAAAGGAATTGGAACCCTACCCCAAAAAAGTTGAAAAAAGGAAGCAACCCACTGGGCAACAGAGGAGAACGGGAAGGACTTACGGCCAGATGGGGGTCTCATGCCAAGCTGCAACCAGGTGAGTCGGCGCCCGGTTTCACCCATAGACGTTGGGTTTACCCTCTCCCAAACGACTCCATGGAAGCTGCAAAGGGACCCCTTTGGAAGACTTGGTTCCATTTACAGAGGCCAATTGGGGGAGCTTCCACGTTAGTCGGGAGTGTAACCAACATGGTGGGGCATAAGGTTTAGAGAGGCCTTACTATAAACCTCATGAAGCCAGCCGGTGGGACCAACTACTGAAGTGGCTGCAGCAAAAGGATCGTCATGGGGAAGCTCAGCCTACACCCCACTCGGTGACCTTGACGCATGCCCGTGATCCAGCCATCACTCGGAGGGCCGAAACCAATCTTCCAAGGGGGCAAAATTGATTTCAAACCACCACACTCTGGTACCCTTGGGATGTTACATTCAAACGATGTGGTCGATGTCGCATGCTTAAACCGGTGGTTGAATTCCTCAAGAAAGCCATCGAAGCATTAGACCTGGCTTCCCTTTAGAATCGATCCCATGTTGCCATCTGAGTTCTTTGGCGCATTCGTGGCTTTTTGTCCGGGAAAGAAATACCAAAGCGGGCCATCCAGGTTTCGTCTTATCACAAGCGGCCATGGGTCAAAATCCCGTACCCCCAGTGAACATCCCAATCCCGACTAAAATAGACTAGAATGGGTGGTGCCAAATGCTAGCCTTGGTTTTCACCCCCAGCCAAGTGGCGAAAACAAAAAAAACGCAAACCCTCGCAGACTCGCGGAGCTGCGCTTGGCAAACCGCTCAGGCCGGGGGGGAAAGGGTGAAGAGACCTCTGGACACGGCCAGCTCTTTAGACGAGCTGGTTGCAATTTGCCGATCATGCGCATTCCATCCGGTTCCCAGCGGATCCGTTTATATCGGTACCATCCGGTAACCAAGAGAACTTCTTGGCAAGCCAAAAAAAACAAAATGGCTGGACGCCTGCAAGGGTAACTGGGATCCGCTGAGGTTCGGAACCCTTTCAGGGACCCCAAGTCTAAAACCAGCTCGACATGGACCCATGGAGGGATCCAAGCTGCAACGAGGGGACCCAAAGAAATCTCTGGGGGACAAGCCCCCAATTCTCTCACTTCCTGGGTGGAATATATGCACAGATTCAACTTCTTTACTAGCAAAAAAGAGCTTCCAGGAAGCGACTAAAGTCCCTCAACTTGTGAAGTGAGATGATATAACAAACAAACCAACAACTTCCACCCACCATGTTTGAGGGGCGAAGATTTGTCGCCCCAACCAACCTGTGTTTTTTTGGGAGGGGGGAATCTGGGGGCTAAATTCGGAAACGCCAACCACCTTTCATCAACTAAACATATCTAAAGACCAATCAAACCAAACAGTCACTAAATTAACTAAACAGTTCTGACAACACAAGAAGCCAACCACTAAACCAACGAAAAAGATCAAACCACTTAAGAAACCAACCACCAAACGAACGAAAAAGATCAAACCACCTAAGAAACCAACCACCAAACCAACTAGAAAGAACAAACCACTTAAGAAACCAACCACTAAACCAACTAGAAAGAACAAACCACTTAAGAAGCCGACCAATAAAGCGACAAAAAAGATCAAACAACTTAAAAAACCAACCACTGAGCCAACTAAAAATATCAAACGACTTAAGAAACCAACCACTAAACCAGTGAAAAAGATCAAACCACTCAAGAAACCAACCACTAAGCCAACTAAAAATTATCAAACTACTTAAGAAACCAACCACTAAACCAACTAACAAGATCAAACGACTTAAGAACCCAACCACTAAACCAACTAAAAAGATCAAACGACTTAAGAAACCAACCACTAAGCCAACTAAAAATATCAAACGACTTAAGAAACCAACCACTAAACCAAATAAAAAGATCAAACGACTTAAGAATCCAACCACTAAACCAACTAAAAAGATCAAACGACTTAAGAAACCAACCACTAAACCAACTAGAAAGAACAAACCACTTAAGAAGCCGACCAATAAACCGACAAACAAGATCAAACGACTGAAAAAACCAACCACTGAGCCAACTAAAAAGATCAAACGACTTAAGAAACCAACCACTCAGCCAACTAAAAATATCAAACGACTTAAGAAACCAACCACTAAACCAAATAAAAAGATCAAACGACTTAAGAACCCAACCACTAAGCCAACTAAAAATATCAAACGACTTAAGAAACCAACCACTAAACCAACTAGAAATAACAAACCACTTAAGAAGCCGACCAATAAACCGACCCCCCAAAAAAAAACGACTTAAAAAACCAACCACTGAGCCAACTAAAAAGATCAAACGACTTAAGAAGCCAACCACTCAGCCAATTAAACATATCAAACGACTTAAGAAACCAACCACTAAACCAAATAAAAAGATCAAACGACTTAAGAAACCACCCACTAAACCAACTAAAAAGATCAAAGGCACTTCAGAAACCAACACTAAACCAACTAAAACGATCAAACCGGAAAAGGAACCCACCACTTAATAAATCAACCACTAACTCAACCGAAAGGATCAAATCACTTAAGAAACCAACCAATAAACAAACCAAACAGATCAAACCACTTGAGAAACCGACTGGATTGAGCCAAGACCTGCCAGGCGATACATCCGCTGGCAAACTTGAACGCCGAGAGGCGGCTCTCCGGTACTGGGCCTCGCCTTTCCTGCCACCACCTCTGCCTCGATCCATGGGCCCAACTTCGTTGACGCGGCGTTGGGCTTTAAACGAAGTCAGGGCCGATCCATGGCCCGAGGGCTTCGTTGGTTTGGTTTTGGGCTTGAAACGAAGTCAGGGCCTTACCTGTGGGATGGGCTTGAACAAAAAACAAAGACTGCTTCTTGTTGCAGCCCCGGCAAAAAAAAGAGACAAAACAGAAGCAACACACAGCCAAAAACAAACTACAAAACACGATCCAACAACGGTGCAGAGGGCTTGAAACCAATTCAGGGCTCTCTCACTTGTCTCTACTATGCCGGGAGTTAGTTGTGTTTTTCTCAATTGGCTCAAAGCGTGGTCCCGCTAAAAAACGTGGTCCCGGCTTTTTTTGTTGAAATCTCGCTGCCTTTGGAACCCTGAACATGCAGATGGCCAGAATGTGTCCGGCCACACTGTGGTGTCAAAGGCATCCACGAGGTTGGCATTGGATAGGGAGGCAGCCTGCCCCAAAGGAAACTCCTCAAGCCTGCTGCTTTTACTAGGTCCTCCAGTAGAGAGGATAGAATAAGGGTACCCGACTTTTTTTTCTGTAGTCTATTTTAGTAGGGGAACCCTCCCCAAAAAAAAGAAACGATCAAAGGGCACTACTAGAACAACCTAGTTTATTTGATTGGATTTCACAGAAAGGCTCCGATCCTGGTGAGATTCCTCGGGATTCAATGCCCAGTTTTTGTGTAGGTGGCTTTCTGTGATATCGCAATCCCTCATTGAGCTAAGACTAAGACAGTGCTTGGCCAATCCACACGGGAAGGGAGACAAGGCCATTTCAATTGTGGACTTGAATCAGAAGAAATGGCCATGGCAGCGCATGAACAACATTCGCCTTCTACCACGTGGTAGTTGGTTTCTCCCAGAAATTTTCAGGGGGGTTCATCCATCCCCACTGGTGTTGCAGGATTTGTTTCCATCCACGGTACCCGACATCAAGTCAAGGTGATTGCCTCAATTCCCGCCCGGTTCTTCAAGACACCGCCCATAGCATATAGAAACTGGGACTTCCTGGAAGGCATGTTTTCGCAACCATGGTTGACAACGACCCCCAGGATTGAGGGACACCCCTTTTGCTTCATTTTTGTTTTGACGGGTTGCAAACAAGACAAAGGCTCCCACATTCTCCAAAAAGGTGTCTACAAGGGGCGTGACAAGGCGAACCCCATTTACAAAACGTCACCAGCGCCCGAACAAGGGACAACCTCGGGTTGTAACCTCGGTTCTATGTCGCCCAGTTGCTCAACTCACTACCATGGGTGTAAGCTTCTTCACAAGGTTGAACATCCAAGTTCCCTTTCAGGGAAGCAGCCAAACGCCCCACGGCATCCCAGAAAAGGTTCTTAGTTCTTCGCGGGGGGCTTTAGGACTCTGAGAGCGATTCTGGTAGGCAGGGGAGCCCTAATGATCAGCCCTACCGTTTTGGACAAACAAACAAGCGGGGATACGGAGGAAGCGGGGATATGGGGGGATTCCCTTGGCGCCATTTCCCATACCAAACTTAGTCAAGGTGTATTTAGGGGGAATCCTCCCGTATCCCTGGTTCCCCCTGTATCCCTGCTAGTTGGTTTCCCTGAACCTTCGCCCTCTGCCTTGCCAATGTTGTCGGGAATCTCGGTCCCAGTGTCCGGCTTCGGCGTCTCAGATGCGCAGAAGGACGGACAGAATCGGAAGCGCCGGCGATTGGCTTGCGACCTGCTGCCTGCTTGGGTTGGCTTCAAGCAGGGTTTACCAAAATCACTCTTTAGGTGGCTTTGGATGAATGGTATGGTTTCAAGGGATATAGGGGCCCCTATGGGCCAATACAACCACAGCATGCTTTGCTAAGCAACCACGGAGCACAACTTGCTTACAACTTGCTGCCCGCCAAACACTTCAGCCTAATTTCCGAGACTTGAATTTGAACATCAACGCATCCAAAGAGAGAACCATCTGAGCGATTCCTTCAATCTACTCCACACACCTGAAACAAAGAAGCCCTTGTCTTGGTTGCTGTTGACCCCCCTGCAAAAAGGGTAACTTTTAGGGGCTTTAGTGGAAAACCCAACTTGATTTCAACCAAAAAGTCAAAGTCTAAAGCTCCGTTACCCAATAGCAATCAAGTTGTTCAGCACCAAGTGAGGGACCAGCAGGAGCGGCCAAGCGCAACTACAGCCGAGAGCAACGCCGTGCATCTGGTTCGAAGCATGAGTTTGAGAAAGGAAGATACCCTTCCTCCAACTAACATGGCCCCTGTGGGGAGGTAATGGGAAGATTAATTTCCTTTGAAGGGACCCCGTGTCAGTTGCCATGTTAGTGGGAGGGAGGGTAAATGACGAATGGACTACCCTTCAATGTGAAGCTTCTTTTCAGGAAACCAACAAACACCCAGGGAAAACGTCTGAAATTTCGCAAAGACCAATGCATGGTTGAAAAGAATGAACAAATCGACCCCAGCCTGGCGATCTCATTGTTCCTATCTCGCAGGGAAAAATGGGACAAAAGAGCGATCCATGCTATGGGGCCCAACAAGGGACTGAACCAACACGTACGGGATTCTCTGAACTGACAGCGGCTTCCCTTCTAACGAACAATCCCAACATACGCATGTATCCCCATGTTTTTGAAACAATCGGGCGGGCTTTTTTCTTGGAAGTCTGCAACATAATAGCCTCTTAAACAGGGCACGCTCAGAAGAAGAAAAAAAACAACGCATCGTTAGAACCACGTAGTTGTGTTGTCCACTGGGATCCCGGCCACCTTCACAGGCGAGCGCTTCACCGACCGCGAGCGCTTCACAGACCTCGTGTTTGTTTTTTGCCCCGACCCCCGACCCTCCCATGGGTGTGGTGAATCACCGCACAATTCAGCTCAGCTCTATGCTCTTAGTTGTTAAAATAGACTACTAAAAGTAATGAACAAAACGAGCAATTGTTTTTCTTGGGCACCTTTTTGGAGATCACCCAGTCGGAATGATTCGATTCCCCGTTTTCTTAGGGGGTGCAAAATGGAGTTCGTCCATCCGCAGTATCAATCCTCTTTGGCTTGCAGCGAAAACAAGTAAAACAAGTCTATCTGCCCAAAAGGGCTGGACAGAACAGCTGAACCTGAAGCCCTGACTACAACCCCCCGCTAGCGCAGGCCAGGACATGTGGGTGTTTCTCCAAATTCCTCCGGTTGCCAAATATGTTTGTGTCTGGAGATAAGCCCCTTTCAATGCCGCCAGCCCAGTGCCTGGAATTGGCAACCCCAGGATGCATCAGCCAACTAGAAGCAAGCCCAAAGCAAAGATGCGCAACACCCGCAAAAGAGGAAGTCTGAGATGAAAAAAACATGATTCAGCACCTCCCTCCGAGCATGGCACCTGACGTTTCAGGGTCTTGGGAGGCGATGTTGCGTTCAAGGGACCATTTCTCTGGTGGGTTCATGGCATGTGGACAGGAGGGCAATTCATCCAAAGGGAACCCCTGAAAGGAATCTCCGAGCCTCCAATCAGATGATCTGTCGCAAAGCCTCATGGAAACCTGTCTAAATTTCAGTTTGCATTTGTTCAATACATGTGGCAGCCTGAATTCTTGGCTGACGTTGAAAGGGGAGCAAAAATTCTCAAATTTTAGCAGCCAAGTGGGGATTTCCCACTAAACCACAATAAGCAAACATTTAACATGTTTCCCAACAACAACCGAGAATTGGGATCCACGCCTTGTGCGGGGTGACATATTATTCTGACTGTGCCGTACTATCCTCCAATCTTGGTTACCGTAGACCCCTTCTTAGCTCGTTGTGGGTCCAAAGGAAAATCTGACCTGTTTTCCCCCCCAAAAAAAGTCCAAAGATCCGTTCCCAAAGAGCCATAAAGCAATTCCTCAGGCTTCGATTGTAGCTGAGGTGTAGGGAACATGTGTGTGTGTATGTGTGTGTGCAATCCGCCTGTGCTCTCTCCCAGACCGTGCCTCGATCTGCTGGCACGCCTCCGAATTCGATGCCCCGCGGCCGCATCCGCATGAATGAGTGCGGTGCATGACTTGCTTGGGTCGAGACTCTGTTTAAAAACACTACTGTGGGACGAGTCGTGTTTCTTTCTCACGAGCCCGCACAACCCCAATCCCTAAACCCTCGAAGTACTCAATGGACGGCAAAGCCCTGCACCAGTTGGTGGTCTCACTTCCTGAGTGGAGTGGCCAACAAAATGTCCAAAAATGAGAGCTTACCCACTCAAACGGTCTTCCCCCAAAAATCGAAGTCCAGGAACTAGGGGAGGAATTGGTTTATCCCAAGATTCTCCTGGGGGGGTCGCCCATCCGAACCGGTGCAGACGTTGTACAGTAGGAAGCTCCCGTTCGGCTTCGGCCCCGACGCGCTGGTTAAAACCAACAGACAGGAAGCCTGCCTCCAAGATGTATGGGTGTTGACCGATGAAGGTAAACCACAAAAAAAGGTCTTTTTTGCCGTTCCCCACTAAATGGGAAAGTTAACCATGGTCATTTGGGGGCCGACAAAAATATTGATCAACCCCCCTAACAGTGGGACTCTATCGGAAACAAAACCAAAATGCAACCTTACGAATACAACCTAGGTGGATGGGCAAAAACAAGTGACCAAACCTTTTTGCTTACCACCAACATGGTCCAAACCCCCAAAAGTGACGCAAGCCACTACCATAAATCCGGTAGCAATCTCCATTGCTCATACTGTGAGAGGACGAAATCCTGCACCACCTAAGAAGCTAAAATGATGATTCCCCTGGACATACCAACAAGCAGGCTTCCCATGGCTTCCTAGGTGGTGCAGGAGTTCGTCCTGCCATAGTAAGTCGAATTCCGATTCGCTTCGGAGAAAGCAAACAGGCCACCCGGTTCCGCCTTGTTAATTTTTGGGGGTACCCTTTAAGGGGTAGGGTCTGTTGCTGGCTCCCAGTATAGGAAATCCCTTAAAGAGAACAACAACAGCAGTTGGATGGTTCATCCCCAAAGCAAACAAAAGGCTCGGGTGATATCCCCAACAGCATGCGCTGCTCTTTTTAGTGCTCGCACCCCGCACCACCCCGCAGCCCCCGCAGAATTTGGTGGGACCCTGGTGGAACCCTGGTGGAACCCTCGTGGAACCTTACCTCATGGCACCCCGGCTAAGACCCCAAAGCTTTCAGCTGTTGGGGAACAAAGGAAAAACCACCCCATGTGCCAGGCGTCCTTATGGGTTGCTTAAAGGATAGCTGCCAAAAGAATCACTAGGCTTAGAGCACCAAGTTATGATGTTGTACGCTGAAAGGAAACATGAAGGAAAACCAACAGGGCAACAAAAGTCAAAAAGTTTAGCTCCGTCTGGCAATGACACGTCCTCGCATCCCATCCAAACAGTCAAAACGGCGACTTCAGTCGCCTCGACCACAGCGAAACACCACACAAGAAACCATGGAATGATGATTCCCCTGGAAACACCCACCATTGTTTCTTAGTTGGTGCAAAACTTCGTCCATCATAACTCATGGTGCTAGCTGAAAGGGAACAAGGAGAGCAAAAAGTCCAGCTCCGTTGAGTTCAGACTAGGTCCTCCAGTAACACTCAGTAGAGAGGTTAGAATAAGGGTACCAACTTTTTTTGTAGTTTATTTTAGTAGGGGAACCCTCCCAACTAAAAAAGGGGTGAGAAAGGGCACCTAGCTGGGGGACCTAGGCAATGTACAAGTCCTCGCATCCCATCCAAAAAGTCACCACGGCGACGTCAGTCGCCTCGACGTAGATCTGCGTCGCGGCGGCGAGCGTCGCGGCGGCGAGCGTCGCGGCGGCGAGCGTCGCGGCGGCGAGCGGCGGCGCCTCGCGGGGAAACCGAGGCTTACTTGCAAACAAGTGGATGGGCCAAAAAAGTCCTAGAACTGTTCTTCACCGCTAAAATGGTCCAACCCCGAAAAGTGATCAAAGTCCAGGAACTCAGGAAGTGAGTTAATCCGATCTGGGTATGGGTCAAAATAGCAAACTACCAGGATATGGACCGCAGTTGTTTCTATTTTGGGTACCTATTCTTGACCCATACCCCCCCGAGAGGGTTGCAGCAACGAAGCAACAAAAACAACAACACATCTCCAACAGTTTGAAAGCTTGGTTTTCGACAAGTCAGTTGTTGATGTTACATGTTTTTGCAAAACGGCTACTTGACAATGGCCTCGTTTGCAAACAATGTAAACAAAAAGAAACGATCTAGAGTGAAGATTGTTTTACTTTTATTTTTTTGGCACAAGCTGTCTAAAGGCATCCTTAGGAAGCCTGTTTTTAAGAGCACATTTTATTTAGCTCCTTGTGAGGGTGTCATCAAATCCACGAGACGCAAAGATTGGGGCGAATTGGTTTCAAACGTTTCCACCACGTACCTCAAACTGCCCAAAGCAAACATGGGGATACAACCGTTCATCAAAAACGACGCCTTTGTGCAAAATACATAGTTAAACCACCCCCAAAAACAAGGCCAAACTGTTTGGGGGGGCTTCCGGTAAGGGCCACCGCCTAGCATGTTCCAATCACTTCTGCCAACCCGGCGACCTTGGGTTTTAAGAGAAAGGGGCTATGTGGGTCTTCTTCACTGCTTCTGCTGAACTCGCTTCCTGCAACCCCCCCCCCCCCCAACCACTGCTTTTTCCCACGTGCAAAACTCCAAGTGCTCCAAAAGGCAGTTGTTGGGCTGTCCTCAGATTTCCTGCCAAAAGTCTCACCTTCAGTGGGTTCAATACAAAAACAAGCACCAAACCAACTAAAAAGAATGAAACACCTTTCTGGAACCCGATGCCTGGAGCCTCGGAATTGTCCTTAAGGACTCCCCAAGCCGCCCCAATCAACCAAAACTTGGCCTCATCAACCAAAACTTGGCAATGGTTGCTTCCCCTCCTCCGCCCATCAGCGCGCGCTTCGAACGAAGCCCTCGGCGCCTGGAGTCCGAGCGCCGATTCCTGGGGCTCTCGGAGCGCCGCGGGCTCCGGCGCCGCGAGTCCGAGCGGGGCATGGCGCGTGGAGAGGGGAAAACAAGAAGAAACGGGGAGGGAAGGAGGCAGGAAACATGTACAAAGACTTTCGAAACCAGTAAGTACCGCAGAAAAAAGGAGGCACAATTGACCAAGAAATAGACATGTACAAGCGTTGTACACATTGATATCTTGAATTCGGATTGATCTGGTTGCTGGATGTTCGAATAGTGCAGAATGCAGCTGATTCTGTTGAAATCCTGAAGTTGACAACGATCGAATCTATAGCAATTGTCACATAGCTGTGAGAGCTGAAAGTATGTGCAATGTTCAATGCTGTACAAATGCAAGGCCTGCGTTGAATGGTAGGCAAGCAGCTCTCCTTGCGAGCTGATGGGGCGGTCGGTGACTCATTGCCAAAGTTTGTCGGGGGAAAAAAAAAGGACGACTTGTTGAAGTGGACTGCGTTGTACCTGACATTTCAAAGCCCAATTTCGTCATAGATGATCTTCCTGCAACATCGAAATGACCAGCTTGCCAAGCCGCAGAAATCAAGAATGCCAAACCCAAAACTGCGAATCGCTTTCAGGCCACGCTACTTGAGCCAAAATCCGGCGATACAAGCTGCGGCCCGGCAGGCAGAAACTGGTGCCCTGTCCAGAGCTCCAGAGAGCCCTTGAAATGGCACATTCCTTCCTATGATACCTAGGTCCTCCAGTAGAGAGGTTAGAATAAGGGTACCCGATGTTTTTTCCGTTGTCTATTTTTCTAGGGGAGCCCTCCCAACTAAAAAAGGGGTAAAGGGCACTACTGGGGGACCTAGATACCGAGTGAGCCATCCCTAGGCTACTTTGCTATTGTAACTAGAGGGGATTTCCTTGGTATCGCAGAAATACGCGCCAAAACTCCACATGCTCGGCACCTTAGCGGTCCTACCAAGGCGTCGCCACGTTGTTGAGCCTTCTGTGCCTCGTAAGGGAAGGACTAGCTAGCTGATTCCACCTTCATCAGCCTGCGGCCAACATGTGCCTCAAGCCTTGCCCCGCATCTCCTGGGAGATTGTTCAGCAACAGAAGCTGTCCCTCAACCAAAGTTTCCCCTGCACATGGATGTCGCGATTCGCTTCTGGCCCCATCGATATTCCAAAAACTTGCATGCCATGGTCACAGCTCTTTATACATATTATGTTCCTTGGTCAAGTGAATGACCTTCCATACTGACCCCAAAAGGGTGTCTTGCCCACCGGCACATGGGTGCTTCTCAATATCAGGATCCACATCCGCCAAAATGAAGGAACCCTCGAAAGCCGGCTCCCTTGTTCTCTGAACAAACAACGAACCCAAAAAAAAGACACACGCATGGAGTGACGGTCCGAAAAACGTTCATGTTCAAAACCTTCGGCGAGATGGGTTCAATTGCCCTTAAGAGATACCCAGCAATTGTTCCTTTGTGGGGTGTGTGCTGCGTGACGTAGACGCCCAGAATTGGAGATGGTCGGACGAATCCGCTGCTACGCGGTCCGCACCCGGGGCCATGTCAACTTGAAAAGCAACAGAAAACCAAGGGGAAAGCAGCCACTTTGAGGGTTGCCCGCCACCTGGAGCCACCCATCCAAACCCATTGATCTTTCTTTGGGGAGCGGCGGGGGGACTGTTTGTTGCTGTGGGTGTTGTGTTTAAGGCAAAACCCAAACAAAGCGCAAACACTGGAAGCTCCCCTTTAAACACCAGGGTGACATGGCCCAATTCCAATTCCGCTTCAGCCAAACAAAATGTGCGCGCCCATGAGAATTTGGTGAATAGCTCCCATTTCCTGATGGTAATTCGAAGTGGTCCATCTGGGTGTGCCTATTTTTAGGTTGGACCCCCCAAACCTGTGGCTTTCCTTGTCCTTTCCCTTCCAAAAACAGGAGTTTCTGGACTCCAGAAACTCCGGTTTTTGAGAAAAAGGGCTGCGTTCAGAGCAATCAAATACACCCGACGTGCTTGAGAAAAAAAAGGTGACCTGAGAGCCTTCAGCTGAGAGCAATGCCAGGCTGGCCAGCGCGGGCCCAACCAAAGGCCTTGAATCGTCGGCAACCAGTGCTTCCAGCCATGTGGGATCCCGAAATAGAAATCGCACCCACCTAAGAAGCCACGGTTGAAATTATAGTGTTTGCTTCTGTATTTCCAGAAGCGAATCATTCCAGGAGTTGTTGTTTGTGTCTTGAGGGGACCATTGTTTGTTTGCATTTCCAGGAGAAACCATATGCACAACTTTAGTTGGTTGGTATTTCCAGAGAAAGCAAATCATTCCAGGGTCTCTTGTTTGCTTTTGAGGGGACCATTCGTTGTTTGCATTTCCAGGAGAAACCATATGCACAACTGTAGTTGGTTGGTAGTTACAGGGGCAGCATATTATTCCAGGGTTTCTGAACGGTGCGAAATGGATTTCGTCCATCCACAGTAGGACAGAGGGGAAGCATACAAAACCTCAAGGCAAACAAATCTGGGTGCGCCCTTTTTGTTGAGGGCATCCTGTTTTGAGGGTGATTCTTTTGAGGGTACCCTTTTCTGGTTGGTTTGGAAGGGAAACAAAGGGGAAACTACAACTTTTGGGGTTGCCTATTTTAAGACACGCCTAGCTGGTTATCTGTTCCATCTTAGAATGCTGTTGTTGCCCAGTGGAACGTTCCACACCTCCTTGTTGGACTGGTGTCCAGGCCCATTAAACTGATGTCCTCAAATTGCCGCCGAACTGGTCAAAATGGGGGACCGCCCCCAAATGTGTTGAGAACCCTTCGAACCATTCACTTAAATCTTCAGGGGTGTTCTTAAGGTGGGGTCCAAAAAAAAAGCCACGCCTGCGCCCTTCTACTGTCCCCAACGCCTGCAGCTTCTTGCCTCTGTTTCCCGGGCCTCATTATTTTGCCATGATCAAAGTCACCCCCGTTCAGTGGTGAGTTAAAGGGAAACAACCAATTCCCATTTCCTGACTTCGATAACCCCCAGAAACCGTCGAAATAATGACCCCGGTTTTTTGCTGCAAACCCAGCCTCTTGGAGGAAAAGCCTGGGTGCTTGGGGTTCTGGGGATGGGGAAAACGTCCAATCCGCCCTCAGTCACAAAGCTCCTGGGCAGCCTGCAGCAGCACACCCATGTTCTCCTCCTCAACGGATTCCTCCTGAACACCAACCACTGAGTGCCACGTACACTCCAAATAACACCGAATCTCGGTTGCTTTCTGCTCTACTGCAAAAAGTTTAACTTTTAGTGGTTGAATGAAAAACCCATTAGTTGGCAAAAAGTTCAAGTCCTATCATCCCTTGGCAAAATGCACCAGAGGAATTGGTTGGGGGGAATCTCCTTTTGGGCCGCGCCAACCCGTTTCTGGGCTCCACGTCACTTTGAAGGGGATCGTTGGCACGCTTCACAGATCGAGCTTAGAACCCGATCAGCGGGCTTGCTGGAAAACCATCCACCCAAAAAGCGCAGGGAACAAAAAACTGGCTGACTGGAAGTGGGCTCAAGGGCTGGCAAGGCTGCCAGGGGGAAAAGCTTGGTGTTCAGTGGGCTCTTGGACCCAATGATGGGCTTATACCTCTATCAAACGTGGTTCGCGGTCGAGTTCCAACGCCATTTTCCGGAATTCCTGTTGGGGTTTCCTACTAAAGAACGGGGAACCCTTTTCCAACTGAAGCGAAGGATGAAGGACGAGGAAGTTCTTAGAGCACTCGTTGGACGTTGTTAGAATGGACAAAGAAAGCAAACGCATCGATTGGTTCCGCAGATCCATGGGCATGGAAGGGAAAAAGCACAGTGCGGCGGCGAGGACGCCTCGCCGTGGATTCAGGCGAATGTGAGAGCAGAAGTCTGCTACGACCCACGTTTCCTAAGTTTTTGAACAGACTGCTCACACTCACCCATCAGCCAACTTCTCGAGTTGGTTGCCTTTCTTGAGAAGGGCTGTGGAAATTTCGGGGCTGTTTCTCACTACCAGGGAAGTAAACCGCTGTCGTTTGGAAGGCCTTCCAGTGGTGCCATTGGCTTTTTCGCCTTGAAAAAATGAGGACTTATTTCCAGTGAGTTCGATTCCCTCTAAGACCACCGGGGAAAAAACAAAGAAACCAATGGAATATTGGTATCACGGAAGTGGGTTGCCATTCCCGGCAACGGAACTCGATACCACCAATCAGTGTGAGAACACCCCGCATGCCATGGCTCTGTGGATTTCCACAGCGGACGTTTCTGGAAGTTGACTTTCGGGCAACCTCCAGGACTCCAGGGATTTCGATTGGCCGGTTCTGCACCAAAAAATTCCGAGGATTTGCGGAGCTCCCAAGACTTTTGAGGCACGTCCCTGCTGCAACTTACCAGTTTCCATTGACCTTTCCTGGCCACTGTTGAGGGTTACAAACAGGATTTCTCGGTGTCTTAAAACAGGGCGACCCACGGGTGGTTTTCGTTTGAACCAACCCAGGGTACTCAATTGTTGGAACCAGCCCTAAATGGATGAAACTCTGGAAAAGAGACCTGGCTTCAGATGATTTCTGTCCTCCTTCTCCACCGCTTCGGCCTCTTCTTGGTCCGTCATCTCCCCGGGGCTGGCTTCACGGTCTGCCTGACAAAGTGAAGCCAGGGAGTCCCCAAAAAAGCTTCCATGTGCCCAACGAGTGGGAAGGGGCAGCAGGTTTTGATGGGGTTCCCTACTGTGGATGGACAAAATCCATTTCGCACCACCTAACAAACCTTGGAATGATGACCCCCCTGTAAATACCAACAAACAATAGTTCATCATGGTTTCCACGTGGTGCGAAACGGATTTCGTCCATGCACAGTATGCCTTTGGAGCTTCTACCTGTCCGCTGGAGTGCACATTCCTGTCCAAGGGCCCAATGGTGGAAACCCACGAAAGGAAGTCCAGCTTGTAGTTTGGCCGCTTCAGCGGTACACTTGAGCCAAAGTTGGCGCGTTTTGCACGGCTTCTGAGCTGAGCTGGCTTAAAAGTTGCTATCAGGCCCTAGGTCCAGGTTGCGTTCCACCTTAAGGCAAGAGGAACTCCATTCTACCTGTCACTTCCAGAGTGGATGGCAAACTGTTTGTTTTCCACTAAACAGGTTTTCCCAAAATTTTAAAAAAGATATGGGTGAATTATAATATTTCTTCACGCTGTCCAGTGTCTGGTCCCATTGACCCTCGAGAGCGCATTTCTCTGAGCACAGGGTCCTTTAATACCTGCTGCATCAACGAGATCTTGGTTGCTGTCGACCCTTCTGCCAACAGTTCAACTTTTGGGTGGGTTTAGTCGGAAAACCCCAACTTGAATCCCCAAAAAAAGCTTTTTGTCCGAAGATCCAGCCAGCAGTCAAGAGCTGTGCAAATGGCTTACGCCTTTGGGGCAGTGAGGGATATTGTTCAACCCACCTGTTTCAGGGGACCCCAAATAACTTGCCGACGGGCTCAAGTCTCAGTCGCGCGTTGACGGGTGGGACGGGTGGGAGGGTTGAGACAAAGACATGAGGGAGGAATCAAAGAACGCCTCCACCCTACAAAAGATCTGCTAGAGCTGCTGAATGCTGACCCCTGATTGCTCCTGGGTCCCTCTTCACGGCGGATTGCTTTCTTCCCCCCCGGATTAAATTACGCACTGAGGGGTTCATTCACTAGGGTACCAACTTTTTCTGCAGTCTTTCTTAGTAGGGGAACCCTCCCAACCAAAACAGGATGTACAAGGGCACCACTGGGGGACCTAGTTCATCAGGAGTCGCACTCGGAATCAGAGAAACCTTCCGCTTCTGGCCACGGAGAGGTTCTTCCGGTCGCCCGTCTTTCTAGCTGTCCCCGTGCATCTGGCTGTTCAAATCGTACTGGGGAGGCCATTACTTGTTCAGGCAAAGGAAAGCAAGGGTACAGACATGGTTGCATTCAACCAGAAAAGCCTTGTTTTGAGGTGGCACTCCCTTAGTCTTCAGGTTGACATCAAAGAACCAGACAACCCCCCCCCTCCCCCAAGATGTTTGTTCCTATGTCCAAAGTTCCAAGTACAGTAACCAAAAAGCAGTGGTTGGTTGGTTGATTGGTTGGTTGGAGTGCTGGACCTCCCTCCGATCCTCAGATCCTCCGCCCGCGCGCGCGCAAGCGCGCCTCTGGGTTGGGGTTGTCCGACGGAGCGTTGCATTTGAAGAGGAATCCCTGACGCATCCGATCGCCCGATTCGATCGAGGATTTCGCTAAGCTCGACACAATCAAGGGATCCTGGTATCCTTTTCGGATAGCTTAAAAAGAAGGGACAAGAAAAGAAAACAAAACACATTTTTTTTGATTTTTGGGTGTCCCTAAAACAAAAAAGGCGTTGCTTGATTTTGAGGGTACCCCTTTCTTGATAAGTTGCACAGGGCCAAGCAAAGGCAAACCGAAGTCCATTCTGGGGTGTCCCCTAAAAAATGAAAACGACACACCCACTACCTGGTAGCTGTTTATCCATTGATTCCTACCAGTTCATCCAATAGTCCTGCCGACATTGGACCAAGGACCTACATCATGCGGAGCCCCTTTTCTCCGCTAAGCAGCGGGTTCCCTAGGTCCTGCAGTAGAGAGCTTAGAATAAGTTGGTACCCGATTTTTTCTGTAGTCTATTTTAGTACAGGAACCCTCCCCGCGGGAAACAACAAAAAAAACATAAAATAAAAGGGCACTACCCCTCCCCCGCCCTCCCCCCAGGAAGGGACAGTTTGGGTGTCAAGAAGCCCGTGCCGTGCTTGCTAAACCTTCGCTTGCAAGCCATAGGAGCTGAATTCTGGGTCAACTGGCACCTTTAGAAGCAATGCGTATGGCTGCTCTGGGCTGTTCAAACTTGTTGGGTTGAAAGTTAAAGCTCCAATCTGACTGGCCAAGGATTCCGGTTTACCTTTGAAGAGCTCAGATATGGCAACCCTCAGAATGGGACATGTCCTTTCAAATCGCCAAACAACGGGATTCTGTCCCAGAAACACGGAAACGCAACGGCTGCCAATGTTTGGCAACAAAGCTGACACCACTCTGAGCATAAGGTTTGGCTGATTCGACAGTTGCTTGTTTTGTCCTCCCTGTTTTTGCCGACTTCTTGCAAGCGCTTTCTGGCCGTCATTAACTGACACCCCTCCCTTCCGAGAAACGGAAGGCTGGTTTTAAGACTCCCTGTCACCTTGGGGGAAAAGGGACTGGCAGGAAACCGTCAAGCAACTGGGATGGGACTCGTCAGGCCCAATGAATCTTGATTTTCCTTCCAAAATCCAGAGCCGAGGAGTTCTTGGCATCTTTGCTGGCCAAATTGATCTACCCAAAAGCTCTGTGACTTCCTTCCTTATGTCCCACGTCACATGAAAGACAAACATATCCTAGTCCTGACAGGGCTGCGAGCGTGTCCTGGGTAATTCAAGCCTATTGAAGAGGTCAAGCCCTTTTGTCAAGAACCCAAATCGGCATTGGCCTTCAGTGGGGTTCAAGAAACCACAGGGATCCTTACATTATACACCTGAACATTGCCCTGTAAATGGTGGCTTCCAACTTGATTTTGGCGTTGAAAAAGCCACATGTTTCAAATGCTTGCCCCTTAAAACTCCAAGCCTTGGGGAAGTTAATATTTTACAGACATATAGCCCATGTTACCCAACAAGTTGAAAAGTTGTGTGTGTGTGTGTTTTTGTTTTTTTTGTAAGAATGGAAAGGCAAAATGAACACATATTTTAAGGAGCCCACCATCTTCAGCGAAACGCGTCTTCCGTGGGGCAACTCAATTTCTCGTCTGGGACAGTCGCCTTTGATTTGTTGATCTCTGGGTGTTTCCGAGGAACCCCCCTCGTGGATGGTCAGAAAGCGAGGAAACACGACTCCAGCAGCATTCAGAGGGGGGTGAACCAACTTTGTACTCTTTGAAGGGTGGCAGATGCGAGTGGTCCCGCCCCCCCCCTCTGTCGGTGGCTCTCAAACATCGCATCTCGCTGTATCAGTCAGCTCTGCACATGCGTCCCCGTCTCCTTCTTTTGATGCTTTTGCGTCGAGTGGGTCATCACTTTTCTTGGCCCTCTGCGATGCACGTCTGGTGCTGCCTGTCCGAACTCACCAGAGGGCATTGATATTCTGTTTCATGACACCGTTATATCTATCATGTGGTTAAACAAAGTGTGTTTCCAAAATGGGTCAGCTTGTTAGTTCATGTCAATCCAGTTTGGGAGACACAAAGCAATTAGCAGGAAACCACTCCCCATCAAGGGATTGCTCTTTTCGGACCTGAGAGTATTCTCTGTACACATGGGGAGATCCTCTTTGCTAAAAGCCTGATTTTTGCAATCCTTTGAGATCAGTCCCCTCTCTTGCCCTCTGGCAAAGTTTCAGCAGGAGTGAGCGATGTCGCTAGGCACCACCAGCAAGGCCTGGAGCTTGATGGGAATTGGCATGCAAACAAAAAAGGAACAGGAACTAGGTCGTCCAGATTTAAGAGGTTAGAATAAGGGTACCCGATTCTTTTCCTGGAGTCTTTCTTTAGGGAGACGTCCCCCCAACAAGGGTAAAAGGGCATTGCTGGGGGACCTAGGGAAGAAAGACAGGAAGATTGAAAGGAAACCAGGAAGGAGCGTTTCATGACCTCCTATGCACTGGCCACTGGTTTTTTGCTGGGCATGTCGGCATGAGTCTAGCCTTGGTTTGTGCCCAGTGTTTTCTTCATGGCAATAACTCAATGGGCAACTCCGTTTGGACACAAAGGTCGTAAACGAGTCGGCGATTGAAACAAACTGTTCGCTCGATTGGGCCCTAGTGAGGTGTTGAACACCTGAGAGCACGAAGATCGTTGACATGGAAAAGGCCCTTTGCCACTGAGGGTGACATAATTAGGCTAATCGAAACAAGGACTCCTACACAAAGCAAATGGAAACTGTGCCTTCGCACATGTAAATATACATATACACGTAAACTATATATATATATATACATAGTCAGACAAATATGCCTCATACTAGTTACATCACCCGGGAAACTTATTAAACTGCGCCAACCCCAAAGAAGGGGTGAAAGGTTTAGGGTTTTGAGGTCACAAACCCTTTTTAGGTCGCGGTAATTTGCGCAAACATTGGCGCAACATCTGTGGGCTCACCATACGCACCATACATACTGTTCACATTATTCTTGACATTAGCACATAAAAAAAGTTCTGGAGACAAATATGGCCGGGGGTCAACACCAATGGTACCATTTTGGGGAGGTGCACCATCCATTTTAGTCTACTTCAGTGGGGATTGGGATGTTCACTCGGGGTACGATTTGGGTTTTGACCCATAGCCATATGGGTGCGGCTCAAAAAAAAGTGCCCGAAATCGAACCTAGTAGACCAGTAGATTCAAACCTGCGGTCCCCTAGCTCTTAGATTGTGAGCCACACATATACTCTAGATGGGGTAAATCCTGCACCACTTAAGAAACCATGGACGACTATTGTTTGTTAGCCTGTACAAGCGAATCATCATTCTAGGGTCTTTGAGGTGGTGCGAAATGGATGTTGTCCATCCACACTATGACTTAATGAACCCCAGAGTTGGAATGGAATAGGCTGTTTCGCGTCTGAAGCCCTTAAGGCGAGACCTGATCCCTTGGATTTCAACCAAAGTGAAGGCTCTTTGCAGCTTTGCCAACAAAAACAGTCAAGAGCAACATCAACAAAAAGTAAATGACCAGCGGAGTTACCAGGAGCATTGCATGAGGAGATGGTCCTGAACATGTAAGCATTGAATGGGAGGTGATGCTGACTTCCATTTACGATGACCCTTTACATAGCCACACTGTAGTTGGTCTGTATGGCTAGGGGTCCGCATCAGTTGCCCACGCATCCCTAAAAACCCTCGCAAAACCTCTGCAATGCCAGTTGGGCCATAGATCCATCGCGGTGTATGTGCCCATTGCATGTCGATACTTCGCAGGCTAATTGTTGGGCGACTCCCGAACTCACTTGCCCAAAGGACCCAGAAATAAAAGGTGATCACCTTTTGGGGCCACTAAAACTAGACCAAAAAGGAAGAACCAGTTCAGGTCAGATCAGGTCGATTCGCTTGCAACTGAGCTTTCGATCGGGGGATTTTCCTCAGTTCCATCGCTTTCGATCCAGATCCGTGAGCTCAGAATCTGAGCCACGTATCTGTGGGAAAGGTCCCCTCATGTCCGTTTCTCTCAAGCCCCCTGGAGAAGAAAAAGTCGCGAAATCGAGTCTCTTCAAAGCCCACTTCCATTGGCTTAAGGTTCCTGGAGAAAAAAGGTCCAGTAGCGAAATCGATTCAAAGCCAGGGGAAACGCAAAAATACTTCCATCTTTCAGCAAATGGAGGCTCAAACCCCGCGCAAGAAACAGCAATTCCAAAGGTCCGGTGAGGTGAGCACATGATGTGTTCACTGGCCAAACAGCCTCCGTTTGGGGTTTCACTTCACAAGGGGGCCGCATTGGGCCCAAGTCGTTTGTAGGGTTTCTTGTGTGCCCATGCGTTCCCTCACTCACCCAAGAGAAACAAAAAACATATGCCCCCCCCCTCTGCCTGCGTCCAGGGAGCAGCCCGGGCTGAGGCCTGCGCTGGGATCTGTCCGCTTCTATGGACCGTTTTGGATAAACGGCCCTCGGGGGTGGCAATTCCCATGAGTTCGAAGACTTGGTTCCATCGGAGGCCAATTGGGGGAGCTTCCGGCTGTTAGTCTGAGGGGGTGTAAGGGAAATCAAAAGCAAACCGCCTACCCGCCGGGGGGGGCGAATTTTGGGAAACAACCATGTAAGGGCGGACAAATCTGGGCTGTCCGTTGTCCGATCCTCTGCTAAAAGTTCAGCTTTGGGTGGGTTAAATGGAAACGTTCGCTGAACCAGCTACAAAACCTAAACACCTAAGGAACCCACCAAGAAATCATTCACATGTTCTTGTATCATCAAGGCTCAATATGGTTTTAAAGTGCCTTCGGCCCGGGCTCATGAGCGCAACTCAGGCCAAGCATCAGGTCCCGTACGTTTGGGGAGGGTAGGTTCAGGGTATGTTTAGGCACGTTTAGCGTGGCCTGTGGTTGGCAGGGCAGGTTGAGGGTGGGTTGGGTGTGAAGGGCTCAGTGTGGCCAGGAAGGTTTAAGCTAGGTCGTAGGGCGCCGGGAGGACAGTGGCTAGTATTTAGGCTAGCTTTAGGTGAGTTTGGGGTGGGCCTGGAGGCTGGCTTGAGAAGCGCTGAGGGTGGGTTAGCTTAGGCCAGCTTCGCCAACTTGGGCTTCTGGCGTCCTTCATGGGCCTCGGCCTCGTTCTTTTGCGAGCCCCGTTGAACGAGCTCATCCATGCAGCTCGTGTTGCTGAGTAGTTGTGTTCACAGCATCGCGCTAGACATGGCCGGCCTTTCGAGATGGCGATTCCTAAGGCAGAGCCTTCACTGGAACTGGGTCAGCTTCGGGTGCTCTCAGGGCTTCGGATCGATTCAGCATGGGGTTCGGAGGGTTTCCGGCGAGGTTTGGGATGGGGTTTTGGGCAGATTCAGAGATTCAGAGTGGTTGGAGTTGGGTAAGGTGGGGCAAGAAGGGGCAGGCTTGTGGCTTCGGGCTGGGATTCAAAGGTTTTTTGGCTAGTGGTTTTGGGTTCTGAGAGGTTTAGGGTCCTCGATGCAGCCTTGGGCGGGCTGAGTTAGGGAGCTGTACCGTTGGATTTACAGGGGAATCATCATTCCAGGGTTTCTTAGGTGGTGCAGGATTTCGTGCACTGTATTCAAAGCGGTTCGTGCACGTGAATCCCCAAACAAAACACCCCCATTCAGCCACGCCACACACAAAAAAAACAACAACAACACATCACTCCCTTTTTTCAGCCACGCCAAAAAACAACACGGCCAAACGCTGCGCGCGTCGCGCTTCGCGCTTCGGCGCGCCTTCATGGGAAGTCAGGGGATTCCCGGGCAAGCGCTCCACGAACTTGCTGAAGGGCAGGACCCATCTGGCCATGCGAGGCTACTCCCCAGGTTACCCTCCCAAACCGCCGGAACCTGACGTTCGTGGGGGGGGTCCGGGGGTCCTGGAACCTGACCTTTCAAAGGCCCTGGAGTCCATTTTCCTTTTGAAGGGACAGGTTCCATAGTAAAAAGGGTGGCCACCAAATAACAGCTGCCTGACCTTCGGGGAATCGGTCCTGGCCCACGTATTCCCTTTTAAAGGGACCCGTTTTTCCCAAGGTCAGAAACCCCGTGTGTGAATTGGGGAGGGTAACACGGAACCCTTTTCTTCTTGAGGGCGCCGGGAACCGGAAGGCCCCGCGGAAGCTGGGAGTGATGATCGGCCATTTGGTTTTCCAAATCCAGGGCAATGAAGGGATCATGTCTTGAGGCTGGCTTGCAGCCGTGATTCTATCGGAAATATCTTTGCGTTTGAATTTATTTGTTGGATGACGCTCATTTAGACTTTCTCTGTCTGGCCCGTTTGACAACAGGAATTGGCGTGTTGTAGAAACAAACACATTAAACGTGAAAAGAATAATCAGCCGAACACAGCAAAACACATTTTCAAACAGCAACCCTCAACGATGGATCCTTCCAAAGCAGTCGGACCCTGTGTGGTCGACCCCCAAGCTACCAAAAGGATGAAATGGAAACAAGTTTGGGGTGCTTCTTATTCTCCGCCAACCCTTTTCCATTTCAAGCGGTCGTTTACTTCCGCAATGTCTGGTTGCTTCCGGGGAACAATGGCGGTGCCGGTCCCCTCTCTATGGCGAGGTCTATATTTGGACCGCATCAAAATTGGCTAACATGCGTTCTCCCTTCCCTTACCTGGCTCGATCTCAGAAGCAGGATCGTGTCCCCTTTGCCGCATTTGAGAACTTAGCAGAAGTCCGAAACGGCTACGATTCGGGATCCAGTCCAAATTGAAGTCCAAAAAACATACCATTGCCACAACCAGCCACCGCCACCACTTGGTTACCAAGTTGCTGCAATACCCCCCCCCCCCCCCCGGCAAAAGCTATAACATGTTGTGGGTCAAGAATCCAGAGATCAGCGACCAAATCAACACAAAGTATAGGGACCCCTTCAGAAGCGGGGGTGGGTCAAACATTACCTCCAACTGGCTTGCGGCAAATTGAAGGGACCAACACCTGCGGGTTTTCCGGATGTTGAATTCTAAGCACAACCCTCAAACCACCCATTCAAAAGGGGACTCACCCCATATGTCTGCACCAAGTCGAGATTCCCGCTCCACGCCTGCGGGGCCTCTGACTCTGTGAATTCGTGGGCGGGTCCTGCGAATTCGGCCGCTGAGCATCAGTGGACCCTCCAAGGGGGCGGGACCTCCAAGGGCCCAAGATGCTTAAGGGAAATGGCCTCGTCTCATTGGAATGCCATGCCGCTTGGTTCTTCCCTGTGCAAAACCAGGATAGAATTTAGAAGTCTCCCTCCTAAAGGCCTAAGGGTGATTTCCATATGGTGTCTCTATTGGAAGGCCTGAAAAACTGGGATTTTTGTTAAAGTGAAAATGCGGGAGAGATCCCCAAAACATTCTTGGGGGTCTGGGTCGGTTTGTCCCTTGAATGGGCTCCACACAAATCAGGTCATCAGGGTCTCAGACCTGATGACCCCTTGCAAAACGCTGCACACTGTCCCAAGGCGCCACATCTGTGGCTTCGTTGGACAGAGAGGTCCTCAGAATTATATCCTCGGTATTACTTGGTGGCCTTTTACGACCCCTCTGCCAAACATCGGCACATGTACAAACAGAGCGCACTCCCAAGGCGTGCGGATTCCTGTCTTGCTGCAAAAAGTGTTTACCTGTGTGTGGGTCCAATGGAAAAGATGTTGCCTGTTGAAAAACAAAATAGTCCAAAGCTCCATCAGTAAATAGCCCAAGGGTTCGTCGGCAACTAGCCGTAAAGTATAGAGACCCCTTCAGAAGCTCAATCTTGGCAGTCCCTTTTTGCACTCCGTCCAAAAACGGTTCTTGGGTCTAAATGTTCTACCTGGCTCCAAACGGGGGGGGTCCCCCAAAACGACATGGGTCTCCAACTTTGGTTGCCCTAAGCAAGACACCCCCAAGCAGGAACACCAATTCCAACACAAAGGACACCCAAATGAGCTGCGGATTTTTTCATCATCACCTGAAGCACTCCAGACTGGGTTGAACATGTTGACATGAGCCAAAGTTAAGCATCCTCTAAATTGTTCTGAGGTAGTTGAAAGCTCGTCCCCTTCAAAAGGTTCAAAGTAGCGAAGCCGGGGAAGCGAGGCATGACGAGCAAAAAAACAACACATCACTGTGCATCCAGTGTGCATCCTGGTGAATGCAATGAGGAACAAACTCATTCGCAACTAGGCCATTGGAAAACCCACGGGCTGTCTCGGAAAGAGAGGAGACCCCAAAAACTGGTGTCACTTGAGTTGCCCGTCAAGCCTTGCGTACGAAAATTATGGGTACCCTGAGGGCTTGCTTAAAACTCTACATGTAACCTTGGGGGAAACAAACCCTCGCACATCTTCACATCTGGACAGAAAATCTCTGCGAGAGGGGACAGTTAGCCCTATAATACCAAGGACCAAATATTTGGAGTCTCCATGTGAGCGGGGCAAAAATACCATCGGCCCCCTCTTTCCGACCAGGATGACTTAGGGCATTTCGAGTTGCAAGTCCCTAGCCCATGTCCCTCCCAAATGAATTTTCCAGATCAAGGAAGTTTGAGGGGGTTCTAACAAACTTCATGTCACTAGCCTTGATCAGATCCAGCCCAGGACTCTAAAAAGGCAAGTGCTGTGGTGCTCAGCTTTTCAGAAACAACATCAAAAGAGACCCCAGCAGCTGGAAAATCCGCCAACAAACGGCGTGTTGGACATAAGAAATGCTCCTTACCTCTTTACCTGGTACCCCTCCCTTACCCCTCCCCAGGGCCAAGGGGGGGGGAGTGGCCACGTACCATGCGGTGATTTCAAGACGTTTCTTCTGGGGGCACGGGACACAGTTGTTGAAAAACATTTGGGTGTTCGATTCCCCCTGGGGGGGATGATCTTAGGGGGCAAAGGGGGGCAAAGGGGGGCAAAGGGGGGCAAAGGGGGGCAAACAAACCATCTAAGGGGGGGAATGGGGAAGGGATCTCACTAGGGAAAGGGGCAAGATCGGGGGGAAAAGGCCTTAGGCGGGAAAGGGGGGAAAGGATCTCAACAGGGAAAGGGGGGAAAAAGATGTTGGGGAGGAAAAGGGGGAAGATCTCTGGAAAAAAGGCCTTAGGGGGCAAAAGGGATCTCGGGGGGGACGAGGGGGGAAAAGATCTTAGCGGGGAAGGGGGGCAAGGGGACAATTCCAAAGGAGAAAGCAGGCCTGTAGTGTCGGCGGCCTGAGCCGGAGGCGTTAAATAACATGGGCCCTTATTCACGTCCTGCTGGTAGATCTGCTGTCGCTGCAGATCCACTGCAAAGATGCTTCCCACGAAGGGAGCCTCCTGGGGAAGCCCAACAACCCCAACAATATGAAAATATACACACTCTTGTTTTGTCGGATACCGGGGTCCCCCTATTGTGTTGTGTTCTCAAAGGGAAGCCAAACGGATCCACACTGTTCTCTCTCTCTCTCTCTCTCTCTCTCTCTCTCTCTCTCTCTCTCTTTCTTCTGAGGTCCCGATGTCCATTTGCCCACGGGTCAAAAGAACAACTCGGCATTCAGGGATCATTTGCACTGCACAACTTGGGCGAGTACCGATTTGGGTATCGCTTTTTTGAGGGTACCCCCTATTTTGCTGTCTTGAAAGGCAAAGCCTAAGGATTCAAAGGGAAGCCACCATTTTGCGGGGTCCAACCTTGAAAATGACACACCCAAACGACCTCCGGATCTGCGATTAGAACAACAAAAAACAAAACAAATCCAAACACTCGGACTCTTTGCGATTCCAAGTCTCAGAGCCGAGGAAGAGGAGATACCCATCCGACATCTTCGGGGCGTGCAGGAGCCATGCCACCGAGATGGGGATGGAGTATCTGACACCGAGTCGACGCGAATAAACCACTGGCTTGCTGGTGCTGAGTAGGGAATAAGGGAATGAAACCGGGGGTCCCGTTAAAGGAAACCACCAGCTGGATGGTTTATAGGGGTCATTCCATTTCTAATTCCTTGCTGAGCACCAGCAAGCTGGTTCATGAGCTCACTAGTAGCCACCGATAAGAGCTTCAGTGGCGCCAATGGCTCTGCATTCCCGCTTTTCCATCTGTCTACAATAAGGGTTCTTATAGAAAGTGTCAAGGCCAGTCATTGAGAGTACATACCCCTTGAGGGTTGTTGAACTTGAAATAGGCCAAACACTGAGGATGAAACATCACGTCAATTTTGGCCAGTTGAAAGCAGTTGTTCGAAGGACACCAACCAGTTTGAGGGGTCCCAAAACAAAAAGACAAGCCATCCCTTTTTGTACGTAAGACTTCCACTAGGGTGGGGCCACCCATGGTTTAAACATGTTTAAACCAACTTGTTGCCCCCAGAATTCCGCCAAGCCACGGGCCCCACCCCTCCCCCAACCCCTCCCCCAACCCCTCCCCCAACCCCTCCCCCAACCCCTCCCCCAACCCCTCCCCCAACCCCTCCCCCAACCCCTCACCCAACCCCTCCCCGAACCCCTCCCCCAACCCCTCCCCCATGTCCCAAACAGATCAACCCAGTTTCCCCCTCCCCGCGATGGCCTAAGCTGCGGCTTCAGGGTCGCAGAGTACTGGTCCACCACGATGGTCTGCGACCCGCTGAAGCCCAAGGTGAGGATGGACCCGGTGCTGTGGTCGTAGATCACCTGATCTAAAAAAGGCCGGGCGAAGTGGCTGTGGTGAATTTTTGCTCAGGGGATGCCCTTTCTTGGCTGGTTGAAAGGGACACTTTAAAAGGACACCAGGCATTTTGCGCGGTTCCCAATTACAACAGTCGACCACGGTCAAACAGAACAAGAGAGAGCTCACACAGATTGTTTTGGATCAATGGCCCGTGTCAAGGCTATTGTGAGGGTCCTTTTGGGGGTGTTGAATTTGTTCAAGGTAGCCCTTTGTTGGTTGAATGGGACACCAAAAGGAAACCCGGAAACCATTCGGTTCTGTTCCCTTCAGCGCGATTGGCTTCACACGGTCCGTTTTCTGATCCCCTGCCAGAAGATTCTAACTTGTGGGTTCACTGGACGCCCAACCACTAATGTTGACCCAGGATCTAAGTAGAACCCGTCCCACTAGGGGGGTGCTCCCTCCAAAAGTGGTCTGAAACCCCACTAAAAGGGGACACCCCACTAAAAGGGGTTTATTAATCCGGGGTGAACATTAAACCAACTAAACCAACTAAACCAACTAAAACCCTAAGGGACCGGATGGAACCAGCAAGACTCGGTCAGCCGAAAACGTTGGGTAAAGCAAGTTCACAGAGTCGAATCCGCACATATGGTTCTGGATCAAGCATAGGTACCCGAAACGGAACCCTGGCAAATGGAACCAAGGACTACCACCCCAGCTGGTTTGGTGGTGCAATTTATATCCATACCCGAAATGGTCTACCGAAAAACCCGTGGTAAAGAAAGTTCAAACATGCGGGCTCGAATATGAATCCGAATTCTTGGTGACACCTTTTTCACAGGTTTTAATCAAGCAACGACTTGTTCTCCAAGAGGACCTTCTGGCAGTGGTTCCTTTCTGAGGGGCGCATGACTGCAACCCCCAAAGGGTTTTGTGTTTCTTTTTTGGTGGGACCCTTCAAAATGTGTGGTCTTGTGTTTTGGTTTGCCCTTGAAGCGCCACAAAACAGGGGTACCGAGCCTCAAAAACGATCGGAACCACCCCACACCACAGGGAAACCCTTTCAAAGGTCCAAAAAGGTGATGTTTAAAGCCATCAACAAGGGAATTCTCGGTTGCTTTCTGCTCCCCTGCCAACAGTTTACCCTTTAGTGGTTCAATGGAGAAAAAAACCAAACAGATTAGTTGGCAAAAAGTTAAAGTCCTAACATCCCTTGGCAACATGCACCAAAGATTTTTTTAGGCGACCACACATCCCTTTGGGACCGTCTCCCGTGTTGTTTTTTTCCCTCAGCGCCACACGCTGGAGACGAGGTCCACGGAGAGGCTCCCTAAGAGGGACATGCCTCGGATTCCAGCGGGCGCCCTTGACACCGCTGACGCCCAAGACCTCTTGGCTTTGGGCTTCTACAGGTTGCAGGCTTTATCTTTGCAATCCTTGGTATGGGCTTGCAAATCAGCCGACTGTTCACTTTTGCCCCCCACTCAACTGAACAGAAGCCAAGAAAAGCAAACAAAAACTAAAAAAACTCGCCAACGACAGTGAAGCTTTCCCTGGGTTTGTTTAGTTTATGTTTGTGGATACCTGTTTTGCTTGGCTTCCGTGAGCCCGCCATCTTGGGGGGCTCCAGCTCAAAGACGAGCCATTTGTTTGGCTTGGCAGCTTCCCCATTTGGCGGGAACGCAGCCCAGCCACACAGTAAGGACATGAGTTTTGGCGCACTCGCTGGGCTAGGCGGTGCTGGGCCTGCTCTGATGTCCTGTAGATACTCTGTGTAATTGGATTGCGCGCACAGGGCCCTTCCAATCCATTTGAGGTTGATTTGCAAGATTGGCCTGTTGGCTCCGCTGGGGTCTCTTCATTTGAGGTCAGTTCGGCTGTTCAAGCGGTTGATTCCCCATCTTTTCAACGGTCGTTCTTTGCAACAACCGGCTGCTTTCCCCGTGTTTCCTGAGGTTTTCTAGGAAGAAGGATCCCTGGAAAGAATGGGGAAGGTCCCGCTAGAGTGGGCAATTGTTGCTCTCAATCAAGCAATGCAAATTTAGACAAACAATTTGAACCTAGTAAGCAGGCTATCGCGAAGATCACAATGGTTTTAAGTAGAACAACAAAGAACGCCATGGGCAAATGGGGTGGGTGGTCCCTGTACTACTTTGGAGCCTGCTACTAACTTGTTGTTCATGTTAGGCGGGCGTTCTGTCCTTTTAGTGAGGGAAATCTGGATGGGCCCAGCTTCTTCTCCTCCTCAAACAAACGATTCAGGGAACATAAAAGAGCAAAACAATTGTAGTGTTCTCCTGTGAACATGAGATAAGGTGGTCTTACATTGCCCCGCAACCCGCATCTAATTGGCCGTGGGTCAAAATCCCGTACCCCCAGTGAACATCCCAATCCCAACAAACATAGACCAAAATGGGTGGTGCACCTATCCCAGGTACCATTGGTGTCCTGATACAGGGTTCCTTTCAGGATACATCCAAACAACTCCTGCCTTAGGATGTGGATCCGTTCCGAAACCAGCTGGTACTTGAAGTTCAACAGACCTCCCAGAAAATATTATTAAACATCGCCGAAAGGAAACTCACTTCAAATGGCTCTGTCTTTTCTTCAAGGGAACCCCTTTTCGGTTGATGTTAAAGGGAAATCAAAGGGACACCACCCATTTTGGCTGTCCCAACATAATGAGACAAACCCAAATACAACACTCCTGAGCCCTTTCAAGTGCAATCCATCCAGGCCATGGCCCTGAGACACTAAGGCTAGGTCCTCCAGTAGAGAGGATAGAATAAGGGTACCAATTTCTTCGGAGTATTTTAGTAGGGGAACCCTCCCAACCAAGAAAGGGCAGAGAAAGGGCACCTAGCTGGGGGACCTAGCAGAGTTTACCCCACTTGGAACTGGGGTGCTCGGGAAGCTGACCCGCGCCAGGCACGAGAAGGGTCGTCCGCTGGCACCGCCTTTGCCTCAGGCAGTAGAAGGAGACGTGAAGAACATATATAGTAACGTAGTTGACGCTAGGTTCGAAAGCGATATTTTTGTTTGTAACCTTCCTCCTCATGCTCCAGCTTCCATTTTCCTCGTATCGTTTTTTGCTGGGGGGATCGGGCTGTTTTGTTTGGGGGTTGGCTTCCTTTTCGGGACGGTTTTCCTTCAAAGGGCACAACCAAGGACACACGTTTTCTTTGAGAATTGTCCTTCAAGGTCAACGAGAAGGGCAAGTTGAACATCGGGTTGCCGCCAATGCAGCAGCCATAGGAATCGCAGGGGCCGCATAAATTTCCCACGTTTCAGGGTTCTCACTCTATTTTCTTTGGTTCCCATCCCCACCTGCTCAATCCATCCCTCCTGCGATTAATACGGCCCTAAGGCCTTCTCTGGAAGAAACCCCCCTAGCCATAGGTGTCCTTCTTGGAAAATAGATGGCCCTGGTAAATGATTGAACCACCAGGTAAACCAGGGCCTTCTAGTTTTTAAGCAAAACAACCAAACGGACACCTATTAATGGATTTAAATTTGAATGGGGATCATTTTGTGGATATCATTTAGATTGGGATTTTTGCTTATCAACCACCCTCAGCGAGCGACAAACATCGATCCTTCAGGCAACTCTGAGCAAAGCTCACCACACCCACAAACATACATTTGCAGCCCCCTCAAAATGCAACCACTTTAAGGAACCCATAAAAACATCCTTCCAAACAATTGAAGCCACCAGCGCCTTTCAAACAGATCGGAGGGCTGATGCCGAAAAACGCCAGAGGTGAATCATGATCAAAAAAAACGCATCCCAATTGGCTTGCTACACCGGGAAAGAAAAAGGGGGAGGGGGTGATTCTTCATGTTCCCCGATCCGAAGTACTACTACCACCTCCCCCCAGGGAAAAAAAGGAGAAACAAAAGAGAGCAACAACCACAAAACAAAAACAAATAAAACAAAAACAACAACAACAAAAAACACAAGCACAAAACGCGCCGTTTCGCATCACAAGTCCAGCGGCCGCGGGGGTCCCAGGCAACCACCAGCTCCGAGGATCCTGTGGCCATGGCAGCGAAGACCTGGGACCTCCAAACCCGACACGTCGCTCACGCGTCTGCTGCTGGGCTCGGTGGAGACAAAACCCCGGTGCTTGATTGAAACCCTGGGTTTCTGATGTGTTGTTGTTTTCTTTTCTTTATTGTTTAATAGGTTTCTGTTGTGTTGTTGTTTTCCTTAACTTTCTTTGTTTTAATAAATAGATGCCGGTAGGGTCTTAAAACCCTGGGCTTCAGATGTGTATGTTTTTGACTCAATACCCCGTGTTTGGTGGTTTCCAAGCAAAAAAGGAACACCGAAATCAACTTTGGCTTCCACACAAAGGCCATGGCAAAATGGGTGGCGCGTCGTTTTTCGGAATCGGACAACCCAAAATGGATGTCACTCCCCATTCACACCATGTCACTCCCGGTATGGATGTGTATGTTTTAAGGTTGGAGCCCCAAAATGAAATGTGGTTGTTCCTTTTGGTGTCCTTAGCCATACAAACTGGCTACCCTCAGCAAAAAACACACCCACATAGAGATCTTTGAAGAGAGATCCCTGTCTTGGACGCAAAGTCTTCACATGTTCTGCTCCAAGAATTCTTGCTTGATCCTGGCTGGTGAGCCTTTAAGCTTCCTGCTTTGGGGGGACCCTGACTTAAGAATCAGCCTGCCTCAAATTGCTCGCTGGTTACGTGTCTTGGAAACTGATCCCCTGCTAAAAGTCCCAAAAAAAAGCTAAGGGGACGGCTGGACACACCACAAGGGGTTCAGTCCTTTCAAATCCATCCACCAACTGGAGGGCTACCTGATTCAAGGGTGAAGTTGTGTACCAGCTTCCGGATGATCAAAATCCGCTTCGCACCAGGTGACATAGGGTTGGGGCTTCCCCTTGTTGGACCTGGGCCGTTCATAGGTTCCAAAAGTTGGGGTAAAGCTCCTGGTTGCAAAAGGTCGTGCAGGCAAAGGTTCCCCTTTTAGGGGGATTGAACGGCAAGTGGGTGTTCTTTGGTGGTATGCTTTTTCGCGGGTTTACAGGAAGGAGAACCAAAGGGCAAACCCAAATCCTCTTTCGAAGGTCCAACCTTAAAGCCGAGCCACCCAATGAAACTTGCGTTCAGAGGCCCAGTTTGGGCGTTTTCAGTGAAATGCCACGGGTTTTTGGCCATCCCCAAGTCTCTCGCTTCTCGCGTCTGAACTTCCGTTTGCCAGTAAACGGGAACGAAACTCTGTGGCTATTGCCCCCCCCCCCCCAGCGCAAAAAGTTGAGAACTCTTTCTGGGCCTCTGGGTGGGAAAAGTCATTCCCAAACAGCGAATGTCTGAAGATCCAAAGAAACAGCAACCAAATCTAACACCCTGACTTCGCGGCATCTTCCCGGCATCTCTGCGCATCACAAGCATATTCCATTCTAATTTGGATGGGCTTTGAAGAAAGTTTGCCACAAAAGGCACAACAATGTTACGTATATTATTTGGATGGGTTTGGAAGGAAGTCCACAAGTCCTCACTTGGTTGGACTATCCTTATCATTCACTTGCTTACCTTCCTTCATTCCGCAAAAAAAACTCAAGTGCCCAGGGTCTGGCCCAAGTGGTGGTGTCTAAACTTGCTGGTGCTCAGCAGGGAAAGAGAAATGCAATGACCCTTATAAACCATCTTTTCTGGTTTCCTTTAAGGGCACCAAAGCCTGGGTTCATTCCCACATTCCGTACCTATCGCACCAGCAAGTAAAGGTGCAAGGAAAACCTTTCGGGAGCCCACCCAGCCACCCGCCACCCAGCCACCCACCCGCCCGCCCGCCCGCCCGCCCGCCTCACGCACAGGGCGCTGCTCACGTACGCGCCATCTGGCGCTGCCAGTCTCTGGCACCCGTCCGCGCCCCGCTGCACCACCAGCGCGCATGGCGCAGCGCCATCGGAGTCGGCGTCCTTTCGACACAGATGTTGACCCCGGATTTATATATTTATCAATATGGGGTTGTTCCCATCCAAAAGTGATAAATCCCCACCTAAAACCGGGGACACCCCCTATATTCATTCACCGGGGTTTATTCATCCGGGGTCAACAGTGCTTCGAATCCTACACCCGTAATGCATGAGATTCAAGATTGTCCGTCCAAAAACAACACCAGGTCCATGTTCTACCCGGCCCAAACATTATGTCTTAATGGTTGGCAGATCCCTTGCGGAACAAAAAAATGCAACCACTTTGAGGTGGGATATATTAGGGTAGTCCCAGAGGCAACATTGCGGGTTGGATGACCAATGGTTGATCAACCTTTTGACCTGGTGTTTTGGTCAATCTGTTTGACACGTGTTCCTACTTGGGCATTCGGCCAAGGTTGTAAGTTGTTAGTATCCTGGGTTATCATCCTCTCACAGGCCCCAAGTGGATTTAACACAGTGATTTGTGGGATATAACTGTGCGACATTCGCAGGTCCGGGCACTTCTCACTCCGGCAGATTTATACATGACATCCACAACCGGCTGCAAGCGGATTTGCCCTTGTGGCTTCCTCCAAATGAAACATCCGCTCTCACGGCGCCTGACAGGCCTGGAGTCTGGAAGAGCCCACCACCACCGCGGAGGCGTTGGTGGTCTGCCGGGTCCTTGCATGTCAGTCAGAGCTCCCGACATTTTTTCAAGGGGAACATGACGCCAAGACCGCTTTCAAAGGTCCAGA
>CAUJNA010000324.1:826010-851010 GCA_963377175.1 Effrenium voratum | reverse complement strand
TGCATGCTAATGTTCCGACAATATGTGTCAAATAGTGTCAAATATCAAGAAGATCGAAATATCAAAATAAAACAACATGAACCTGATGAAGCTTCTAAGTGTAATGACTCCCTCGGACAAACACTCTCTAAATATAGAACATGACTCATAAATTAGTATTCAAACTTTATAAAGAGACACAGCGTTGGAAAGAGACATTACGACAATAATATTTGAATAGCAGAGAGACAAAGATACATAGAGGTTAGAAAATGGAAATCATAAGATAGACAGCAGTGAATGACATGAACAATAAAAACATAGTATTTAGGGTCTAGTGCCTCATTGGTGTCTTATCTTATTTCCTGTTATCTGTCTTTCTGTTGTCTTCATATGCTTATGTTATTTTCAATATGTCATCCCATCATAATCCTTCTGTATACTCTCCCACTTACATTGTCCCTTTGCCATGTCTCGCTCCGTTCACTTCAATTTGCATATCCTAGAATTCTGTTCAGGAAAAACGTGTGGTCTTCCTCAAAAGATCTGGCGGAAAGCGACCGAAAGATCTAGCAAGAGGTAACCAACTTTTGGGACCTGGACTAAATGACATGAAGCAACATGGGGAAAGGGGAAAGGTTCCTTTGCCACAAATTCGGCAGAAGGTTACCCAGCAAACTTGTTCGGATGAACCATGCAGCAACATTTGGCGAAACTGAAAACAAACCTGGCGAAATCATGAGATAGGTTAAACTGGCCAAAAGGATCCAGTAGCACAACTGAGCTGTCCGTTTTGAGATCCCCTGCTAAAAGCTTAACCTGTGGGTTAAATGGAAAAACAACCACTAAACCCCAAAAACTAAAAACCTAAGGGGATGGCTGGGACGAACCCAGCCATGCTGAGAAACCTTCAGACCAAAGCATGGGGCAGCTAAGGACTTTTCGGGCGCTCCCTGGAAGCTTCCATTTGCTGACGCCTGGAGAAAATAAACATATTTCCAGTAGTCAAATCGATTCCCTTTAAAACCAACAGGGGAAAACAAACAAATATTAACCAAATGGAAGTAAGGCAAACATTTGATTCGCTTGCGCGAGTTGCACGTGCAAAATCAAGAGGATGGAGACCAGCATCATGGCCCACACGCATTTCCTCCGTGCAACGGAAACCGCAAGCTTCGCCAAGTCAGCGGCTTCACAAGTCACGGAACGAGTTTAAATCGGGAAGTCAACATGCCTAAACCAAAATGGGGGGGAGAAAATTCTACCATCCACTTTCGACCTGCAAGAAGCTTTGGAACAAGGCAACCAAAACACGCACGGCCCACATGAATGTCCTTACTCCAGCTTGGCAAGCCATATATGCTCCAGGCCGTGAACCCCCCCTGTGGTTGGGTGGTTGGGGTGTGGTTTAGGGTTGGGGGTGGGGGTTGGTGGGTGGGTGGGTTGAGAGTAGGATGTTGGTTACCGGAGGGACAGCATCCCCAGCATTGCCAGCATCATCCCCATGATGCAGATGATGCGGGGGAAGGGGGGCTACCCTTGTTGGGCGGGGTGGTGGCCTGGGGACTGGAGCATGTTTCCAAGCAAAAAACAGCAACAATAGGGATATACTCACTTTTTGGCTCCGACCGTCCCAAAAGAGTCTCCTACATTCGGTTGAAGGCTCGCTTCGTTCGTTCGGCAAGCCCGCTCGAGCCAACCTGATGCCACCCCACCCAGATGCCAAAAAGAAGTCTCCCTGGAGTCTCCATGACCAAAGACTTAGTTAAATAAGTGGCCCTGCAAAGCACCCATTCGCTCCACCACTCGAATAAACCCAAACACCTTGGTATTGGAAGGGGGTCCTATAGCATCTATATACACTATACAATCATACACATAAATACTCAGTTGCACATCACCGTTGGTTGTATATCCCATAAACCCCCAACCCCCCTCTGCCCCCTCCCCCACCCCCAAGTTGGAGTGGTGGTTTGGAGTCCATGGCGTGCCATCTCAGACCCCAGGCCTGCAGCCCCCCGGCCTGGAGCCCCCATTGTAGGCCTCCAGCTCCACCTCGTTCCTCGGGGGCTGCCACTCGGGGTCCGCGTTGCCCAGCGGCGTCGGCGCCGGAAAGCGCATGCTCCGCGATCCGCGATCCGCGATGCGCGCGCGGGAAAGGTGGAGGATGGTGGAGTGTCACCGGGTTTGGGGTGTTGCTCATCTAGGTCCTCCAGATTTGAGAGCTTAGAATAAGTTGGTACCCAATGTTTTTCTGCTTCGTCTATTTCAGTAGGGGAACCCTCCCCAAAAATAAAGTAAAAGGGCACCTGGCTGAAAAACCTAGTACTATTTGAAGGCAGCTTCTGGTTCCTGGTTCTGGGCCAAACAGAATACTTGATAGTGTGTTGAGTGCTTCAGTGCTGCTTCAGTGAACTTTTGGTCTGCTGGGCAGTGGGTGGTGGGTGTTGAGTGGTGGCGGGTGTGGGGTGGCTGGCGGTGAATCTGGGGTTCTGTCTGTGCGGCAGACCGGGTGTTGGGCCAGTGGTGCGTTGCAACTGCTCCTGCCACTGCTTGGCACCTCATGAAAAGGAAAAGGTCGAGGACACCCAATGGGAAAAAAAAACACACACAACGACTTTGCGCATCTTGAGTCTTGAGCCAACATGGCCAAGTTCACTTGCTCCCTTATTCAAACGATCTCACGACACCACACCTGTTCAAGTCTTATGTCACAACAATTGCACGTTGAGATTCCATGGAAGACACAAACAAACAAACAGGTGTTGGCACCCTCAGGTGACCAAAAGATCCAGAAATAAAAGGCTGACCTTTCGAGCCATGACGAAAAGTGGGTACCAACATTGGAAAACCGAAAGGTGGATTCGCTTTGGACAGCTGACTACCGCCCCATCCTGCTTCTTTGGCTTGGGTTGGGATGCCTTGCGGATATTGAGAAGGAACCTTTCATGTGGCTGGCGGATTTCGCTTTTTTTCGGGCAAACTTTACAGGGTAAACGTGCATCTGAACCAAGCGATGTCATCCCTCGCCCGCATAACATGGAAGCAACTAATTTTGCCTCAGATGCCTAAGAGTTCTCCATGTGTGGATGAGCACTTGCCAATCTGCGGATGTCTACGTCCGCGAATCAGTTTGCAGCTGGGCTTGTGTGTTGTCTTTCCTGCAATAAGTGCATGATAGGATGTAGCAGGTATGTATGGCTTCTACTTGTTCAACGACTTACGTGACCCTCTTTCAGAAAATGAAGAACACACACACACACTGGCAGCTGAAACAAACCCGCCCCGCCCCCTCCCCTCCCCCATTTTCCCGCAAAACGGGCTCCATCGGCTCAAAAGGGGGAACAATATATGGGTGTGGCGCAAAATCCGGGATTGCTTTCTTTTTGGCATTTTGATCTAGCAACTCCAAGGGCTTTGCAGCCTTTTAAACGCACCGATCCATGTCAGCCATGTCAGTTCCCCCCGTTTCCGGGCGTTACGACCGCGAACCTCGCCGGCCCCTGCCTTCACCTTCTTGGCGGCCCTGGGTCCGTTGCAACCAGCCCAAGCGAAACCCAACTCAGGGATCCGGATGCATTATACACCCGAACATTGCAACTTGTAAAAGTTGGTGTCCTTTTACTTTGGTGTTGAAAAAGCAACATGTTCCAACGGGTCAAAAAAATGGAGATCTTTTAAGGAGCCCTGCAACTTGCAACTGCCTTTCTCCCATGCAACCCAAAATCCCCTCGGTACGGCAACCACACAACAGTTGTTTGAATGCGGGTGCTGGCAAGACCCCAGATAGCAAGAATTGAATTGGACACAAAACTAGAACCCGCATCTTGCGCAGTGATGGTCTGCACCAGCACTCTGCAACAGCACCAGTTGAGCCACACCCACCCCTTTACTTGAAGTTAGAACCCCCCATTATAGCCTTCAGCTATGGGCAGAATAGAATCATCGTTGTTTGGGGTACCATGGGGAAACCTGGGTCAAATGGAGGCACTCACTTACCTCGACAAAAGTAAGGGCAAATGAATGTGCCTGAGAAAGAGCATGGACCCTGAAAGACAGGGGTTTCCCTTGCACATTAGGCATTGAGGATGCCATGACATTAGTTGAGGTCGAGGTATCAGGGGCAAAAAGGAAGCGCAAGCTTCCTCAGCCTTCTTTGCGAGGTGCTCCTCAAGCAACGCCGCACAAAACTGTCTAAACAATGTTGTGTCAACTCCCCCCTTCAGGTGCCCTCAGGAATAGAAAAAACACTACCTGCGGCCCAAGAAAAACAGAGGCCGCAGGGTTCTCCGTCTCCTCCTCACTTCCCGAGTGGAGTGGCCAAAAAAAGTAGCCAACCTTCTTATTTACCACTACAATGCCAACCAAATCCAAAAAGTGACTGAAATTCAAGAGGGAACAAGTATCCAAGCTGAAAAAAAATACACTACAATGGCATTTAAACCCAAAACGTGACTATATAAAGTCCAGGACAAACAACCAAGCTGGTGCCCTTCAGGAAAAAAACAAAAAAAACAACACCTGGGACCCAAAAAAAGCAGAGTCCTCCGTCCTCCGCTGCGTCTTGAGGCTGCGGCCCTGGTCGCAGCTCTTCCTTCAGCAGGGGATGTCTGCATCCCGTGAAGAAGGGCGGCGACAGATCCAGGTCCGCCTCGAGACATGCGCCACCCGGGGGGGGGGGGGAGCGGGGAGGCGCCCTGGGGAACGAGCCCTTGAACAAAACCGCAGGTGCAAGTGGGTGGCTCTCTCTTTTTCTGGGGATTACCTGAAGAAAAAAAACATAAGCTGTCTTTCTTAGAGGGATCCCCGACAAAACAGAATAAGGAGGGGAGGGGGGCGTCCTCTTGGATTTCCTTCGCAACAAAACAAGGGTACCCTCGAAAAAAGACCACACACAAAATGAAACAATCCCTAAACAAACAACATGGGCCGGTCTCAGGTTGGCACTTCTCTAGCCGTCCCCATAGTGATCTATTTTCCAAGAGAAGGACGGGGAATCGTGGCAACCCTTGAAACCAGCCAAATTTGAGGGCTGCTCCGTGAGAAGGAACACAACCCTTCAACTTGTCAACAAAAGAAACACTCAAAACAAAACAACACCCAATGAAAACAACCTGAAACATTCACGGGTGCCCCGGTTCGTTTGCAGACCTTCCCCAAGAACCTGGAAAACATTAGGTAAGTCACAATAAAAACCCGATACAAAAAATGGTCGACCCAGAACCATGTAAAGAACTAAGGAGGCGGCCGCAGCTATTTATGGCTGGGAGTGCCCCTTACTAACCTTCATCTACCCGGGTTTTGATTGTGGCTCAGGTCAACCTTTGTTTTTTCCTTAGTGGATGACATCCCTGCCCGGCTTTCCCACTGCCGGCAAATACTCTGGGGCCCGGTGGGTGCACATCAAACGTGGGTGCACCTTGTGCCCCTGTTTGTGGTTTTCAGGGAAACCAAAAGGAACACCTCCAACTTCTCACTTCTCGGACGGAGTCAAAGAAGCAGATTTCTTCGCCACTGAAATGATCCAAAGTCAAAAAGCGACTAACTGGGAAGTGACTCGCTCCACAACTGGGTACATAGCTCAGGCTCAGGAAGCGCAGATTCTTTGTCACCACCGAGATCCTTTCGAGAACTGGGAAGAGGACTCGACCAAAATGATCCATCCCCTTATGGTTGCATCCAATGACCCAAGTGGTCTATTTTTAAACAGAATCCCAGTTTGAGAAACTCCCATATGGATGGCTCATTTTTCGGTTGAGGCCCCTGTTGGAGCGGTTTTAAAGGGAAACCAAAAGGAAACCGAAGCCATTTGCGGGCGGTGGATGGACGAAATCACCAGCTATAAGACCATGGTTGAAACCCATCGTTTGCTACAGTATTTTCGACCGAATCGTTGTCATTCCCTTGGGTTTCTGAAGTGGTGCGATTTCTGCATTTCACAACCATGCACAGTACGGGGGTGTCTTTTTTCGAGGGGCCCCCAATTGTTTGGTGTGTTTCATCCGGGAACCACTAGGAACACCGTGGTTTGAACCATTTCGGAGGGGTCCAACCCGAGTAAACTTCCTCAACCCTTCGCCTCGGAACGAATGCGCAAGGCTCGCGCGAGCGGGTCGTCGGCTTGCCGACTGCGGCGTGGGCCTCGCCCACTTTGAGCTCCCCATCCACCACCGCCAAATCGCAGTCCTCGTCCGGGATGATGCGGCTGCACCTCAGAGATGCACGAACGAAGAACGAAGGGGTCTAGAGGAAGGGGCTGGCACCCCAGAAAACCCATATCCAATTCCGCAGAAGCCGGTAGCTTCAAAGAAAAGAGGAGGAGGCTGAGAATGGTTCTGAGAACCCTTTTTTGCGAGGGGGGCGGGGGGCCCCGGCGGCCCCGGCGGCCCCGGCGGCGTCTCAGTTGGAATTTGGAATGAACCTCAACTAGGTCCTCCAGTAGAGAGGTTAGAATAGAGGTACCAACTTCTTTTTTTTCTGCAGTCTAGTTTAGTAGGGGGAACCCTCCCTACCAAAAAAGTTGGTAAAAGGGCACTACTGGGGGACCTAACCATTAATTATCCAACTGATGGTGTCTAAGGGAATCCCCAGCTGGATTTCCCAAAACCCCAAATGAGAAGTTGCAAGAAGGACACCCAAAAGCAAAGCCGCGAAAAGGCCAGCTCAGTCTTGGCAAAAACAAAACCAAAAAAACATACAGGGGTTATTGGGTATCGTCCCTGGAAACTTTGAATGTCGAAGCTGTGGGCCACAATGGTATTCGAGATGCACGAAGACCCTAAACCCTAAACCCTAAATGTGACCATGGGTCTGACCAGCTAAGTATTCGGGGGGAACAAAAAACAAAGACACGGATCCCTGCAATCAGTCAATAGCGTTCTAGGAATTGGCCACTGTGATATCAATGGAAAAAAACCCTTCCAAGCCTCTTCTCCCTCATAAAAGTTGGGGAAAACAACCCCTTCCTAGAACCATGTTGTCAAATTGGGCGACCTACGTGGTTTCTAAGAAATGCACTCCAAGAATGGAACCAACCCCCTCCTAAAACACTGTTCAATTTGGGTGACCTGGATGTTTGTTCAATGTGGGTGACCCAGCCTACATGGTTTTCTTTTCAAACGGCTTCTCTCTGCAAAACAATCAGACCTGGCATGAAAAAACCCTTTTCTCCCCATCTAATCCCACGGCTTCCCCTTTCTTCTCGGGAAGCCAAACCGGGCGCGCTGTCCGTCCGTTCCTTTTCGAGCCCTCGCTCGCGCTGAGGCGGCAGCAGCGGGACCTTGAAGCCTTCGGCCTCAGGGCTCAGGGCCCGCCGAGCGAGGTGTATTTCTTTCTGAACGCAAATCAAAGTTTGTTTGTTTTGGAGTTCATTGAAATGAGGCATCAAGTACGGGGGAAAAAAAAACAGGAGTTCTTTTGTTTTTTTTAGAAGTTGAGAAAAGAAAGGCCACCAAAGGGCTCTCTCAACAATGGCGCTTTGGTTAACGGGGATGGGTCATCCTGGGAGGATCCTGCATGACCATGATGGTGACTCCCCAGATTTTCGGAAGGGGACCATGGCCGTGGGCCAAGCATGGGCTTGAACAGGGACTGGGGCCTTGGTACACTCCGGTAACCAAAAAAGCGGCACTTGGGACGCGGGAGCGGGATCCTGGGCTATGCACTTTGCGGGAACCTGCAAAGTGGCGGACATGAATCCGCATCATGTCAGGGTCCACCCACCTAGAAGTCAAAATGTGAGCAATGAGCCTCACCATGCTCCTCTTACCGAGTCTCACCCTCCAAAAGGGAAGCAAAACAAAGAGGCTTTTCGGCGGTTCTAACCCAAAGAAGGGAAAGTGAGGGACCCAACATGCTCCAAGGCCCCTTTAGTGCTCAGAACAATTATGATATTGCTTGAAAAAGCAAAACACATGCTGGAGGTTGGATTAAACAAATAGTGACATGCAAAGAGCGAACTCGTCAGACCTCCAAATAAGTTCATTTGGACAGGCAAGCTAGTGACACACAAACACCAGACTGGATTGCCAAGGACTATCCCTTTCTGAGCCAAAGATCTCAAAGATGATGCGGTTCTGAAGCCCCATCCCATGTACGGTGACCAATCACTGGCAATGGAAATCCCACTCTGAGAATATACTACGGTACAGCGGGAAAAAAACAAAGGACCTCCACCCAGGAAAGGTTCAAGGAACCACCTCAAGTGGACTTGTGGGTCTGAAAACCTTTCGAGGAAAGACTACGGGGTCCGATTTTGCCACGAACAATCGGGTAGTGTCGGAAACAACCAAACTAAACGATCAACTGGTACGGTATACCTATGAGACATCGCTCTGGGCAAATTATCATGATTCACAAAGGTCAAAAATCGGACCCAAGAAAAGGAACGCTGCACTTTGGACGCATTGCCTTCATCGCTGGAGTGAGGCCCTGCTGAGACTAAGAGGCGATCACCTGTAAGGCCCAAATTCGACCAAAGAGGAGCTAAAAGAGGGAAACGCAAGCAGCAAGGCCCAAAATAGCCCAACCCCCAGTGATTCCATCTTTCTGCAAGGTAACTAAGGGAACCACCCTTCAAAAGTCCAATGAAGACGCTGGTTTCCACACCTGATTTGTTCAACATGTGGTCGCGGATCCCGACATCCGAATCCGCAATCCCTAGTGCAACAACCCAGGCAGATATGTATATATGGAACCTCAAAATCGGCTTCCTCTCTAGGTTTCCCTTTAATACAGCCGTAGGTTTCCCTACAAAGGGTACCTAGGTATCGATGAGGCCCCGTTCAACCGCTCCGCCGCGCTCCGCCGCGCTCGGCCGCGCCCTTGCGCTCTTGGCTTTCCCGCCATTTTGCCGGCGCGTCCGGCGACAGCGGGGATGGGCCTGCGTGCGGGAAAGGGGGGGTGGGGTGGGAGCGGGGCGCAGTTCTTCGATGAAAACGTCGAGAGTTTCCACCGGGGGGCCCCGACACCTCAAGGAAACGCGGAACCAAATAAGCTTGCATGGACTATCCCAAGTTCCTGTGGGGTACCTGGTAGTCACTTGGGGAACTGATCACGAAATGCTCTCGTGACGATGTCGTGGCTCTGAGTTATTGGTGAGAAACAACTTACTTGTTTGGGTTCATGCACGAAGAAAGGAAACACACCAGCTCGGTTCGGCAAATTTACAGGTGAGCTGGTCTTGCTTGGTTTCCCTTGATGAAAGTGGTTCTCTTGGCGAGGTATGGAGTCAGTGAGTTTCCTGTTCTCAGAAACACCTCTGCAATCCATACTGAACAAAGTGCTCCTTGAGGAACACCTGAGCAGGGAGGCTGCCTCAGGGCTGGGTACGGGGGAAGGGGTGAGCTGGTCAACCCAAGGGGCGAATCCAACTCAACGTGAGCTTGGGAAAGTCACAACAAGCCGGTAATTGGGAAGTCTACCCTAAATCCAACTCCATGTAAGTTCCACTTGCTGAGAAGCCCCCTGAAAAAGTCAGAAATTAGATCCAGTCGTGCTGGATTCCCCTCAAAACCAACAGGGAAACATAAACACGAATTCTTAAGCAAAACCAAGTAAACGAAAACAATAACCTGGTTCAGACCAACATGAAGGGAAACCCGGAAGTACAGCACCTTCATGGGTCAGCTCGGTTAACCCCCGAGTGAGCTTGTTTCAGTGTGCAAAAAGAAACAACTGGGCGGCCCTGCCAGCAACAATCACGCATACCACGCAGAGCCAAGCAGGTACAGGAAGAACGCATTTCCAGTCAGATTTCCCAAGACACAGGGAGCAAGTTGCACACTTGGGGGTCTGTGTGCAGAGCTCACCATTCTGACCTTTAAGCCTTTGATGGGTCAACATCCCACAGCAAAACATCCCCTCACAGCGTGAGGGATGTTTTGCGTCCAAATCAGGGCGAACCAGCCTTCACCATTCGAAGGGTGGTCATACTGTGGATGGACGAAATCCGTTTCGCACCACTTTGCAACCATGGGAAACCACTGTTTGTTGGTATTTACAGGGGAATCATCATTCCAGGGTTTCTTAGGTGGTGCAGGATTTCGTCCATTCACAGTACGGCAGTGAATTCCAATGAGGACCTCTCTTAAAAGTGCTTGGTGGACACACATCCCCATATACATGATGTCCACCGAAGGGTCCCGAAATCAAAAATAAGTTCTCACCTTGGCTCACACAAGTTTTTGGGCATCAAATCAACGTCGCCCTGCCGGTGTTTGTTTCACCCCCCCCCGGTTGCTTCGAAATTCTGAGGGGATCTCAGAAAATTGGCACCGTGCAAAGGAGAGCCTAAGGAGAACCAAACAAAACCAAGTGAAGGACATAGATGACGAGGAAATCATTTGCAAGCGCTGGAAAGAACTGGCCAGCGGGTGGTCTATCTCAGAATCTCTCTTCCTCACTCACCTATCCACTGTTGATGATCGATAGGCTTGGAAGTGGATAGGTGAGGGTCGCCCTCTTCTTTCTCTTACCAGCGGACGCATCCATCATCTCTTCCTTCCTTGTTTTCATACCAATCCTCTATTCCTTCCCTAGTAATACTTCAAGGATTGGGGATCGCTTTCTCGCGTCCATTTCCCTTTTCTACAAATGGTCGAGAGAAAGGAAGCGGATAAACATGGACGAGGAGAGAGAGGCCACGTCCAGGTTCATTAGTGATTACATGGTGAGAAGGACAGAATCTTGACATGGGACCAAACCCATCCGTCAAACGAAGTAATTTCTAGCAGATGAGGATGGCTTTGTTTGGAGCCGTCCGGACGTCTCCAGTAGCGATACTGCGGATGGACGAAATCCATGGGCTTCTTCGGCTGTGCGAAATGGATTTCTTCACCATGCACAGTATGTGGTTTCCTTACGAAGCACCCTCCACACTGCTAGTGGACTGGCCAAAGTATGTCCGCTGGAACAAATGGTCATGCCAAAAAGTGCTTAAAGTCCCATGAACTCAGGGAGTGGGGCTACGGCACAGTTACCCTCTTAAGTCGGAATTGGACTCCTGGTCCTGTGAGCAGGGCTCCAAGCATCCACTTCCATTCGCAGAAAAGCAGCAAGAAGTCGTTGACCAGTTGCACAGTTCAGTCCAAGATCTGCAACAGAAGTTGAAAGTCTAAAAACACGTGAGGGGGAGCTACAGATCTGAGAGCTTGCCCCTTCAGAGAGACCATATCTTTACCAACCCCAAGAGACTTGAAGGGGACACCAACCCCAAGAGACTTGAAGGGGACACCAACCCCAAGAGACTTGAAGGGGACCAATGCCCGGGTTCATTCCCTTCTGAAAAGAAGACCCCCGCAGATCTGAGACCTCGCGCTGAGAACGCCGTTTTTTCCACGCGCAAGCCGCGGCCCGAGGCTTTGGCACCACTCCCCTGCTCGGAGCGCGGAGCTGATCGGAGCACAGCTGACATCGGGGTGAGAAATCGCAACTCAACCCAAAACGAGTTATATACAATTGTGTGGTTGGGATTGAGCCTTACCCTTTGTCTGCTCAGGTTTTGATTCAGATCGTGGCTGACATAAAAGTTTGCTTTCTCTTAGCCGGCATCATCCTTCCGTAACAAACCCCCAAAAGAGCCAAGTGGAATCCAAAGCGTCGTTCTGGCAAGTTGGGAGTGTCCAAGTGCCAAATTTCACCATCTGCCAAATTTGACCAACTAGAGGTCATTTGGGGATACTTTGGTTGATGGTACCAACTTGCTTGGGTTGGTTTAAAAAAAAAACTTCAAAAGAAACCCGAATTTGGAGCTCCGATCGGCCGCCTCGCATTTTGCCTCAGGGACCCTCAGGCCACTCATAAGACATCCTCGGCTCGCGATGTTTTTGCGGCTTCCGGAAAAAAAGCGATCCAGCCGGACCGAAGCCTTGCAGAATTGCTTTCTGAGAACTTGTTTTCGGGTGTCCTGTTTCATATGAATTCCATTTGTGTTTCATGGGCTTCTCTCCCCTTCTCTAGGCACATTGCTCCTAGAAGTCACATTTGGCTTGGGTTTTGAAGGGCGTGCTTTGACATCCCCCCGTTTTCAGCCAAAACCTGGTAGAACCTAGGCAGGTTCTACCAAGTGTGGAAGTATCCATTTTCGTACAAACTTTGCATGAATTTCATAGGAATTTTCATATGAGTTGCGGTCCCCTTTTCCTAGGGCATTGCTGGCACTGGAACTTGCAAATGCAAAATGAACCCTTTGCAGGGTTTCAGCAAGATAGAAACCCTCAAAAACGGCACCTCCAATACTACTCGCTCAACTTACGGCGTTGATTGTTGGGAGGTTTCTATCTTGGCGCGGCACAACCCTCCCAAATCTCCAGGAACGTTATGCTGAGGTGGCGAGTCGAACACGAAAGTACTTGGGATCCGATCTTTTGCTTGCTTATGCCAGGCTTTGGTAATTGCAGGACAGAGCCCCCCCCCCCCAAGGACGGAACTCTCACGCAGCATGGCCTTGCCTCCAAACCGCGCCCCGTCAAATCAAAGCTACGGCTCCCAGGCTGAGAATCCATCTACCATGATGCTTTGCACGGTTCAGAAACCAGTTGGGCGTGGCTCAAAATTAACCAGGAGGGGCCAACCGCAGGTGTTGGTCCATGCTTCCACTTACCAGGAGTCCATTTTGGGTACCGGTTTTTTGAGCCACTGCCATTTTTGAAAAAAACTTCCCTTTGCCGGTTACAGGAAACTCGAATTCTCGAGTTTCTTGGATCCATGGAGGGGGCACCATGGTTCGTTTTCGTATTTACGGGGAAAAATCAAAGCATTCCAGGGTTTGTATGTAGTCTGAAAGGCGTCTGCGCGCCTGGTTTGTGGAATGGTGAATAACTGGTAGCTGAGCATGGCAAGTCGGATTGCTTCAGCTGACTGGCGGAACAAACATGTGCTGCGTGCAGCAAAACTCACCATTTGTGAAGGAGTATTTCGTAACCCAACTTAGGATCTTGCGGAGTACCTTTGAACAGCCCATATTTCGGCAAGTGCACTGTGTTCACCACATCCCAAAACAGGACTCGTTTCAAGCTGAATCCACACATCTAACTGGGATTGCCTGTATGAAGAGCCCCGAGTGTTGCTTTTCCTCTGAGCAAGCTGGTAACTGAATCTCGCAGAGGCCCTTTGAGGAGCTCGTTCTATCCCATGGCAGGGATTGCCCTGACCCAGTGGATCTCAGTTACCACTATAGTAGACAGCCAGCCATTTCCCTTTTAGTTTTTAAAGGTAATATTGATCGACCCCCCCTGCCTTTGTTGCTGTAGACTTGTCTGAAAAAAGTTCAACTTTTCATGGGTTTAGTGGAAAACCACCTTGACTTCAACCAAAAAGCCAAAGTCTAAAGATCCGAGTCCCATTGGTATCACCTCGCCGTGGCTCCCGGCGGGATGTGGGCCACCCGCACCAGCAGCGCCTCCGCATGGCGCTTCTCCAAGAGCTTGAGCCTGGAATCAGGCAAAGGATGGGGCTCTGGGGAGGGCGGGTCCAAAACACCAGGGAAACTTGGGCACCTAAGCAACAGGTTTCAATTGGTTGCAAAATGTATTTGTTAAGGAGCCCTCTTCCATTTCCATTCTTTTCAGGGATTTCCTAGAAGGGTGTCCCTGGTTTTAGTGGGGATTTGGAGGAAGCCACAACTCTAGGGGTAGCTTCCATGTCCATTCTGAACCCAGAGATCCTTCTTTCTAGAAAACCGCCAAATGCCCTGCAAAAACGGATCCGGTGTTTGAAAAGAACGATGGTTGAAAAGAATGTGGAAACAACCCCTAGAACAATGTTTTTACCATGGATGGAGGACAACCAAACAAAAAGGCCTTTGGGTGGGTCATACTATGGATGGTTGCGAAATCGATTTCGCACCGTTCAGAAACCCCACGGAATGGTTCGATTCCCCTGGCAATACCACGGATTTCGTCCATCCACAACATGGAGCCGTTTTTGTCCTTAGGTCAAAATGTGAGCCCTCACGAAATGCAAATTTCCCAAGGTGAAACGTGGCCCCTCAAAGAAAACACATACCTGTTGCCACGACGGCTATATGGCGGATGGGGCTATCTGATTGAAATGAGTGATATGAGTCCCGGACAGCGTAACACCAGTGGATCCCACTGACCGAAGCGGGTTCACGTGTCATTTTTCTCATATCTGGGTGCTTCCCTTGGTTTATAGCCGGACAAAAACATGTGCTTCCCCAACAAAACATGGAAACAATTGCTGGGCCCCGAAGTTCTTGTGGCAAATTTGGTTGCCTCGTGTCCTCCCGCATAATATGAAGACGAATATGGGATCAAGAAAAAACGGGCGCCCCATTTCCCCAGTATTCCTGTCTGTTGCTTTCTATCGGTCTCACTTCGCATGAAACCGCATGAAACCAGGCAGCAGAACCCGTACTAAATTGGCCAACAAGAGCTTGGGGTGTTGCTCATTTCGGACGCATGTCTCCTGAACTAGGCAGGGGTCTCTCTTTAAACACACATGGCAGTGGGTCAAAAATGGGTACGCAAAATGGAACCCTGCAAAATGGGGACATGGACTACAATCTGTCCATATCCTGGTGGTTTAAACTTTAACCCATACCCACATTGTGTCCTGTTGGTTTTCATTCAACCTCTCAACATGGGCTTCACAATTGCAGCTGTGTATCTTGGTTGCCGTAACGACCCCTCTGCAACAACTTGTTCACTTCTTGTGGGTCCCCTCTGGAAAATGGGACCTGTTGCAACCAAAAAGTCAAAGTCCGAAAGATCCGTTGCCGATACCAAACAGCCACAAGGATACGTACTGTTCCTAGTTTTTTTGAAAAATACGTGGGTTTTTGTGGTAAATACATCCTTTTTAGCAGAGGGTCGACATCATACCCTACAAAAAGAAGAGTATTTGAAGTAGGGGCCCAACTTTGATAACCGTAAGGGCCCACACACCTGCGGGGTGTCCGCCTTGACGCCATGTTCGTGGCACAGCTTCAAAGTATCTTTGCAGACTCCTCGTGAATCGGTTGTTCCAGTGAAAATGCCAAAGTCTTGCGACCCTGCGACCCAAATCAGTTGGACGCCACTGGAGGGGTCAAATGCACCTGAAATGCGCCAAGATCTGCGCCAAGAAGACAAAAGGAAAGCAAGCCACTGGATAAAGATGCCCACTGAACAAGCCCACACGCCATTTGTGGCTGGGGGACATGGACGTCGAGAGCTCGAAGCTCAGAGCGAGCGAAGGACTGGCGAGGGACTCCGAAAAAGCCCGGCGTTCCAACAGGAAATACGCATCGATGGCTGGAACGAGAACGAGACCTGCATGGGCGACAGCTCGTCTTTAGTGAGCGGTAAACAGGCGGTAGATTTGGGAAATAAATAATATATGCAAGGCTTCCTAAGCATCTTGCGGCCGTTTTGAGGTCCAACCTCTTCCAACGGATTTCCTGACCCATTCATTGGAGGGTCCAATGCTTCATGATGCTTGGGGTTACCCAAAAACAAACAAAACAACGAGGCGCCAATGATGCTTCAGGCTTGGGGTTGGCATTAAAAAATCAAGCACCGCGGAAGAAAATTATAGGTGAAGAATGGTGGTTGGGTGTGGTTGGGATGGCATTTCTTCTCTTTATCTCCCATCCGTTCCGCTCGCTAAATCTCAGGCCGGGGAACAGCCAGGGGCTCTCTTCCACCGCCACGAAGAGATCCTCCATCGCCTCGCAGTTCGTTCGATTGGTTTATCTTTTAAGGCATAGCGAAGCGGTGACCTGCAATTCGAACTTGGGGGGTCCAGCGGAAGGATACATCCCAACACCTGATTACAAGGATTGGGATCCAAGGTTTAGCTTGTGAAGATGATTGTTTTCGCTGCACATCTACAAGGGCGCCTTGTCCTAAAGGAAAGTATCCTACGAGGGACCTGGTCCTAAAGTTCGAATTCTCCGTTGGATTTTGGGGGTAACCTTGCTGGTTCTCAGTAACCCCTATAAACCATCCATCCTATGGTTTCCGTTATTAGGGATTCCACAAAACCGGTTCATTCAACCAAAACCCGGACTCCCTAAGTCATTCCCTATCGCACCGGATTTGCAAAACTCCAGACTTTTTGCTTACCACTAGAATGGTCCAACACCAAGTCTACACTTTCCAGGACCTCAGGAAGTAAGGAATGGGTTGACCATGGCTCACCTGAACATGTCCTTAAAGGAAACCGCCAGTTGCATGGTTTCTTGGCTGGAATTAGGACACCAGCAAAAATATATTGCCTGGTTAGTGGAAAACAAAGGGAACCCAAAAAAAGCAAAACAACAAAAAGGGCAGCAAATTCTGGGGAAGGTTTATAGGGCTCAGTTTTCGGAGAAAATCCAAATTCAATGCAAGGTGAAAAGTGGACCATCTAGAAAACACACTCCCACCCACAGTATTGTTGACGGTTTTGCGTACTCTGCCGCGAAATCTGCTCCCCTGCTAAGAGTTTAACTTTTAGTGCTTTAATACGGAACACCTGGCAAAAAGTTAAAGTCCTAACATCCCGTGGCAACTTGCAGCAACGTGTAGCCTCCGTTTTCCTCCATCTCGATGTGACTCAGGCCCGGACGCCCTGAAAGTCGAGCTCCGCCTCGAAGCTGTCGAGCAAGGGAAGCCTCCACTCGAGCAAAGAGGCTCACCGCGCTTCATGGAAGGAACCCACCACACCGGGGGCTCATGCATCACTGGCTGGATGGCCCAAAAAAAGCTGGAACTTTATAATTACCACTAAAATGGTCTTCCCAAAAAGTTTGAAGTTCATGAACTCAGGAAGTGAGTGTCCCAAAAGGAGATGGATGACTTTAAGGGGTTTCTGGGTTCCAGGTTCATCTGCAGATTTGCAAGCGGCCTTGCAAAGCTCACAGGTCCGCCATTTGCGGCGCCTGAAATGTTCATGGGTCTCAGGATTGCTATGCTCAGCGGCCGAGCAAAGGCTTGCCGCCAGTAAGTCCATGAATGGGGTAGGGGGGAGAACATACAGACAGCCCAAAAGCACGCCACTTTGTGGTCAACCGCCCTGAAGCACAAAGCACATAGCAAGCACTCCAGGGTTTTCTGAGTCTAGACGTGTCCCAAGATGTACTTCTACGAGCTATGGTTTTTTGGAGGGCGAAGAAAACGGCATATACGTCCTGATCGCCTTTGTTCTTGCAGGAATGATCTACAATTGACCCACAAATCAAAGGTGGTCATCCGATCACCTTTTTGGCCCACGGCCAAAAAAGGACCAGACAAGAAAAAACAACAGTGAACAGGTCAAAAGGTCGGGGTTGAAAAAAGATGATGGGTTACATATAAAGTATGCCGTGCGGAAACCAATCGGCCCACCTCGCCCGAGTGAAAACATATGAGCCCCGCTTTGCCGCTGGCAAGCGGGGCTGCCTCTCGCAGGAAAACTTGGGGAATCTCCAAATTACCGTGTACATCCAATTTCCATTTTGCTGCATAAGCAACCAAAGGGACCACCTTGAAAGAACTACCCTCCCCCAGACTAACATGGAAGCTCCCAGGACCCCTTTTGAAGACTTGGTTCTATTTACAGGGTTGGCTTGCTGCCCGGAAAAGGAAAGCAAACAAGGCCCGCCTTTTGGAAATATAAATATGGATTTCGGATTCCCTGGCAAATGGCAAAATACCAAACTGAAACCTGTGAAATCCATCTTCTGAATGACCGAAGAGGACGCCTACCAACTTGATGGACACGATCCAGCACCAGTTGGGACAAACAAAGCCCTATTTCTGGGAAAAAAACCACCTACCAGCCGAAGGAATTTATTTGTCTACAGAAACCAGCCCCCTTTTGAATAAGACCACAGAGATGATGTGGCCATGGGTCAAAATCCAAATCGTACCCCCAGTGAACATCCCAATTTTGCCAATCCAACCATTAAAATAGGTTCTAAAATGGGTGGTGAATTCACCCCACTAAAATGAGTCCTAAAATGGGTGGTGCACCTACCCCAACATCCCAATCCCAATAAAATAGGTTCTAAACTGGATAGGGACCTACCCCAAAAATTGGATCCCAAAACGGTTTTGACAACCAGAGCCATGTCTTTTTGGCCTTCGGTGAGGCAGCGGCCCTCCAATCAAAACCCCGGTCTCTAGCGGCCTACGAAATCTGGCTTGGGAACAACCGGCAAGCTTTCCAACATTTCCAACGACTTCCTCCCCCAATCATTATTTTTTGCCTATCATATACATATATATTAATTATTATTATTATTATTATGTTTAATATTTCTTGGGGGGGGGCGGCGACCTGAACCTCGTCCGATTTTTTCGGGATCCCCGGCAGAAGCCGCCAAGCCATGGCCCGCTGCAGGTTCTGCCAGTGGAGCTCCGGCAGCGCCTAGTCTCATCTTCCATTTGCTGCGCCCACTAGAAAAAAGAGACTCACAAATGTCCGGTAGTGAAACCGATTCCCTTTAACACCAACCGGTTGTTTGTTGGTACAAACAAACTAGGTCCTCCAGTGGAGAGGCTTGAATAAGGGTACCCTTTTTCTGTAGTCTATTTTAGCAGGGGAACCCTCCCCCAAAAAGAAACGGTAAAAGGGCACTACTGGGGGACCTAGAACAAAAACACCATTTCTTTCAGCCAACGGAAGAGACTTCCCCCCCTTTTGACGCCAAGAACTCGAGGTCCCCGGCCGTTTGGGTGCAGGGCTGCGGCTCTAGGAGCGGCCGCTCTTTCGCCAAGCCTGGGCGAGCGAGCGAGCGAGCGCTCGAGCGCGAGGCGGGTCGACGGTAGGCCGTGGTCAAAGTTGCAGGTGCGGGGCCCAACGGAACGTGGGGAATCTAGCTTTGTTTGATACTTGTAGATCTACATTTCCTCGCCTGGTTGTTGTAGGAAACTGGGAGGAAGCCTGGGTTTACTGTTTTGGCTCTTGTGGGAACACGTTTTGGTACGCTCTCTTTAACAATCCGTCGGCCCTTCTGGACAACCAGACTACCAAAGCAGGATCAAGCCGTTGAGGTACCTGAGTAGTCCTCTGAACTTGAGAACAAGTCCATCTAATAATGGGAGCTTCGCAGCACGTTCAACATTCACACGCTTCTCCTGTGAAGAGCTCGAGAACTCTCGAAGAAAGCTCCTCATTCAGATCCTCATACCGAGTGCTGAGCAGGACCGTAGGCGGATGAATCGTTGGGATCGTCGGCTGCTCTCGCACTCTTAGTCGTGGTGTCTGCAACAGGGGATCTCATGTGTGATGCCGTCATGAACACAACCATCCCATGAACGCAACCATACCCCCCCCCCAAACACCCCCCCCACCCTGCGCGATTCTCGGTGCCGAATAGCTTATACTGCAAAATTGCAAACCGTGCGCAAGCGACCTGTGACGTTACCAGCAACTATAACTAGATGTCTTCGCCTGGTTTTTGTGGGAAACGATTGGGGAAGCTGGATTTCCTCTTCTTCTAGGAAACTTTTGGGGAGACTAGATTTCCTCTCGTTTTTGTAGGAAATTGAGGGCGAAACTAGATTTCCTCTGGTTTTTGTAGGAAACTATGGGGGGAACTGGATTTTGTCTGGATTTGCAGGAATCTATGGCTATGGGGAAAACTACATGTCCTCTGGTTTCTGTAGGAAGCTTGGTGTGTCCCCCCCCATGTGCCTTCCAAACTAAGCATAGACAAATCCGGACACGTTGACCAAACCTCATGTTGAACCAAACACCCACCGGATTCGTCCCCAAATGGGTGTGTCTTTTGGGGGGTAGGCTTCAAGGGAAATCAGATATTGAAGTGAGCATTGCCGTAGTTCTGCCATCTTGGGCCTTTGAGGGGGCCCCATGTATGGTTTCATGCAACAAAAAAACAAAAAATCCTCTCAAAGTGCGGAGGTTGTTGGATCCATCCCGAAAGGGGAGTACAGCTTGGAGGCACCAAGACAAGGCCCCTTTGGTACTCCTCCTGAAAATCAATGTGGAACCCCAAGCAAACAGCCAGGCCCAACAGAATGTGAGGGTCCCATGATTGCACCGCCTGGGAAAAACATGAGATGAGAGAATCGACTCCACACACTCTTTCCCTGCCGGAAGACGAGAGAGCATCTTGGGTACGTGTTTTGGGAAGTGCAAAAAGCCTTGCTTGCACTAAAAGGACCCGAACATCAGCAGACCACAAGTAGACGGGGGTCAAGTCGCTTTGGACACCTCGGAATTGGGCCCCGGACCAAAACCAACTTGAGTTCACTCCAGATAAAGCATATTGAATATTCTAGGGGTTGATTGCAACCATTATTTTCAGCCATCGTTCTTTTCAAAAACCAGCAATTTCCCCAGGGTGATTGGCGGTTTTCTAGAAAGAAGGATCCCTGGAAAGAATGGGGAAGTTACCCCTAGACGTATGGAACAACATAGACACGTAAAAATACAAATGCATGGGATGTCCTTCTTAAAATCGGACCCTGAGGGAGTCAACAAACTCAAATAGCCCTGAGTTGAACAAACGCAGAAACTCAATCGCACTCCACAATCCTCAAAATACACTCCACTTGCACTCCAAACAAAAAACAACTCAAACCAATACCCAACAGCACCTCAAAAAGCACTCAAACGAACACTCAAGTCTTGAGTAATGTTGGACTCTCTTGAATGCAACTCACCCCCCACCCCCCACCCGAACAATGGAACCACTCAGCTGCACTCTCTTTAGTGAACTCTTGGGGGTCTGGGAGGGACAGTACTTACTTCGGTATTGCTTGCCAATTCTACTTTAGTTTTGCCAAGGCTGACTCTCAGATTCCCAGTACTTACTTTAGTATGGCCAACACTACTTTAGTATTGCCAAGGACCGTTTTTTCAGCAACCCCAAAGACCAGTTGGACACTAAAGAGGACCCCAAAACAGTCAGACTACAGAGGATCAGGGGCTCTTGTGGGCATCCCCCTTTGTGTGACTGATTGCCCTCGCTTTTTGGTGTGGAAGTTACATTAAATTTGATGGTTTGGGAACAACTAGCAAAAAAAAACCCTAAATCTCAGGCCTTTAACCTTTGAGCTTGGGAGAGCTTAGGATGAGCCCCCCCTTTAAAAGCAAAAGGCTGCGGCTGAGGCTTTGGTTTTCAGCTTTCAGCAACCCCAAACCAGCTGGACACTAAAGAGGACCCCAAAACAGTCATATTGAAGAGGATCAGGGCATCTTGTGGGCAGCCCCCTTTGTGTGACTGTTTGCCCGCACTTTTTTGGTAAAGAAGCTATCTTAAACTTGATGGTTTGGGGACCACTTCAAGAAAAGGATTTCCCAATGTTTGCCAGGATTTGTTTGCCCGTTTTTTGCCCGACTTGTTTGCCAAGTTGTTTTGCCCATACTTGTTTCCAGCTTTGTTTCCGGGAAAAAAAGAGGACCCCTAAAACAGTCAAACGATCCTGAATTAGAAAACCAGTTTGTACAATAGAGGGTACTATTAATAAAGGAGGTCTAACATTAGCCATAATATGTAGCATCCACAGCACTCTTTCAACCGCCTCAAAACCGGAGTTCCTCGAATGATATATCCAACAACAATCTGATTTACAAGGATAAAGCTCCTCTATCAGCTGGTAGTTGGGTGATGTTTTCACTCGCCCCAGCCAGCATCCTTTGAGGAACCCTGAAAATCAACTCCAACAAACTGCACAGTTGCTCGAACCATTGTCATTTCCTGGCTGTCCGATTTCAGATCCCCTGCTAAAAGTTTAACTTGCGGGCTACATAGAAACCCAACCACCTTTCACCAACTAAAAACAGCTACTTCCATGGACGAAGCCCCCTGGAAAAGATTCCCTTCAAAATCGACAACAACTTCATTTCAGCAGATGGAACACCAAAAGCAACTAAACACCTGGATGGCTGGTTGAACCACCAAGATCCAGCAAGCACATCTTTCCAAAAATCCCGGACGCACCTTTTCCCGTTCGGCCGCATCCCTCCCAGCCGGTTTTGCGAGAGAAAACCTGGGCGTCCCCTGCGGATTTGCGCCCAGTCCAGCAGTGCAGCCCTCGCGGCCTCGCGCTCGGACTCGGCCTGGAGACAAACTTGGAGCCAAAGGTGATGGAGTCGGCCTTTTCCAAGGCCTTTGCTTGGTTGCTGCAACAACCCCTCTGCAAAAAGTGAATCACTGTTTGTGGCTTCAGTGGGAAACCCAACTTGGTTTCTCAGAAAGTTGAAGTCTAAAGATCCAACCCTATAGCAAACAAGTTTGCTTGCGGGTTTTGTTTTGGGGCCGCCCCCATGAAAAGGTGGTGAGACACGATTTGGGCCAGTGGAAATGGCTGCAGGAGTTCTTTCTTTGCACAAGCGCAGTGGAATGCTCAGGGCTTTGAAAATGACTTCCCTCTTGGTGGGGTTCAAGCACTGTAATGTTTGACCCCTTCAATGAAAAAGCAAAAAAACTTAGCCAAACTCGTCATGAAAAGGTCGCACCAGTCTTTAAAGTCCAAGAGCTTAGGGACTGAGATGAAGTACATGGCACGTTCAAATGGGTGTGCTTTTCCAGGGTATCCTTGGTGGACTTGGAGGGGAACCAAAAGGACAATCACCACCAGTGGGTCCAGTAGAAAAGACACACGCCCACATATCCATTTCGATCTTAGTTCCATTCCAAACACTTGAAACCCTCGAGGCTAAACCGGGCTTCCGTCACCAGAACAGGCTCCGCCCTCCATGAAGCCCAAGTTCGACGCGGAAAAACCGCGTTCGCCGAGAAGTGAGTCACGAACGTATTCAAGCTCAAGGGCAGTCTTGACATTTTGGTCCAACACCCACATAAGGCTAAATGATCCTCAACCACCCCAAAGAGAAGGGAGGGCAAGGGGAAACCTTGAGTCAAACTTTTGGGCCTAAGCCCGCCTACAAAAAGTTTGGAAGTTTGTGACTCAGGCGAGCCACGGTCAGAAGTACTCGCCAACAAGGGGCAAGTTGTTTTTTGTTGTGAGTCTATGTCCCAAATGGAGCACGGACAATCATCAGGAAACTTGGACTGCGGTTCCCCAAACCCATCGACTTTCGTTTACACCGACATGGTTGTAATAAACTGGGCTGCCCTCAGATCTGCTAAAAGCTTGACTTCTAGCGGGTCAACTGAAAACTCCCCACTAAACCCTAAAAAGCAAACAAAAGCAAGAAGGAACCGGATGGCTGGGAGCCTCCAAGTAAAGGTTCCACGATTGCCAAGGCCAGGTACCTCCGCGTCCCGTGGCAGGGCCTTCTCAGCACTTGCCGCATGGCCAGCACCCGGGCCAAGCTGAACGGCCTGGAGTCACGCGGGACGTCGATGTCGGGAGTCGGTCGAGAGTGGACTTCTTCTCTAGGGCTACGTACTACCCTTCCCATTCTTTCCAGGGATCATTCTTTCTACAAACCCACAAGAGACCCAAGGAATACGGCCGATGTTGAAAAGAACCATGGCTGAAAAGAATGGGAAAGGAATCACACCCTAGATCTTCCCTTTCGTTCCGGAGTTGACACGTCCCTCTGGAGGGCGGGGGGATCACTTTGGTCGCAGTTTTTGGATCACTTTGGTCGCAGCTGAAATCCACTCACTTTGGTCGTAGTTTGAGCATTTGCGGATCACTTCTGTCGCAATTTTTGGATCACTTCAGGCGCAGTGGAAGATAGCTTTTTGAGCACTAACAACAGGACACACGCAAAGGGTGTTGCCTCTCAAACACCTAACAACAAGACATGCCGCGTGGGGTGGGGTCGACAAGGATGTTGCCTCTCAAACACCTAACAACAAGACATGCCGGGTGGGGTGGGGTCGACAAGGATGTTGCCTCTCAAACACCTACCAGCAAGACATGCCGGGCGGGGTGGGGTCGACAAGGATGTTGCCTCTCAAACACCTAACAACAAGACATGCCGGGCGGGGTGGGGTCGACAAGGATGTTGCCTCTCAAACACCTAACAACAAGACATGCCGGGCGGGGTGGGGTCGACAAGGATGTTGCCTCTCAAACACCTAACAACAAGACATGCCGGGCGGGGTGGGGTCGACAAGGATGTTGCCTCTCAAACACCTAACAACAAGACATGCCGGGTGGGGTGGGGTCGACAAGGATGTTGCCTCTCAAACACCATAGTCAACGGCGAAGAAACTAGGACCGAAGCGAGTAAGGAAACTAGGACCGAAGCGAGATGAAAACTAGGACCGAAGCGAGCCAGCAACTAGGACCGAAGCGAACCCGCGACCCCTCTGGAGAACCTGTTTTTTTGTTTCACCTTCCCAAGCAGGCTTGGAGCCGGAGGTTTGTTCTTTAAAGGAAGTGCTAAACCAACAAAAAGGGGCGGACCAAAAACCGCTGGCGTGTCAACTTTTTCGAGGTACCGTTTTTGGTTGGGCGGTTTGAAGAAGCCCAAGAAAAACACCATCCATGCTAGCGTTTCATATTAGAGACATGCCGCCTTACTCCGTAATCCCCAAATGGAAGCTTGCAACCTAGAGCAAACCAACTGAAACGCCCCACCAAAAAACCCGGGGTTTGTTCTCATCGCACGCCTCAATTCAGTCCCAAGAATCAAGATGAACACTTCTCTGTTGCTTTCTGCTCCCCTGCTCAAAGTTTAGCTTTTCGTAGTTTAATACGGAAAACCCATCAGTTGGCAAAAAGTTGTTCAGTCCTAACATCCCTTGGCAAAATTTGCGCCAAAGACTTCGTTGCAGTCCTGCTGAACCTGGGGTGTCTCTTTTGCAGCAACTCCGGGTACCCCCATGGTCTCTGGCCTAGCAAACCCCAGGGTTGCGGACAACAGGCCCTTTGCGATGCCAAGGTTGTTGAGTCCCATATCGTATGACTTAGAAACAAGAACCTCAGCAACCTAAAACCCCATTCGAGTCACACTCGTGGTATTGACCTACCAAAAACCATGCCAAGAATCTCAAAGCCGGTATGCCTTCGGCCGCACCCATTTCTGGTAGGAACCGTCCCTGGCCCACTTCCCATGCCCGACAATGCGTCCCCGACAAGGCAGCATCGCACTCCTCACCCCGCATGTCGCCAGTTTGGCCAAAACACGGCCCATCACTTTTGCTTGCGTTTGGGAAGTTCAAGCG